>BGZK01000557.1:0-358412 GCA_005406025.1 Eumeta japonica
TAACTAGAGGCGTAATCGCGTTTCCATTTCAAAGATAAGTTGTTGACAACTTGATGTAGATTAATGTTGATCACGGCTCGGTCGCTTATTAGATATAAAATTTTGTACGCTTGTTTGTCTATTTGTTCTGTTGTCGTATACAAAAATATGAAACAGGGTTTAACGCAATACATTTTGTGATTGTATTTGCGGCACTTTTTAATCTTTAGTGTATAATTAGTATTCTGTTAATTAAAATTAATAAAGAATCTCAGATCTCGTGCTCTACACGACCTTTAGATAAAATGAACTCAATAACAAAAGGTAAATAACTTCTCAATCATTATAAACCACTATCGTACACATTCGATGCAAGTCAACAATCGTGGTACAGCTGGTTTAATAAAAAATATTATTATAAAATGTTTTTGTTGTTTAAAAAAAAATGAAAAACAAGACTCCAGTCAATCTTCAATACGAAAATAACGAACATTTAAAATTGATATATCTGAATCGGTTTAAAAGTGCATTGTAGACGCCCCCTAAAATCCATTTTAGCGGTTTTTTAAATTTCCTTAACCGACAAACTTTTTTTTTCGTTTTTTCATCGTCACGCAGCCCTCGTTCACACTCACCATTTGACGCCTCATTCATTTATTCACCTGAACACGACGCCAGAGCGAATCGGCATTATCGTTGAAAACGGGGCCCTATTCTGAGGCGATGAAAAAAAACTATTTAGTAAAAACATTTTTAGGCACATTAAAGAGAAAGCTCTCTAATAATAAACAACCGTGTTCCGTGTCGCCAACCAAACGAGATCTGCGATTTGTAGAAAGTTCACATACAAGTTTTATTGCACAATTTCATTGTGTAGACACTGCACAAAACTAACATTATTAATAAGATTCTCGTATATAATTACGGAAACAGCACTTACCTTTTATCTCAAAACGCACCAGATAAATTAGCCAATTTGTAGATGTTTTAATATGAACATAATAGAAAATGAGAAATTTATTTAATCCCGCCAATTACTTATTACGACCGTCTCAAAAATCAATGACTCAGAGAACCTCTTTGGATGAACAATCGACAGTAATGATTTTAAACCATCAAATCTTAATGTATCTGTGTGTTGTATAAAAAAAAATAAACAAAAAATAGCGTCATCGGACACCCAGTCGGAACAGTCACAATGAAATAACAACGTTTGGGAGTAATTAAATGAAAAATAAAAATATAAATGAATGACGGTTATGGTAATTATTTCTTTAAATTATGAAAATAAGTATTTAATAAAGAAAATAATACATAATTACACATATCCGACAGGTAAAATTCTAAACATATTCTCTTAATATATAAAAAATATTCTAGTATATAATGTGTAGACTACGTAACACATTGGATTACAAATTAAATGGCAGCTAAAAAATATAGGTAAATGAAAAATTAATTAAACATGAAAAATGGCTGAATTTGTTATAAAAATGCTGCCTCTGGTCTGGTTTGGTCCGAAAGCCCTTAAACTAGTAGCATTGTTGCGTTGTATAGCGCTTAATATTTGATTATTATAAAAATATAAAGTAATGATTATAATCAGTACATTCAATCTTAGTAAAGATCGGTTTGTGGTGACCAAACTAGGTATACATATATAAATATGTGTGTGTGTTTGTGTGTGTGTGTGTGTGTGTTTGTGTGTGTGTGTGTGTGTGTGTGTACATATATGTCTGCGATTAATTTGTATCTTAGCGTATCGATAGTGGTATTGCATACTGCAGTAATATACGTAATATGTGTGTCTGTATTTTAAAATAACTTGTGAACGTACAGGCACACAAATATGGCCCACATCCGCCAAGTGTCTGGTGTGTTACGTGCGGTGAAGAATCTTGTTCCGAAAATATCAAACAAGTTATAAACAAGACATTTGAATTGTTGTCCATGTGATGAAACATAGACATAAATAATATAAGGGGATTCTCTGTCAAAAACAATCAACATAGACTTAACTAGAGAATGAATAGCCCTGTGGATCTTTTATGGATTTGCGATTTAAAACATAGCGTTGCCCGTTAATCGTTTTTGAGTTCGAATTGTTTACATAATGAAATAAATATAAAACTTTAAATTAATTAAATAATTACCTATATGCTAATAATCGGTAGCATTCAAGGCTTCCTCGTGTCGCATTCCAAGAATTTTGACCACAGGAGAATTGAAACTTGAATCAAACTAAGCCATTCATTTCTTACCTCGGGTAGTCTATTAAGCCATCGGTTTGGGACCATCGGTTGTCAAGATATCGGTGACGAAAGTTGTTGATAATCTGCACCGAGTCTGTGAGGGTGGCTCAAGAATCAGTCTGAAATAAAAAGATCGTGAGAGGGTATTCTCCTTCAATGGGGCTATTCAGATCTGATAGAACATAAAAGTTATTCGCATGTAAAAATGTAATCTTACTATTTTAATGAATTAAACGGTACATAAATATCAGATGTATCACATGAATACTTTATGGACATCACAAAGTGTCAATATCGGAACGGCTGTGGGTTGGTTGGGCAACAGGCCGGCGTTGCCGGCGATGTCCAGGTGCGTGTATTTGACGTTCGTCTTGTCCAAGTTCGAGACTCTAGCCAGAAAGCCGGCCGCCATCTGGTGGCCCCTCTCGTTCTTCTCCGTGTCCAGCTGCACCAGGTCGTCACCTTCCACTTTCCCCTGGTTGATTTCTAGGTCCTCCGGTCTCAAGGTGGAAATCTCCAGAGCTTCCCCCAACCTGGAGCTGCTGAGTTGCAACTGCTTCGAATGATTGATCGCTTTAGCGCAATGATTGTCTATAGCGACCGCGTAGTTGCCGAACGACATTTTAGCGTGTCCTGTAAGCGTCGCTATGGTATATATGTGAGGATCCAGCTCTTTGGTCATTATTTCGGCGAATTTGTAAAGAGAATCGGCCATCGCCAATCTTCCCTCGGCGTCTGTATTGACGACCCTGATTGTTTTGCCGCTTCTGGACAACAACAATTCGTCGGCGACGTAAGAGTCCTCGCCTACGGAGTTCCGGCATAGACACAGCACACCATAGACTTTCAAATGTGGCGGTTTCAGAACTGAACAGGCCTTCATGAAGCCGGCGACCGCTGCCGCTCCGCTCTTGTCTCTGGACATGCCCTGCATTTTTCCGGAAATTTTAATGTCCGCACCGCCGGTATCGTAAGTTACGCCTTTGCCTATCAAAACTAAAGTTTCTCTTATCCTGTTCGGATCGGAAGGTTTGTATTCCAGCTCTATGATCCTAGCTCTATGCCTTTCGATGGTGTTCGCGGCCCTACTCACGGCGGCCAGTAGGGGATACTCTTTGTTCAGGGATTTAATATCATCGATTACGTTTATTTTGATATTGCTGTGCCCTTCGAAAGATTTTTTCAGGTAATCCTGTATTTTCAACGGTGTCATCCGCTCGGGATCGCCGCCGGCTATGTCTCTCGCCAGAACTCTGGAAGACTCCAAAGCTATAGCGTTGCGGATGATCCTCTCGAAAGTGTGCGTGACCTTCTCCTCTGCGTGTAGGCCCAACCTTAGAACTTTCTCTATCTTCTTCGGATCGTGCTCTCTCAGCTGTAAAGGCACGTACAAAGCTTCCAGCGCTCCCAGGATAGCGACCAGCTGACTGTTGGAGAAATTTACGTTCTCCTGCACGATCAATAGAGGCCTCCTTATCCCGGCGTCCAGGGCGCGCTGTATACCCTTCTTCGACGCCTCGTATATGATTCTCGCGTCGTGGTAAGGGCCGATCTCTTTTATGGGGCTCACGACCAGCCTCCCGCCGGACACGTAGTCGCAACTCCAAAGGGTGGCCGATTTGGTGACGCTTTTGTCCACTTTGCTCAGGCTTTTGACGAAGCTGCGTATGTGCCTCGGCGGCTCCGCGTTCTGGCTCTCCGGATACAGGATCAGCACCACCGCATCGTAGTTGCTGGACAGCAGGTTGGTCTCGATGAACACGTTCTCGTCCAGCCTCAGCTGTGGGAACAACATGTTCGTTTAAAACTCCGAAGGCGAGTGATAAACGCGCGTAAGGCCGGCGACGCTGCGGCATGTATCGCGCCGTTATCTGCACACTGCATTCGACTTCGATTAAATTGAACGTACATTAATTTAAAATAAATACATAGCTCGATGTTTACACACAATCGCGACCGCCAATACCGCTAATTGCAATTAATCATTATAATTTCTTTATATATATTAAATTATAATTAAAACGTCCACGTCGTACTTACGTTTAAATATTCCAGCTGACATAGATAACAAATCATACGTGATGAACGTGACATAGACGATGCACTTTTCTTTTTTTTTGCGCGATAAACAATATTGTAAACGAGGCGGTTTATGAATAACCAATTATATGCACCGGTTAGACCGCGGGAGAATGTTTTAAGAACATTTGTTCGCGAACAGCCGATGAGTCTCGCTGTGTTTAATACGCTTCGAGCCATAGGTAGGTGCGTGTGTGAGTTATTTTAAGGAAATCTAGCTGGATCTTAAAAATCGTCCACCTTGAGAATAGCTTATTTCTTTTTCGTTTTTTATTGTTCCTTGTGAAAATAAAAGAACAAGTGCTCCATCTCGTATTTTTATTTTATAGTAACTGGTTCTAATCTACTTCGCTGTGTCTAAAATAAAATTTGTAAATTATTATTTACAATCTCACCATTGCTCTTTATTCTAACGTGGGTCCTTCCCTAGGTCGACACTGTCACTTTGAAGTATTTTTACAATCTTGTATGAAAAGTGTATGAAATAGTATTAAAAGCGTATTCCAGGAAACAATCCATCTGTAAACAAAATTTGATCACAATCCGTTAAGCCATTTCAGAAATTAGTCCAGACAAACAGACTGACAAACAAATTTATTATGTATACACATACATATGGTTTAAAGCAGCATTCTGAGAATAGCATGAGTAATTTTAATTATTTTAACCTGCTGTAAAGATGTTTAGAAATGTTTAGAATTGCCGATTACATAGAAGGTCTCTAAATACTGGTTCGACTTAGTTTGCACTATTTATTCATTTCTATAAGGAGATTATTTATTATTGTATTTATGGTACAAATCCATCGCAGTTTTATTTAACACTTTCATTTAAATTATGGTAACTAAAAAAAGTTAAATATCGTAATCGAATCGAGTTCGTGTAAATAAAATAAACATCGATTTATTTACGTTTAAATACTAATGTATTTCTTGTTCCGTCAGTAGCAGCTCAGATACGTACATAAGTACATACAACATAAATACATTAGAGTTTCGAGCCGAAATGGCAAAAACGAAAGCTTATAAATTTAACCAAATGTCACAGGCATTTTACTCAAAATCTACAGGAAGTATAATGCTGAAAACTATAGTATAGATATGTTGTATAAACTGCTACTTATTTTAACAGTTAAAGAATAAAAATAAATATTTTTAGATTAGCATTTCATAGATGTTACACAAGCTGAAAAAAAAAATTTACAACAGACATCAATATATGCTACATATTTCGACAATTATTTCAAAAACACTTTAAGGTGTTTAAACATTTTTTTGATTATATGAATTTTGTCGAAATTATCACTTCGAAAATAGCAAAAAATAGGTAACGCTTAGTAAATAGTTTTAATGAAAATTATTTTGAATATGATCGGATATACCGTTTTCGAATTACTGCCGAAAAACTGCGCTTCTCAACAAAAGGACGTAAGTGCCATGAACATACGCTCCCTTTAGTGTACACTAGTTAAATAGTGATAGTTGATATACCCACTTGTTTCTCTAGTTACAAGAGACTGTAGTGATTATAAATATTATTTGCGGGAAATATGAAAAAAAGGCTTAACAACGCACTTTTTTCATCTGTAGTGCATTTCTTTGTAGTAACGACTTCAGAACTCTACAGTTAGCATGGTCCGACTCGCTCTTGGCTGGTTTTTTTTTCTTATAATTATTGTCTATAGACAGACTATAAAATAAAAACATAAATGATGATGAAGAAGAAATGAATATATGTATGACGTAATTTTCTCTCCTTTTTTTCTTTTCACTACAGAAGTACGGCGATTGTAGAAGAGAAGAAGAAGAAACAGCATCAAGGAGTTTCTTTCCGATACTTCTTCTGCCCATATTTTCTTAAGCGTTGTATATTGATAATATTAAACATGATAATATGAATATTCAAAAAGATTGTTTTTTTAACATATTATTTTTTATATAAGTAATTCATGTTAACTGTCTTAAACCCGATGACAGACTAAATAACAACAGTTTCATTGGTCTTTATTAAAAATTATACGTTGATTGTCCAAAACAAAATGTGACACGTTAGCCTTATTTCTGACGCAATACAATAAATTAGTATGAATGTGGAATTAGATCGACAATGAAACTCGAGACCGTTTCAAAACTAATGTGGCCGTTATCGACGGACTTCGATAAATCTTCGATACGGATTAGGGACTCGTGACGGACGCACGTACGCGCGCCGATAGTGCTATTCGAGAAGTGGCCAAGTTCGAGCGAGGGCCGCGCGCGCTTGGGGTCCCGTGTGAACAAAGAAAATCACATGCAAGACTAGGCATACGTATAAAGTTCGTTCTGTATGTATGATATCCAGAGTCGTTTATGAAAGACGATAAAAGATGTACGTATAGACCTGGAAAATTAACCTCCGGACTTCTGAATGCTAATAGTCGAATTCTAAAGGTTAAACAAAATAATAATAGGCTTTGTCAGTTTTACGACTCGACTATTGGTAAATTAAATATTTGTCTGTATTAACCTGTTCATAAAAAGAGTATTGTTACGAAATGACCGTACCAGGAGTTGGGGGATTGATACTGGGTGTGAAGTGAACACGCAGAAAAATAGATGTATCCATCAACACTGAGCTACAATATATCACTACGGATCCGCTTCAACACTTACAGTTGATCGCGCTTGACTTGTAAACGCATTAATTATAAAGAAAAAAAGACTTAAATATATCAAATCACGTCATACACAAACAAGATTTATTGTAGTCTGGTATATTTTAACACAAGAAAAGACGTTTAAAATGTAAACATATGTCTGTGTCGATGACCGGCTGTTTACGTTTATTCGTGATACTTCTTAAGGCCAAGTATGCTTTGATTATGGGTACCTTTAAACGAATATTTCTAGAAAACTGTTATACCTAGCAAACTCAAAAAAAAAATTCTAAGTATACAAAATATGTTCTGAGTTCTACCGTAGGGAAAGCTTAAATACACAGCACGTTCTTTATGATAAAAAATACTAAAGTACTTTCACTTAAAACACTAATACCAATAAATTTCTAACAGGACAAACGATAAAAAAACAAAATTTAAACATTATTAGTAAAATATAATTATACAGGGTTGGCCTTAAGCATTTTTGTTTATAATAAATAGTTTTCTCATTATAAATAAAAAACTAAAATGTCGCTTACGACAAAAAGTTCTGCGTAACTAAATGACAATCCATCTTCCTTACTCTGCCGCTTTAAGTCGATTCTCCTTCTCACAAAACAGTGTGGGGCGTGACGCGTTGCGTTTGGCATTGCACTTGGCCTTAAAGCGAATTACTTTGAACTAAATAAGTATTTAACTTCCGAGCGCAGTTCGCAAAACTGTAATCTTCATAGATATTATCCACACCATATCAGAATAGAATAAGACTTTTCCAGATGAAGTCGAACGGATGTAAGCGCACACGCACACGTCCGCTGAGAATATCAAAACAAAAGGGATTGTCATATTCTGACTTGATCGAATAGTACTAATACTTTAATCTTGTGTCCTGTTTATTGATTTTGACGCGAAACATCTATCGGTACGCCTCGACAGGGACAGTGACGGCAAACGGCGTGACGCCACGTTGTGACGTCACGCCTCCCTTCGGCTGTCAGAGACTCTTCTGTGTGTGCACGACTCGTTTAATACGAGTATGTACTTCGCTGGTGCTCCGTTTGTTTTGTATTTGTATTCTGCATATAGTATTATAATAAGAAAATATATACATTTCGTTAAAAAAACTGTACATTTTTATTTATTCTACTCCATATTTGTTTAAAGGTTTTCTCAGATTTATATATTTTTTTTTCTGTAACCGTCAATTTCAATTATTACAACTGTGACTATCCCTGACAGTCTCTTATATTTTTAAATGCGCCGTCATAGACTTTCAAATGGAAAAAGTAGAACGAAAAACTAGCAACAACGACAAACGCGTAAACACGTTATTTTAACACTTCTAATCGTGCTATCGTATTACTTAGCAACTACTGCCTATTTTTTAGGTTTAGGTAAAAAATAGGCAGTAGACAGAAAACTACCTACATACCAATGTGCTCTATGAGACGAAGCACCGCTAAGCGACGGCCGAAGGAATGCACGACGGCGGACTATGCTATTCGCAAACACCGCTGACCTACAAAAGAGAAGATGCACAGTCCCGCGGTTAAAAACGGCCGTGGTAAATGAGTGCTGAAACCACAGACGTACAAAAGAGAGAAGATGGACTCATTGCTTTTAGTTTAGTTTCGTCGCACCTTTCGTTACGACGGCGAAGTGTTCTGTTAAAAAAATGTAAAAGTAACACGTAAAAAGCTATGAAAAAGGATGTATTTTCGATAAGCAAAAATTTAGTTTATTTATTTAGGTACTCGGTCACGTTTTATCATGAGTATTCGATGAGTATTTTGAATTTCTTTATTTGAAGTAGCATCAAAAGTCGAGATATAAACCGACTAAAAAAAAATACACCTACGCAACACCGATCTCGTATTTATGCGTTGTCACATTACTCGGACATTTAACAATAGAGACTCTGATCTTATTTGTAATGGAATCGCCGTTTTTATTTTTTATTTGTTTTACATTTATACAAATCTTAAAATTCCCTCTAAAAGAATATCGTATAATAGATTAAACTTATTCCAAAAAAAATATGTTTATTATGTTTTAATTTTCTTTTTGGCAAATTATATATAAGTATTACGTTCATCAAAAATATGTTAACGTTTAATAATTAAATTTATTATATATAAAAATACAAAGTAAAATAATGGTAAATAATAAAAAAAAATGACAATTATTTATTAATCGTTATCTTATTTTATTATATAAATATCTAATAAGAAAGTTTTATATTACTATACTCTACACACTTTAGAAATTACCAAATTCTTTCATGTTTATTTTCACCGACATTACGAAATTCAGGATACACATTAATTTTAATTTTAGATGCTTACTATATTACCTAAGCTTTATTATGAAGAAATACATTTCTTCATACTACGATACTATATTTCTTTCCATATATTCAATCAAAAAACAATAATAAAATTTTAAAATAATATTAAAATCACTCCACTAAAGTCTTGTTTAAGAACATCACGTGAAAATTGTAAAAAAAAATAGGACTTATTGTTTTCCAATAACGAAATGACCGTTACTTGTTCTCTTTGCATTTAAAAGTGAACCCTATGTAATGACATTTCGGTTGTAATGTCAGATGATAAATAATGTTCCTTCCCTTCTTTGTCTTTGCCGCTGCAAAATGAGATCGTAATATGTGAGACAGAGACGAAATGTACATTTTGAGCTATTTTTCGCCTTCAACATAGTACGCGACTGTACGTCTTCTCTTTTTTATACATCTATGGCGAACACCGATTATTTTAGACATATTTTACAGCGTCTAGTGCACGTTTCACTACCACGTTTATAACGCATGAAATGCGAAAAACTTCTTAGTATTCAAAAATAATTAAACATTAATCCGTTCAAAGAAAATATCTATTTCGTACTCGTATTCACCTAAAACACACGGCCGTATCCAGTGTCGGACCGGTAAGAATACAGTCGTGGTGGCGTGCGCCTGCCGGGCCCGACCGCACCTACCCTCGGGCTGACAACCCACATGTAAAATAGTTCATTCATACTCAGAGAGAAAAGAAAAAGACAAATTTGTAAAACGGTTGACCACGAGACCATCCCAGAAACTTTCCATTATTTAGCTCAGAGATACGGCTATCCTGTACGTTTTTGAGCTCAAAAATTGTAAAGGTGCTTTTATTTTTTGTTTTTGAATAACAATATTTATCTATGAATTAAATTGTGGAATTCGATACCGTTTGTTAGTACGAAAATGATATTCTTTCAAGAGTATTGTTCCATCAAAAAATTTGATAGATATATTAAAAAGGCGAACAAAATAGCTGATTTTAATCTGTTTTGCGGCTTTTGAGGTAATTTTTCGTTGTATGAAATTATAGATGTATTAAAATTGACATGTCAAAAATAGGAAAATTAGTTTGAAAAAGCACCTTTTTGGAAATTTTTGGACGGCTGCAACTTTTGAACGAATCAAGCGATTTTGATCTGACTTGTGATATTCGACATACGTTTTTAACCATTAAAATTTTGTATCCCAACTACTCTTATAAAAGACTTCTGAGGAGCCCTTAAATTCGTAATACCACCCGGGCCCTTCGAGCTCAGTCCGACCCTGGCCATATTCACGACACAGCCAATCCCCGATTTTGTTCATAATTGCGAAGATCACTTTGGAATTATTGAGATACGGTCAAACGCCGGTTATCTCGCGACTATGAATGCGCATGCGTGCAAGTCTTCTTTATTACAAAAAGGCGCGCGGTAGACACCACTCGCGTTTTTAAACGTGTCTTAAAGGTGTTTCTGGAAAATATTTGATGTATTTGAAACGCGAGCACTGGCGATCTATGAAATACTTTGATTTTAGGGTCGGTCTACTATCAATGCAATAATACAATTTTTACAATTGGCCACTTAGAAAATGTAAAATAATAAAACATATTTAAATAAAAATAAAAAAATGGAATTCTTCGCCAGTTTTATCATGTACTAGCTTTTGCCCGCGGCTCCGCCCGTGTAGGCATTAAATGTATTCTTTCATCTTGTTCATATGGAAATTTATTTATAGGGCCGATTTATACACATTGATGATATAACCACAGCCCCTATATATTCGTAACTATTTCATGTACATGGCTGATGTTTTTTTAAGCAATATAAAGCGACAGCTTAAAAATTGTTGGAAGATAAACATAATCCATACCTACTAATTTTTTATACATTTCAGTTTACACATGACATCACTATTAATTAAAATGAAAATCGGTCCAGCTATTCTCCAGTTATAAGTGTTCGCACAATTATATTGTGTAATGTATGTAAATCGGAACTAAGTATTTTTAAGATGAACTCGCTAATATGTATTATAGGTATTATAAACGCTATAGTTGGTAAGGATAGATAGGTACGGAAGTATATGATGATTGATGGTAGTGCAAAAGTTATAGGTAGCTAATGCCATATACTCCTATAAATATGTTAAACGATTTATTTTGGTCTGTATAACCATGCAGATTTTGCGATTTAGAAACGCGTGAGCAAGCCATATAGAGCTGGCCGTGGGAAAAACATGGCGTGCTCAAATGTATGCCTGCTACCTTTAAGGTCTGACCCCTGCCGCCGGACCGCACCGTAATATCGCGCGCTCGCTTGTCATTCGTCTTAACTACGTATTCAAATATGTGTCCAAACGATGGAGTGTAAAAGACAAAGTTTATCTACTTTAAACACCAGATGCGATAAAAGTGTGTATTTTGATATAAGGATCAATTTGTTACTACCAAATTATCAATTATTATTGTATTTATGGTTCACTATTTTGGCGATAATGGCTTTAACATAAAAGATAGATATATGCTGTCGCGGGCTTTTTTGTATGACTACCTATTTAAGATAAACATTTCCATTATATATTATGTACGTGTAATTCCAACGGTTTTTGCGGCGCACACCAGAATATCTCGCAGATGACAGATTTTTTCCTGCTTCCTTGACACTTATCGTTACATTTTCAAAAAATTGGCACTATATCTTTATAAATTATAGCCCATGTGTTATTCTGATGTGTAAGCTATATATTATTGTACTGTGTCATCCAAATCCATTCAGTAGTTTTTGCGTGAAAGAGCAACAAACATCCATCCTTACAAACTTTCGCGTTTATAATATTAGTACAGATAGATATTGTTCTTATGTCATTTGCTTTTACCGATTTGCGGCAAAAGGAAAATAGTTTGTCTAACGTCGACATGAATTTAACGCGAGAAAATTTTCGTGCAATGATTTTGTATGATTCGGTTGCAATTTAAGCCAACAAGAAAGTTATAACAGACCTCTGCTGGCCTTTCATGATGAATCTTGATCCCTTGCCGCTGTTTATAACTGGTTTAACTAGTTCAAACGTGTTGGCACTAATCTGACTGACGACCTGCGCGAAGGACGTCCTTCTACGGCGACGACCAGAGACAACATAACTGTTTTACGGCTCACGATAGAGAGTGACAAGAGAGTGACCTATCAGCAGATTCAGATAAGCTTAGGTATCGATATGAGTCAAGTGCACAAAATTCTTCACGAACCGTGAGCGGTCAGGAAGTTTTGCACTCGGTGGATATCTCATAATTTGACCATAAATTTTTCGGTGGTGACTCACGTGCTGTATACGACATAGTTACAGGTGGCGAAAACTGGATTTACTATTACGATCCCGTAACCAAAAGACAGTCTGCTCAGTGGGTGTATCTTTTTGAGGAGTTGCCTACTAAAGTAAATCGAGGTCGAAGCGTATGAAAAAAGATTGTCGCCTCTTTTTTTGGAATGACATATCATTATGCAACAATTGTTTTAGAAGATAAAAACAGTCTGCAAGCTGGTATACTAACAACTGTTTGCCTCTTGTTTCGGAAAAGAGCGGGAAAAAACGACCTCGCAGCAAGTTTATCCGTCGTCATGACAACGCCTCACTACAAACCGCCAGACAAACAACTAACTAAATGGAAATGTTAAGTACAGAAATACTGGCTCATCCACTTCGCAGCCTGGATCTCGCACTATGCGATTTTTATTTATTTCCTAAAATGAAAGGAAACCTTCGAGAAAAGTGGTTTACGTATGCCGAAGAAGCGGTGGGTCCATACGAAAATGTCGTCCAAGCGACCAGCAAGTGCGAGTGAGCAGTGTTTCTCTCAGTATTCCTACGTTGAAAAAGTGTAATGCTAAAAACAACTTGCTAGTTTGCTCAGTTTTTTATTTTCTAAGGACTTTCAGTTTAACCCACGTGTGTCGTGTTTTTATAGAAGTACAGGATTGGTCGAAGCTATTACATTAAAAGGACAGACAACGATCACGACGGCCTGCACACACGCGCGCACACACAAACACACACACGACACACACTCACATACAGACACCATAGTGCTTGCTAGAAGTTCTTCAGATTCTTAAAATTAAGAAAGAAAGAAAGACATTTACTAATTGCTCAGAGGCAAAGTACAAATATATAAAAGACTAGCTTCCCGCTCGCGGCCTCGCCGGCGTGGATATGAGATGTGTTCCTCCATCTTTTGTTTTGAACGATCGTCCCGCTCCCGACTCTGGTCCGGGTGCCTTCCCCGATTTCGATCTCGGTCACGCTCCCGATCGCAATCCCGGTCCTCATTCGGTCTCTAATTAATCCTAAAATTTAAGTCGTACTTAAGTACGACTTAAATTTTATCGATAGGCTAAGTCTTACTTAAGTAAAACTTAGCCTATCGACAAATTTTTAACTTTTATTTCACAATAAATTTTAATAAATAATAATAATATACAATTATTAAAATTTAGCCTATCGATAAAGTCGGTGTGTCCTTTATATGTATACAAAATTTCATTCTGATCGGATGTATAGATCAACAGTTATAACGAAACAACCAAAAAAAACCTCTGTAGATTTATATATTAGTATAGCTTACATAACATGAAACCTAATATTAATATTTTTAAAGAGACTATCGGACTGGGAATTGCTGCTTAGCAATTAAATTGCCACTGCCTCAGCTTTTGCAATGGATTGAGAAAAACCCCCCCGCTGATTTTCAGTCAGTGCCAACATTCTCGCGGGAGCGCCACACCAAGCTTGTATACATGCAGCGCTGGATTTACGCTAGGGGCAGTCGGGGCTAGTGCCCGAGGCGGCAGATACTCTAGGGCGGCAAAATTTGGAAAGTGAAAAAAAAATTTTTAATCGCATCAAAACTACTCAATATAATAAATAATAATAATTTTTTGTTTAATGAATAGTTTCAGAAATTCAATTCATGCATTATTTGTTAAATCCAAAGATTGTATATTATTATTTTGGCACTTTTAGTTGAAATTAATAATCAAAATAATTTAATTAATGTATTTTCTAGATGATTCAAAACAATATTTGTTTTATTTTTTATTTTCTGAAAAAAAAATAATTTCTAGTCTTTACGAAAAATTAAAAAGATTTTTGAATAATTCATGCGTTTTTCAAATAGACTATATCAATCAATCAACGAATTTTTTAAAAATACAATAATTTATCGATTACATCTTTAATTATATTTTAATTCTTAGAACAAAAAAAAAAATTTGTAATGTTATTAAAGTATCAAATATATTATTTCTAAAAGGTGTTTTTTTTCTGGCACCCGAGATCTCATTCAATACTGCACCAAAAAAAATAAAAAAAATACCCAGTTGAAGCTTATTATTTCTACTTTATGCTAAAAATATGCAAAAATTCGAAAAAATCTTTTTGTTGATAAAAAACATTAAAAAACAATTTTTATAACAAATGACAGAAGCGCCATCTACAGGTCGTTTATAAACTATTTTATGTTGGTAAATGTTTTTAAAAACACTAGATGGCGCTGTTGACTAACAATAACGTCCAATTTTTTCAAATAACGGGTTTTCGCGCACGAGCGAAGCGAGTGCGCTATACACTCTTGAGTCGAAAATTTCTGAGTATTAATTGATATGAAAAAATGAACGAGAAACGTTTGCAGTCTACAATATTGTGCGAAATTTTCGCACGGGGCAGATAGTATAATACATAATACATTTTTTGAAATATTTTGGTTATTTTATTTTTAAAAAAAAAAGATCTCGAAATTATAGCTTTAAGTAAAATTTCAGTATTGGGGAGGCATTTTCTACAATGCTCAGGGGCGGCACTAAGTTTAAATCCGGTGCTGTATACATGTATATTATTGTTATACCCCCGTCCGAAGACACAGCATTTTATTAAACAAATTAACCACATACATAAATGAACAAGTGCATGCCTTAAGCACTCGTGACATATGTATGTTATTTAAATTAGAGGCTAATGATAATATAGAAGCTTTTCACCAAAAATCCTTTTTTGAAGTTCTTCAAAACTTTCCCTAAGTCACTAATTAAAATTATTATACAATAATTGGTGTTAATATAAACGTATTACTGATTGCATTAAAAGTAACTTTGGAATTAATTAAACCGTTTGAAAGTAATTAAAAATAAATAAATAAAAACCAATTCTAGGACAGATTTGAACCCGGACACCTTTTTTTTTTGTATTTCTGTCCGTGCGAAAGGCAAGGAGGGGCAAAACCCCATTATGGGCTGTCTGTGCGCCCGGACGCACGGGGTGTGTCCGACTCTCACGGACTAAAAACCCCCTGAAGCATTACGGCGCTTGCCTTTAGCCCATAGGCTATTAAAGCCTGTGGGCTATTCAGACTACATCTAAGCGGCCAGAAGGCACAGGAGTGCCAATGGCGCGAAGGTCAGGAAACCCTTCCGGGTTACCATGACGTAATAACGTCATAGGTGACTGTGTTGCCCCGGGAAGAGGCAAAAATAACTAAAACTACCTATTAACACCTGTAATAGATATAAAATAGACGACGCTTGAAAAAGCGAGTAGTAGAGGGAAAAACCGCGAAAGGTGGTAATAAAACTAACGGTTCCGGTTGAGGGCGTTATGCCCTTAATTCACTGAATTTAAAGTTAAATTCACAAAATGACCTAAATAACCGTTACGTAAAGACGTAACGTAAACTAACTGAATTTAATTCGGAATGGATTAACCATCAATAACAGAATTTGACCGGTAACCGTGACGCTGAGCGAAACCCGTCCCCAAAGGTTGCTGCTGGTCAGCATGCGATCGCCCTCACGTGTTAATGGTAAAACATTTACGCGTGTAAAAGCACGCGAAATAACTAAAAATAGCGATCGGTATCTGGAGTGCGAAAACTACGGGAGCGCTCCCCAGGCGCAGAAACCGTGCGCGGGCTCGGCGTGCAGACGACAGGGTACCCGGAGCTTCTCGTCGGGACGGACGCCCGCGGCTAACTGCCACCGCGCGACTTACACTTTACGGCACCCCACACACTCGTACACGCGCGGAGCCCGACACTACGGAACGCGGCTCGAAGGAACACCGACACAGTAACACACTAAACTAAACGGGTGGTGCAGGGGACTGGACCGAAGGCGACCGATCGCAACGGAGGAACAACCGGAACAACGCCCGGACGCCCTGCGAGCGCAACTTTTAAAGCTAAACAGTTGAACTAAATCGTACGACTGATCCTCGGGCGAATATAGTTGTTTTATTTTTGATATTACTACCGCCGTCTGTTAGCATTTACAAAAACATAAAACATTCATTCCAATCTCTATTACAGATATTTAAGCGAAATGACAGATAAAAACATGAATAACTGCGAGTTAAAAAATTCAATTACAGCTAATCGGTACTTATATCAAGCTGTGATTTTCAGTACAGTTGTTCCCAATCGATTAGTGATGAGATTTAAAAAAAAATTAAGTTTAAAAGTTAAATAGTTTTTTAGTTATCGTGATTACACGGGATTTTCAGGCGATAGTAGAAGCATACCTACGCTCGCGCTTAAAGCGTGCAATAATAGCCTATCCATAAACAGATGCTTAATAATTTTATCATACCTATTCGTATGACTGCTATAACTATAAATACCATTACCTATAACAATAATTTATTATAACACTAACAATTATTACGAATATTAATAAATAAACTAATAAAACATTACATAATTTGTAGTGTTCTTATATAAATTAATATATTGCAGCGGATATGTACCAAGTAGAGCGAAAGATATTTACGGTAACTTAAGTGTGGTGTAACCTTCAATTTTCCTTCCTATAATCCTTCAGCTTTCGTTGGTAAGTTTGTCTGCTTGTCGCAAGGCGCACGGGCGGAGGAAGATCATTCCAGCATTTTGACAATGCAAGCCTGAAACTGCCACGAAACGCTGCGGATCAGGGCGCTGGTAAGACAGCCCCGACCTTTTAACTGCTTGTCAAATGACCAGTTTAACTTGCTGAATAGGTAACTAACTGGAGAACTAACGGGTAATTACTTATCCTGCACCACGGCAACGCATCCTCGCATACCGCCGCGTTCACTGTCGACTCTTAATATAGTACTTTAACTTTTTAACCTTACTCATGTTTTTTTTTTTTTAATAACAATGCATGGCTGCCATTTTACAAGGAGAGGCCGACTCCGCTATCACTGAATATTACCACTCTATTTCTGTAAACGACCGGCGCGTTGCTTTTCGCGTGTAGACCATTCGTTTACTGAAGTGTGTTGACGCCGAAGGGGACCACTTTGACCATATGTAAATCTTGGTGTGTCTTGCTCTATAGTTTTCATATATCTCAATGCCAGGAGTGGCCCACGTATAATCAGATAGCCCGTCTCTTTGATGTTACTTTGATATCCTAAATTTGTAAGTTATCGTGGACGTAAGTGTCTCGACGATATTTTTTTTTCTTTATGGCATATTAAGGGGCGAGCGAGCATGCGAATCATCAGGACGTAGGTGACCAACGCCGCCCATGGACACTTGCAATATCTAAGGAGACACCAGTGCGTCGCCAGTTTTTTAAGGATATTTGATGGAGAGAGGAGTGGGCCACCGAAATTCTCAATAGGGAGTTGGGTGTATGATAGAGGATATGGGCTACCGAATCTCTCACTCACTGGATGAAACACGCCAGCGGAAGCTGATAATTCACTTGTGTATCCTCAGAGAGTGTAGTATCCCATCGACCGAATCGAGTCCTTTTTATGCTGCAGCCAAGTTGGCCACAACATGGCTGTACCACATGAAATAGATTCAACGTCTTGTATGAAATAAAATTGTTTAAAAAATATATATTTAGTTTTGGACATTCATGACCCATATTACTTTAGGGATGGAATAAATAAAACAGCAAATGTGAGAAAAAAAGTATAAGCAAAACAATAAAATTATGTGTATGTATCTGCAATTAAAAACAATTGTTGTTTTAAAACTCTCGTTAATTTTAAACCGAAATATTTTCCTAATAATTTTCAAAAGGCTTTCTCCAAAATAGAAAATAAAGGTAACAAAGAAAGAATTTAAATTGGTTCTGTTTATCTGTAAATATACATTTAAAAAGGAAAAATTTTCATCACAAAAAAATGTTTTTTTTTTTTAATAATGCAACTAATGTGCAAATGATACATCAACTCATCATGTATCAGTATTTTTCAAGCATATTCTAATAAATTATCCAAGGGAGTATACATAATAGTTTCATTTTCTATATTTATACAAAATTTCCATTCGCTTAACTTTAACAGCAATTATTAAATGTAAGAAAAATGGGAATTTTGCAGTGAGATTAAGGGATTTCTTCATTCAGATTTATGCAATATAAAGATGTAAATGAATATTTTTGAGTTCGAAGCTGAAAGGTTTTAGGGCCGGCCAGTAGGATTGATCATCTTCCAGATGTTTTTTAATTCACAAAGTTTAACTCACAAAGTGAAATATAAGCAAGATGTGTAAGTAACCGTCGAACAGAGAACAGTAAAAAACACAATGTGATACGTTACTTAATGTAATACTTTATTAACTTTCTACATCTAGATCTGGTAAACCGAACAATTTCCTAACAGCTTTAGTATATTCCAATAACGTTTCATCTTTCTCCCCTTCGTTAAACAAATTGTTAACGGCCATTTTGTACTGCTCGCCGTTCGGTATTTCTGAAATGTCATAACCGACGTAGTCTACATCTTCTGGCAGATCTTTGCCCTGAAATCTATAATACCATTGTACTAAACTCCTTTTCGAGGCGTTCTTATCCCAATCGTAGTACTCCATGTCTTCCTCGGTTTTATCCCTCTCCCATTCCTCGAACGCCCATGATTCGTGATAGCAGGCAGTCAACAGATAGTTGGCGTAGTCCAAATTCTGCTTCCGCATTGGACACCTATCCGCTGTGATTGTGACAAGGTCAGTTTCTTCATCATACCTTTAAAACAAAGAAAGAGATATATTTTATTTTGCAAACGCTATTTAACAAATGATCTCCAATTTCATATGCGTTGTGGATGTATCTATGGTTAATACAAAATTGGCTACATTCAAAGGCAAAATTTTATAAATTCGTTTTTTTTTACATAAAAGCTATTGAACCAATCACTACACTAATATGTAAATATTAGTAAAATGAATTAAATGTCTTTCAGAGCAGCTGTATTTGGACCAAAGTGTACCCTATACATAAATGTAAAATATGGTAAGTCTACCTTACTTTCTTGTATAATTACTAACCGATTAACATAGTTTGTGTTACAACATTGAAGACCCTGAGACCGAGACTTGAATCGAAATCAGAATTAAGATTTTGAGTGGGACAAGACTCGTATAAAGGTCGGCATCGATACTGAATTTGGAATTGGAAATGAAACAAAAATTAGAAGCAAGAGCAAAAGTGAATGATAGTTTTGAGTGGCGCAATGGTTAGGACTAAGGGCGGCGCCTGCGTCAGGAGTAGCATTAGAACGAGAGAGCATTAGAATTGAAGGCAGAATTGATACTAGAATTGTTACAGACAGCCGCGCATTTAATGTTAAATTGGATATTAAAAATATTGTTTTGTTTTATATGGACTTAGGTTAAGAATAGTTTTGTGTTTTTCCATATATTTGTGTGTTTTATTAAAGAATTTATTTACTTTGTTTTATTACCTGGGTAGGGATTAGTTGTAAGAAATTGTATTTTGTCTATTTTTTCATGTATTTACTTTGTTTTACCTTGTATACTCCATATATCATAAATTTGAATTAAATGTAATGTGCATGTGAGTTGCATATGAAATTGTGCCTTGGAGAAGAGGACCGATCACAGGCCTAAAACCGCGGCGATCGTTACGGTACTGCCGCGAATCGGTGTTCCGAGCGCATGTGGCGCCAACGCATAATGAATGCAAAGTGCATGGCCACACCTCCACAATTAAAATGTATGAATTAAATGTACGACTCATATGTACAGGCGAATGCACCACCTATAAAATGCAGCTAGATTTGTGCATCCGACACAGTTGCACTCCAACCGTCACAAATGAAGATTGGTTGAAATATAGAAGTTTTGATCGCCTGAAAACGTTGTCCATCATTTGCCCACCAAACTGCAAGAAATCCATTCTCCAAAGCCTGTGAGGAACAATCTGAGGTACGGGCTTACGCGGCAATATCATACATCGCCATTACAAGAATCATGATTATGGACACAATGATCCATATAAGGAAGGAAGAAAGAAGGAAGCAGATAAAAAAATATAACAGACCCTCCACACAAGATACAAGCAAATGATTAATTGTTTGTTATTGATTATTAAATTTGTTGTTAATTGATTAAACAATATTAAAGGGATCTTCTAATTGAATTTACCGTTTGAAAAATTTACTGTTTGAGTTTTGTTTATTTATACTTTTGTAAGTATAAATAGACAGTATGTTACGGACTCAATTGCAACCCATGATTATAATTTTCAAACTCAAACATGCTAAAAAAACAAATCGGATAACATTAATATGACTTTTTTTTCTACTTAACGCATTATGAATGGTATTTATACAAGGAAAATAAAATGTTAGATGCTCATTTGTTCAATTTTGCTTCTGAATTATATTTATTTATGTATTTCAAGAATAACCTCATGACAAATATTTAATGTCCTTTCATATTTGGTAATACAGTATAAACTCTATATAACGACACTGAAGAGACTGTGCATTATATGGCGTTATAGAGAGTTGTCGTTAAATGGAGAGAAGGAAAATGAGAATTAGAAAAAGAAAAAGAAAATTCAAAGCGTCTGCCAACATACTTATCTTCTCTCCTGTTTTTATTACGCATACCAATAAAACTTTTTTGTCAATACTCAGTGAATTTCTTTTACTAGCCATGTGTACAGTTTGATAGTTTGTGAGCAACTAAGAATATGATAACCTGTAGATAATCCATGGCTTACTTGTTAGTCGTGGCTGACAACAGTGTACACGTGGAAGCAGTCACAATTTGTAAACAAAAGAACGAATTTCTTAGAAAGTTCAGTATGCATGATGCCGACAGTCAAGTTTATAATGGACTAGGATAATAAAGCAATAAAAAAAATGTATGCAGCTGCGAAGTTTTTACTAATTTTGACAACTTTAAAGGTTAATTTTCATTATTGAATCGTTATTAATTATAATTATAAATATTAATTATAATATATAATTTTCATTCGTCATTATTGAGAGTGAGTGTAATGTTATATAGAGTGTATCATTTATGGAAGGCAGCTAAACCAACTAAAGCCAAGTGATTTCGGCGCTTTGGGGAGTTTGTCGTTAAATTGAGTGACGTTATATGGAGTTTACACTGTATATATTTATGGCAAACAATACCAGAAGAAAATCCAGCCAGGTCTGAGTCGGACACACAGTGTTCCATACCACCATACAATATTGAAAACTTCATAATTTTCAAAAGTAGTTAATGAAAAACAAGAACAATAATTAAATCTAAAAATTATTAAAAAAAACAATAAGTGCCATGAAGTGAATCAGTATAGAGGAGAAGATTTTTTAACTTTGTGTTATGAAAACTTAAGATTTTCATCAACTCAGATATTTTTAAGGAAATATAAAAAAAATTTAAATAAAGGTTAAGTTTCAGAATTCCTGAGACCAATATCTCTCATTTCAGTATCAATATTGAAAACAGACGTTAATAATTGAAACTTTTGACACATGAAATATTTACAATAATTAAGTTTGTATGAAACCCTCAGAGCGGAGTACTGCTCGCACTTGTCTAGATTTTTTTTATTGCACTTTTTTACATTCTGAAATATTCTACAAAAGCAAATAACTCACCAAAGTTTTCAATATAAATGGAAGAAAACCATGAACAATACAAACCTATATTCGATCAAACGTAGGAACTTATCCCTCGCATGCTTATCTAGTTCTAACGATGACAACTTCACTCTCAAAGTCACTATCCTGGCCAGTGGGTTCCTTATCGATGGACTTCCATGACAGTAATCAGAAGTTATAATTTCTACAGGATAATGTTTCTCTATAGCTTCATTGGAATTCAACAATTTCGGCCACTCTGTACAGAACTGCTTCAAGGCTTCACACTGACTTTTTATAACCGGCGGCGTTAAATGTAAGAAGTTCGGTATTTTCATTAGTTCCGCATTGGCTTTTTTGCCCGGCGGCGCTGCCCCTTTCAGCGCGTAGCCCTGTCGGATGGGTAATGGCACAGACGATGGATGGAAAGATCTAGGTCCTGGCCACACGTTACCCCAATTCTGTAAAAGAATATGTACAAATAAAAATTGATATCAACAATATTTCTTTGCTGGTGTTCGGTATTTGCACTGCGTAGCATACCATCACTCATGAGTAATTAGTCTAATTCAATCTCAATATTATTTCCATTCAAATACTTATTAAAAATAGTATATTATGTGATTAATATTCCGACTACAACTGAATATGCAAATTGGTGTAATTGTTGTTATATGATGAAATATTTTAACGTGTCAAATATTGAATAAAGTTTATCATTATGCCCTAGTAATAATAAAGATAGCCTATAATAGGCTGTCTAGAGCGTGGCTAAAGATACTAAAATAGTAGAGTATATTTCAGCTCTGTCAGATGGAAAAAATAACCATAACCAAATATATACATATATAAGCACAGTAAACGATATTTTAGTTTTTTTTGTTGGTTTTTTCATACCTTACTTCATTTTTTAGTATACTGAGTAGAAAATGTCACACAAATATTTTTAAATATTATTTTGCAACTATAGGTGTTATGTATGGTAGCAGTTGTAGTAGAGACAGAGATATGTTGACTTTAATAATAATAAAACTCAATGTCTGTCTGTCCCTATCCTTTTCATGCGACAACCACTTATCTCATTTATATATTTTATTTTTATGTATTTATAGCTATGTTATTGGACCAGTTATATCCTACTAACTGTTAACTAATTTTGTTACATAAAGTAATGTACCAAATAAACAGTGGCAGTTTTTTTTCTTACTTTATTCACTAGGTATTTATCCTAGTGAATAAAGTAAGAAAAAAAAGATGCTCTATGATGCATTCAAATGGTTTACACTGAGTAGTCTATAAGAGATATATCAAATTGATGTACTATATACTTGTAGATCTTAAAATGGCATACAAAAAAAAAACTTCACAATAACAAATGTCTATTATCTAAGGATGACCCCACAATAAGCGTTTTAGCATTTAAGATGGCAAAAAGCGATTGGCAGCAGACAACCGAGTTGGGCTTAATAAAAAAAACAAGGTATGCTGTATACAAAGAAGCCGTGATCCTAGTCAACTATTCAGTAGTCCATGCGAATGGAGCTACAAGCAGAGCCAATATATAAATACAACAAAACACATTCATGAACTTGTGTTTATAGCATATACATTTTTACATATACACACAGTTGTACATATTATACACCTTATACATGGACATAGACATTCTTAAATAGTTACCAAAATACTACATACAGTTACTCATCATAATCGTTCATAATAATAAAAATATTTGTTACATAAAAACAAAGTTGCAAATGAAAGTTTGTTACAATATAAGAGTTAGTTACTACCGACCTGAATGAAAAGTCCGGATATCGAGGGTTATCAGACTGGTTTAGAAATATAATTTTAATTTTACTAACGATGAGTCAAAAATAAAGCGATCAGTTAAAAGGTGAAAAGATCAATTTTAATTTATTCCCTTTTTCACAGACTACAATAATGAACAGGTTTTGTATGTAAGTTAACTTTCCAAAGAACATCGACAATTCAAATAAAAATAAGGTTACTTGGTCCGGTGCCATTCTGTCTGCTCTGTCTGGCTGTACGTCAGCCCTCTTCATAGTTTTTCTTTCCTGTCGTTGCTTTTTCTTCAAAATGTCCAGCACTCGAAATTCTTCTTCTTCTGTATCTTTCACTGCCCCAATAGCAGTCGAATTCAAACGCCATATTGTACGTACATAAGCATTATTATTTATATTTAGAGTTTTCGGTTTGTACATTTTCACCAAAACACTCATTCTTTACCTTAATGCAATACTATAAATATATACATATGTCCTAATATATTATTTTGTTACTTAACCATTAATTATAGGTTATGTTTGGCAGCACAGAAGTACTGTCAAAAAGTTTTAAAACAAATCTTCATTCACAAAATCGATTCTCCTATCTGAAATTTATAGATATCGATTTTAAATAATACCTTTAATGATTAATTGTTTGTTAACTATTATACACAAAAACAACATTTTCATGTATAAATCTTTATGTATTTGTATTAATTATTAACTAAAATTTACCTTGAAATGTGAATCAAAACTGAAGCAATGATGGTATAGTCGTTATGCTTAATATTTAGCTATATTATTTACTAACTATAAAAGCAGCATAAACTAATACTAACATAAAGTATGCATACAGAAAAATAGACGAATAATTATAAAGTAACACATAACATGTACAACACAATAATAATGGCATGAAAACGCAATCATCTGCATTTTTACTACTCGTAATTTGGTCGTTAGTCGTGTTTCCAGTTGAATATCTGCGGTTGTTGTCATCGTTAATTGAGTTTTGATTATCGACAAAAATTTCATTTAAATTAATATCATCAATTTCTGATTCCATTGCAGCTTGTATACCTGGTATTTTTTTTTCCTTTTACATTAAAGTAACACGTAACTACTATTTATATTTTTACTTTAATTTATTTCCAATAATTTACATAACGATAAAATATATTTGCCCATGTTCACCAATTTTTACAAATATTAATTATTTCGAACAAACCTTTATACGTTTGAATTAAAAGAACAAAACTATATAACGTGAAGCTTTTTCACGACAGACGCTCGTTCATGTCGATGCCGGTCCAATTCCCCTAAGCCAATTTGCAGCGCTATTATTCAATCTAAGTTGCACAGACACCAATTTAATGTCACATGTTTGCGGTTCTTCGAACCTCACTCATCCATAGTATAAAATCGTTGAATTTGTAAGTCATTAAAGATATTAATAAGGGAAATAACTGAGGGATTATCCATTTATTGGTTAGATTGTTTATTTATTTGTTAGAACGCACATCACGTAAAAATCATTTAATCAATTCAAAATCTAATGTCAAATTATAAGGCTCAAGTTGGAGTAATAATTAGCGTCAATCAGCTTCCTCCCACAACTTTGCTCTTTTGAATATAATCCCAATTTTTTTACGTCGATCAGTTATTGGTAATAGCAACGTTCAAGGCAAAATAGATCGACACCGATTCGCTACTAGGATTTAAATCGGAATCATGAGTCGAATCGAGATTGTTTTATAATAGAACAAGAAGCAGCACTGTACATGTCTTTCGTGCCAGCATATACGTTCTTCTAAAACAGATGCCGGCTTACCTACAATGTTCCAAGAGGATTTAATCAGAATCAATATTTTGATCAAGACCAGTATCAAAATCGAGTACGTGACTGGATCGGAATCGAGAGCAAGATCAGGATCAGAATTTAGGTGGACAGCATTATCAGTTGATAATGCTGTTATTGATGTGAAACATCTATAGGCGGGGGGTAAATCGGATTGTTGGCGTGGCGACGCTTGCCGTGGCGATGGGTTGCCACGCTATACAATGGTATATATATATATATAGTCAAAAGGTATAAAAATGTATACCGTAGTAAACAGCTCCATCGAACCGAGTGAGAAGAAAGTCACACAGTTGCTTGCGCATGGCGACACATCACCATATTGTACACACTACTACCTGTGCACTGTATATATCTATACTATAGCGTGGCGACCCGTCGCCACACCGTACACATTACTAGTCATCATCTTCTGTAAAAAATTAGTCATAATTGATTTGTCCATTATTCCATTATGCTATATTTAGTTTCTGTCATAATCTTGTCTTTAATGAATATTACTTGTACAAACTCGATGTTTCACATCTGCCAGGCGTCCCGTGACGGTTCACATTTTTTATTATGCGCAGTACAAATATGAAATGGTTCTTGTGTTACATTTCTATGCATATATACAATATCCATTTGTTTGAAATTTTTAGTTTACATAAATATAACTATTGATGTCTTTCACATGTAAAATCATAATAACAATTGGAGATATTCTGATATCATCATATATCAGCTTGTCTTTATTTGTTATTACGTCATTATGTTATTTTATTTCATGTCATTTGTGATTTTTTGGAAATTAACGCTTATTAGAAAATCTTAATAAAATTATAAGTCCAAACTTCAAACATGTATAAAAAGTTTGATTTGGAGCTAAATCACAGATGCAATAAGTAACGATCGCTAACTTGTTGACACGCATAACTAAATTGTTAATCAAACATACACTTGCAAAAGAAGGGTAGTTCAACAGTGAAGTATTATAAATAGAAAATGCTTTCATTTTTCAAGACACACAAAATATGCAATGTCAAATATATTATTTCCGAATAATTAAAAAAAGAGTAAATATATATATATATATATATATATATATATATATATATATATATATATATATATATATATATATATATAAATTAAATTTTATTAATATGTATCTAAATAATAGAGTAATATTGAAAAAATGATTTTATTCGTCAGTGGACTTGTTCTTGTGGTCAGATTATGTTGACACACGAAAAGTAATATATGACTTAAATCAATCATAAAACAGTACGGAGAATTATAACCTTGCTACTTTTAATAAATTGTATGTATATATTTTTAATGAAAATATGTATATTTTGTGTGTGAGAGAAGAAAAGAGATAGAGAAAGGAACGTTAAAAAAGTTGCTAGATTTACGCTAGTTTATTGTACCCACTAATTTACAAAATTTATTTATTCTTAAATAGCAATATTATTGACTTGCAATGGGAATGACGAATGTAAAATATCTCGTTTCCTTATTTTTCATTAATTATCATTTTACAGTAAGGCAAGCGTGAAACCTACAATTATTGTTTTATATGAGCCAAAACATAACGCTAGTAGTAATAAGACGACAAATGCTGAAAACAAAGACTAATACACTGTAAAAAATATTACATCAAATTTAATGTTATTGCCTCACTTTTGACAACTTCAATTCTACAGGTTCACGTTAGTCAACTTTTGAAAAATGTTGGGATACTAAAGAAAAATAATTTTCTATTCAGTTGTGAATCAACCTCAATTGTTATTGAAGTATATATTCTCAAAATTTAATTGAATTGATAGTTCAGGTTTGTATAATTTATTGTTACATCCCACAATCTTTTTAATTTTGATAGAGTTTCTTGGATCTTAAGCTCTCCACACTGACATAGAGTAAATTGAGGGTTACGGAAGACTCATCACCGATGTAGTATTTTTATCTGGGACCACTGTCAATCGTGTTTTCCAAGCCACAGTGAAAAAATGTTTATTTTGACTTAAATTTAAATTTATTGCCCAATTCATGCATAGTCAAAATTTTAACTCGGTACTTTCTAATTGTAAAATAATGCGTTAAACACTCCACGAATAATTACATATTTCAATTTAGAAAAATATTCTCAAACTTTATTATAAGCATATGGACATTCACCAAAGAGAAAATGAAATGATTTGAGTAATTAATCATTTAATATTTATCGATTACCGCTTTTCAATTTTTAGAATGTTACAAGAAATAAATTGTAATGAACAATTAGTTTTATATTACTCAAAATTCCAAACCTATTTAACATAATCACAATTTGTTTTTAAATTGTGAATTTATCTGTCGGTAGTGATATAGGTACATTTCTTACATTTTCTCATCTTCAATTTCCGAATGGCATCGTAAGAAATGGGGTAGTTATGACAGAGGATGTATTGTTGTATCCAAGTCATATACCTGATTCTAATAAAAAGTGTAAGCATAGACTATACTTTTATTTAGAGAAGTTGGCTTTAGATATGCCGTATTGTTTTTAGCAATGGACATTCTTTTAAATTGCATAATAATTTAATTTACTATTAATAAAGAAAAGAATTTAGGTTTTGGATTGTATTGGTTTATAAGTAATTATGTCAAGGAACACTAAAAGGGCGAGAAAGTCGAAGTTGATTCCTCGATGTGATACATCTGACATGGAACTCATAATGGCGGAAACGGAGGTAGTTATAATTCTTGATTTTAAGTATTTTAGGATGATGAAAGTTGGGAATTGATGCGTAACGGACATATATACTAATTTTTGATAGTTATCAAATCTTGCTGATTCCTTATTTTTACTTTATATTCGCTATAAATTTTAAAATTAGAACTTTGCTATGTACCTACATAATGTATTTAATATCATGTTAGCGTCATACTTGTCATTTCGTCGTATTTACATTCGGGAAAGTACTGGACTGAAAGTTAAAATCATTAAGGCGTCGAATGTATCAATAATAAGGCATATAATTAATACTAAATTAGCACAATAATCCAATAGTTATAACCCTTAACTAATATTTTTTTCTGAAAATCGTAATTTCTCTTGAAACTGAAAAGTCCCATACAAAATTAATGTATTGTTTTTAATAAATTATTTTTGAAAACATTATTGGCAATTCTTTATGAAAAACTCATACATTGAAAGTATTATAATCATTATTGATATATATAATTATTTAACAATATTACTTTGAGAAAAAACTAAGCAATTGAACAATGTCATGAACTTTGCTATACTTACTTAAGAAATTCTTTAACTAAAAATTTTAATTCAATTATGTAAATAAAGGGATTTTATGTTACTTACACAGCTTTTGACGCTTATAAATTCCCCAAACAGAAAACAATCATAAAAAAATAACCATAAATATTGTTGATAATGGCCTATCTTCAACAATAGGCTGTCGGTTACTATTCCACCATCAAATACACTACTACAATAATGAGCATATTTTTAACATCTCTGCATCATTCTTGGATGAGATGAGCCAATTTATGATTTAGAAATAGTATTGGCATTATTGTAATATAATTATTTATTTGTAAAAATGTGACTCTACATTCTTTTCCATGCTTCTGGTAGCATAGAGAAGAATGTGTTTTCTGGTGATCTGTTAGTTTTTATACACCTTTAATCATCAAGTTGAAATTGTAAAAGACGTAGTTATTAAAATATGTCATTGTGTATTTTCTATTGTTGGTATTAAACTTAAATAAGTATTCACAGACTCTATGGTAGATTGTCATCATTCATCTTATCTTCATAAGGTCCAGTACTCAAAGGATCAAAGCAGAAATCTAAATCTTACCTAACCTAACTGTATATTAAGTCAAAATCGGTCTTACAATTCATCTTTTATGAAATATGAGTGCAAATTATACTAGTTAATTAAATGTTGTATGCTATAATTTGTTGATATCATACATTAGATCTCTTTTATTTGTAATCCCATCGCATTTATTTTAATGTGAAATATGTAGCCAGAAACCGAACACTGTGAATGAATTACGAGCTTGTGTTTAGGGAGCTTCACATAGTACAGATGTATTTTTTAGTCTACTTCCAAGTGTAAGCTCGCTTACTGTTAGCTGGTAGTGTCATAGAACAAACAAACGCCTTCATTGGTACATCCTCGGTTTACCAGTACGAATATTTCTTTGTCTATAATGGTAAATATGGCATTTCACCAAAAGTATTATTTAGATATTTATCTTCAAGAGTTACATACGTCATGCATTACTTATCTGATGTAAGTTATATTTTAACATTAACAACCGTCAGTTGTAATATTAATTTTTTTTATATGTTGATGTGTAAGTTACTGATGATTACTACAGAAAACCCCTTAACAATTTCTTTTACTGTAATAATGTTTTCTGTCGTACAAGATGTATTGTAAGCGATGAGTTTATCAGGTGTGCACCACAACATGTAAGAATTATACTTGAATTCTGTATTGGTTCTGTTTTCACGTAATAACAAAAAAAAGAACAGAAATTATATGATCTGGATATTAAACAACTGTTTTTAATTTCAAGTTAGGTATTTCCTTTTAAGTTTTTGTATAGATATTCATATAAAAGCTTCCATGCGGTTGAAGTTTATTTCAATATAGACTAAGGTAACGTGATTTTAATTGTATAACCTGAATAAGAGTGTTAATTAAACTGAATTGGAATTAAATTTGACACAAAAAATATTTCTATTTCAGGATGATCACAATATGGCCGACATTGTGATAACAAATGTAAAATCTGAAGCAAATTCTACGAAAGAAGAACACGTCCCAAAGTTGTCAATAAAAGTGGAAGTGGAACCTTGCGAGGAGGATGATTGGCACATACCAACAAAAGAGGAAATGTGTATAGCCACTTATTTAAAGGATACTACACCATTTGAGACGAAAAAAGTGGAGGTAGAATATGAGTCCGATCCAGAGATGCAATTGATTTTAGATGAAGAAGCTGAAGAATTGAGTAAAATCGTCTCCGATCCCATAAACATGGAAATAATGGAAAAGCTATTTCATAACAAGGATGATGAAAAGGAGAAAACTTCAACTTCCAAAGCTGTGCTCGCCGCAAGCGAGGATTCCTTGAAGGAGTTGGACTTTGAGAGTAGAATAAATGTCTCCTTAATAAAAAAAGAGACCACAGAAGCTTATGAAGACATATTGAAAAGAATTGCAGATAGCAACGAAAAATATTTATACAAATGCAGTTTATGCCATCTGACCTGGTTATCGAATGAGGATTTCAATGCACATATAGGAGATAAACATTCCAATAGTGATGCATGGAAAATTGAGACTACTAAAAATTCATTAAACAGGTTCATTATATCCCTCGTTCGTAATCCGCTTACATTAAGCAACAATTGCCCAAACTGCAATGAATTGTTTTCCGAGAGGAAATTTTTGAAAAGGCACATGGACGAGACTTTCAAGAAATGCACCAAATGTATGAAACTCTTCCACGGTTGTAGACAATTCCACCTCCATATGCCTCGGTGTGTTTCTAACTCTAACAATTGCCCATGCAATCCCGGCATGGACAAGTCTCAAAAGTCTGACTATAAAAATTGCGTGTGCGGCAGGAGTGACAAGTTCAAGAAGTGCATAGTATGCGAGGCCTTCTTCATGGGCGACGACAAACTGTTGGAGCATCAGAATAAATATCATGTCGTCAGTTCAAAGTTGAAAATGAATGTGTCCGTGAATAAATGTAAAGCGTGCAAAATGAGTTACGTAGGCAAAAAAGATCTACACGAATGTACAAAGAGAGACAAGAGAGTGAAATGTGCTATGTGCAAAAAGGAGTTTCACACTCAACTACTTCTGAATGTCCACGTCAAAGCTATGACCAAGCCCAACATCAAATGCAACAAATGCAATGTGCCATACCATCTGGAATGCGAGAAATACGACCATGTCTGCGTTATAAAAAAAGTTTTAAGTTTACTGTATCGTTGCGATATTTGCAAAAGAACGTTCATAGAGAAAGAAGATGTGCATAGACATATACAATTGGAGCATTTGATACATTTTTCATCTGTGCCGAATTTCATGTCATTGGTGAGTGAGGTTTTACTAATCGTCCTAGATTTTATGGATTAAAATTTAAAAGAGAAAAATTATTTAATTATTACGATGATCATAATTTAAACTCTCAATCATTTTGTGTATACAAAAAATACATAAAAAATCAGGTAAAATAGTGACCTGACAAACTTTTTATCTCAGCTTGCAATCTTCGTATCAGCATGTATGTGATGTATTATATTTTTAATAAATCACATTCACATCACATTTATGACCATAGTGGAATATGTCCTAGTCAAATTTGATAGTCGGGTGTACTATGTAGTTTTCGATACTACCACATTTAAAATGTCACCCCAAAACCTCAAAGTTGCCGTATGAATAGCCTGCATTGTACATTTTTCTTAACTAAATTTTTGAAATGCACCTTATTTATTTAGCATACAAATGCAATTATTCTTATCATAATGTACTGTTTCTTAGGAAAATAAATGTGGTCAAAGAATTTAATATTTTGTATCACATCTGGTAATCGCCACCACATCTACCAAGTGTGGAACAAAAGAAACCTTCAATTAATAATCCCAAATCATCCCATCTCTAAAGGTCGAGGTATACCCGAAAATAGTCCTATTCCACTTTGAATACATACTGTCATATCAAGTATTCTAAGAAGATTACTAATACAAATATTACTGTCATTTATTGTAGTATATGCATGCTCTTTATTTCTCTACCACGACAACATATTGTATTGTTTAATTGGAACTGTACTGTTATATAAGTTATGCTATACTGGTGAGGCATATTCTTCCACAATCCTTTATTTCTGAATAAAGGCTCTGGAAGGGCTTGAGCCCCTATACCGATTTTTTTTTTGAGTTTGGGGGCCACTGACGATCGATGTCACCAGTGTGATGACAATGTCTAATACAGGTGGTTCAATCTCCTCTCCGAAATCTAAAGCAAGTGGTAAATTTGACCTAAGTGTCAAACTCACTCAATTTGTTCACAGTTAGGATTAAACATGGTGAATTCCTGATTAAAATATGACATGCTTAATCACTAAATCATCATTGCACTATGCATAAATTTTTATTTTGCAAACGTCCATTTTCTGATTATTACTTAATATTTTGATCATAATATAAAAAATAGAAAGGAAAATAAAAACTGTCTACTTCCAACTCTGGTGATGCAACGGAACCAATGCAGAAGCTAGGTTAATCGGATTCCATCTCTATTTATATTTATCTTTAATTACGTCAGAAATGAAAAGTCTTCTGATGAAAATCGCTGGAAGCTGGAAAAAATAGTTGTTTGAAACTGACAAGTATTTTATAGGCAATGCTCTCTTGAACTAATGATCCATTAGTGAAATGTGTGCAGTTAGGCACTTTGAAATCGTTATCAAATCTGTTAACGACTATTCAGCTGTACAGATTAAAAAAGAAAACAATTGCATTCAATTTATTTAGTAATTTTTTTGGTTTATTTTTTCATTGGAAATCAGAATCCACATGCAGTTAGAGTACAATACAGTACAACACACTCAGTCGCTGTGAAGTTAGTCATAAAAGTGTCACAATAGTGCAAAATTGGACCACGAGGGAGAAAGAATCCTAGGGGAGTGTCAACTGTGCATTGTGCTATTTGCAGCTAATTCAAAGTGGCTGAGTTTCGTGCATTGTACTATATCTCATTTGGCCATTTTAATATCTCTGTAAAGAATAATTAACATGTTAACCATATGTTTAGTAATGTTTGTTACTATATAGAAAAAAACATGTTTGAGTCCAAATGTAGAAAAATCTAAATTTCGAAAAAAATGTCATTTACTCTATGGTTTGAACAGCCCGAACTTTGTTTGCATGGAATAAATATCCATACAAATAAATTTATTTATTATGTGAGGATCACAGCTCAAAACACTATGTAATATCGTTCTTATATTTACTCTATAAATATGTGAGTAACTTAAACTTCTGGCTCCTTCTATTTTGTAATATTACTAAAATATTTAACAATTACAAATATAACACTTTCATTTGCGACAGATGTTTAATCCTGATATGGTTTTCTTCAAATTGAGTGTCGTCACAAGAAAGTCTTGCCCTTACTCATCAGCCCTTAAGTCCCCCATGCCGGTCTAGTGCGGCGACGACGTCCGCGACCGACCGCTTAAATCGCTCCCCGAGGCACGGCGCGAGCGGTGAGGGTTGGGCCCGGTGCCTTCACGTGCTCAGCCGCTGTTCCTAAGCAATCGTCCGTTAATCGCGCGAGGCTTAAATGGGATTGGGGAAAAAGAAACGAAATGTCACAGCAGGGCGATTATATGAAGCCTTTTGGGTGTAGTGAAATATTACTCCTCCCGCACTTAAAGACGGTATTTAAATAATAATTTATTTTGTATTGACAAAAAAAGAACGCATGTGATTTTTTTAGTCTGTACCTCACCACGTATCACCAGGAGGAGGGGTGGTTAAAAAAAATCTGATTAATGGCCGACAACCCTAAACCACTGATATGCCTACACTCTATCTTATTATTCGATGCTAATGCAGCAATTATCTGAGAAAGCCATACGTGCAACTCTATGGATACAATATGGACCATTGAAGTTTCCGATCTCCGTCTCATCAGAAAGTGAAAACTAGCAGTTTCCCGCCCTCCGCTGTGCTTAGATTGACATTCAAAAATGTGCATATCGAAACCCAAACTCGCTCTTAATTTCGATCCCTATCCTTTCTTCTACACCATTTTTGATCCCAATGCTGATCTTACTTTTCCCAAGATTTTTTAGATATCTGTTCAATATTTTCTTTTTGTTTGAAAACCATCCTAAATAAATGAGACAAACGGTCAGACAGTCACTATTATTATTATATATATACATATATAAATAGTTACTATATTCTTTAAATTTCATGCTCCCAATCTTATATTAATAGATAGTATTTTCCAATTTCTTTCTTATTTCAGACAAATTTAAATGAAAAGAGGAAAGAAATCAAGAACATTCACAAGGAACAAAATATTGTGGTCACTTTCTCCGATAATCCTAAGCTATCCAAACGTGGTACCATAAGTAATATAACACAAAAAGAGAAAGTTCCCATCCCGTTGAGCGTTGCAGATGATCAAAATCTAACCATAAATGATGATGTGAAAATCAAAACTGAAAATTTAGATTCCGATCAAAATTCAGCATCAAGCTCTGTGGGGGAAACCATTGCAGTTGTTGCAAAAAAACAGGAATACAATGAAAAATCTGATCTTATAAAAGTTTTCCAAGGTACTTCTACATACAGTAAATCCAAAATCACCAATCAGTTGTCGTCACTAGTAAAAAATGATAGGACAACTGATGAATCAATGATGAGAAATGATGAAAACGATGTTGAAATAATCATTGAACAAAACGAATGTATAGACGTCGAAAGTGATGAAGAAAAACTGGTGATAGATGAGCTTGGCCCAGTACCTCACAAGCGTGCTGTTCCAGAGAATACATCGAGACGGTTTGCCGGTGTGAAAGTAGAAAATAATATCGAAGCAGAATTTGAAGTGAACTTAATGGAGTCAGAGTCCCTCTCTGTTCTTTTCCAGGATTTGCCTGAAATGGTAAGGTTCGTATTATTTTGAGAATGTTAATTTTGTCTGTAAGAGGTACTCAAAGAAGATTCCTCATTAAAAAAAAATGGTAATATCCAAGAATTTTAAATTGATTAACTGCAGTTGGTGGTTGTAATTTTTTTCCATAAGTTTTCTAACATTTGAAACTTTAATTAATTAATAATTTATTTCACCATTAAGTTTGCATTTAATTCAATTTGCATTGCATTATTATATCCATATTAAAATGCTATTAATGAATTTTCGGAGAATAAATTAATATAAATATGTACCATTTGTTGGATAGTTTTAAAAGGTGCTTCAAAAAGTTTTCTATTTATGTTCCAAGTGATTCACGGATTTCAACATGAACATAGTAAAAATTAGCAGGCCTATGGAGCTCATATTTAAATTGTCAAAGAGATTCAGACTTACAAGAAAATAATCTATACATAAAGGGGAAGAAATACTCACCGAGTATGAATTTTTAATTAGAATATTAAGGGTTTGCCATTTCAATTTAATGTTACCCAATTTAAATTGCATGTAAATATTTTTTTTTTTTCAAATTTCTAATCCTCTGGTATCGTCATCATAAGGACATCCTGTTTGTTGGTATATTTCTGAAATTCCAAGCCCTTCAAAGTATTTTTAGGATTTGTGTATGTAATCAATGTAATATTAATGTTAGTTCACCAGTAAGGGTAGTCAAAAGATTTTTTTCAAAATACAATTATGATTTATTTCATTATTACAGTGTAAATTGATTAATATATGAGAGAAATTATATATATTTTTTAAGAAATTCAATTCTCTACAAGAAAGGTCTTGTGGCTCAATATGCTCATATTTATAGTTTTTGAGTTATAGCAATTTATGTAACTGAAGTTTAAAAAAAAACGATGAATAATTACAAATTATGATGTTCAAATTTGATTTTTAATTGTTTAATTCCCTTATTTTTTATATTGTTTACTCATTATAATTAAATATAAATTTTGTGTTGGTTAACGGGCAAGATGACATTTTAATGAAACACTGTTAATAAAGGAACACTGCTTCATAATAACTAGTTTTAATACTTTTGCATTAATAAATATCGAATGGTCAATAAGATAATTTAGGTTTTATACTATGATGTCCACCGTACAAAATGAATCATGAAATGGCTGCCTCTCCCATATTCAGTATTATGTCAGAGTGGGGATTGGCTGTATTCTGCATAATAAAAACAGATAAATCGTTCGATACGTCCATCTCAATTGTTATAGAGCTGATTCTCTTGATGTATATGTAATACATTTGATTATAACATATGTGAAAAATAGTCTTGAAGAAGTTTTTCTGATTTTACTTTTTCCTATATTTCTGAACTGGTGGTAAATTAATTTTACACTCGGTAACAGTGTATAACAACTTAATAAATTAAAAATTGTTTTTATTTTGCTTTGATCACAATTTCTGGCTATACATTTGAGTCATTTGCTTTGATGGCTCAAAATATGTTTGAGCCGGCATGTTCTGTTATTTATTTTTATTTTGCAGGAGGAAGAGGAAGTAAAGTCGAAGTCTAAGAATAAGAAGTTAAGGTTGTTGAGATGTTCCAACTGTGGATTCAGAAGCAGTAGGAAGCTGTACAAAAACCACGTAAATAACTGTTCCAAACAGCAGAAGTCCCAAGTTAAACCGTGCATTTCCAAAACACCGTCGTTCTTGAACAGCCTCTCATCCATGCACACCTGTCTGCTGTGTCAAAAGGACTTCACTAATCTGTCGTGGTATTATGATCATTTTGTCCATCATGGGTATGAAGCGGAACAGTGTCCTTATTGCAAGAAAGTGCAGGACCATAAAACTTTTCTGATGCACTGTCTTGCTCACATCAAATCGAACTTCTACAAATGTATAGCTATAGACCAGGAAAAGAAAGAACGGACGATCAGAACAACCAAATGTATACAGTGTAAAAGAGACGTAGAACAAACTGACTATTTGACACATTTTGAAATACACCATATAAAATATATGCCGGAAAGTGAATTTGAAGTGGAAAATGATAAAGGATATGAGAAGCCACAACTCAAAGAAGTGCCAGTACATCTATTTCGAGAGGTGATCAAAACATTGACAGAGGTCAAGATGTATGACAGGATTCTGGTGTCTAAGAATTGCATAATATGTAATAAAAAATCAGACAGGAATACAGAGATGAAAAGGCATCTCATCGAGCATCTGCACATGGACGCAATGTTGGCCAGATCGACCAACAATGAGTTAGCGTGTCAGATATGCTCCAAAAAGTTCCAGAGTTCTGACCAGTTCAAGTGTCATATGAGAGAACACGCCCTGTTGCCAGTATATGAATGTCAATTATGCAACAAAACATTTAGTGATTCCAGCAATTTTGCTAAACACAAAAAGGTTCATGATATCAAATGCTTACAGTGTGAATTGTGTTCGAGAAAATTCAATTCGCAGAGAATGTACAAGCAACATGTAGAGGTGAGCAATTCCATAGGTGTATTATGTTCAAAAGTAATTATTTCAATTTTTGTTCAAAATGGTTCGTAGACAATTACATTTAAAATATGAACTTTATTCAAATGTTGTTCACAATGTCACAAAATAACCACATCTCATGAATTCTTTGAGTCTACGAACTGCATAGACTAAACATTACTTTTCAGTTTAACATTAGATTAAGTAACAGTTTGGCACCAATAATAAGGTGAAGTACGAATATTTTGAAAATTTTTAAATTTAGCAATACGAGTATCACAAAATTTTAACAATTAATTGATTTTTTTTTATTTCGGGATAGACTTTGTATGAGTTTAAATAGATATGTAATAAAAAACCTGTCAAAACCTTAATGACATTCAAAATTTGAAAAAAGTTATATTTTTTCAATCAAAATATTTCTAAAAATTTATACATCTGAAAGTGAGATACAAACCGAAATTCACCTGGTAATACTTTCCAAGTGCATACATATATAGTTGCCCATGCAATGAATGAGCCAGACAGTCCAGCGCGGTGTGGGCGCCGATGATCGGTTAAATCCTTGTAAAATTACAGACGATGTTGCCCATGGCAATGGCAAATGGTACCCAAATTAAAAAAAAAGTGATACATCATTTTGTAAGCTTAATTTAAGGATTCTTAGTAATTTTCATGTGACACTTAAAACCATGGAACCCTTAAAATATATAGCTTACATTTTTTTTTCTGGGTTTAATTTATTTCTATACTAAAATTCATTGAAATAGGATTGACTTAGTAGATGCTTATTACCCTCACAAAAACCTGAACAACGGAACCCACTACTGTTACATATTCTACCACAATCGTGGAACTATTAAAAAAAATCCTGCTCTTTGTTCATCGATATAAACAAATTGTAAAAACTTCATTGAAATTTGTCAAACCATAATAAGGGTTCTTAGTCATTCTCAAGAAACATTAAACCATCGGTGGCCCTTGATCAGAAAAGAAATTAGTGGGCCACCGAATATCTCATATGTATCTACAAAATAATGTGTATATATATATATATGTTTTTTTTGAATTGACTTTTCTTCATTTGGCAGCTTCACAAGACCTTGAAAGCGATAACTTGCCCTCATTGCGATAAGGTCTTCCATTTTGAGTCGTCATTCAAGAAGCATTACAAGTTAGTGCATTTGAAGCCAACTTTCAGGTGCAAATACTGCAAGGTGAGACATCCTTGCCTCAAGGCACTGTGGGACCACCTTTGGGAAGTGCATAAAGTGAGAAAAGTGCAGGTGGGTACAGGCTGCTGCGGCTGCCATATCAGATAAGCATGTATTGATAATGAACAGACGCTGCTTAGTTGCGGACAAAGAAAAAATGTAGAGCATGGTATAAACTTTTTGGAAAGTTACTTGCGTGTGAGATCTCGCGCATGTACAGTTAATCGCAAAATATTATTATGATATGACCTTATCAGAGTTCGAGGATTGAGGTAGAGTAAAAAATGAACATTTAGAACGAAATGGAAAGTGTATATTCAATAGAACTGAAATACGGATATGCACTTCGCAACCACGTATTATTGATTAATCTCACTTAACTTTTAAATGCATCGATTGCCAATAGAAAAGTGATTTGTCAATGCTCGAATTCTGCTATATATGCCTCTTTCCGAGTGATCTGTAATATTCCATCAGTATAATCAAAATCATAAAATCATTATTAATGTAGGCATGTCACGTCAGAAGTAAAGAAAAATTTATTGTAAAGTTTAACATTCTGACCGATCGAAATATACAAATAATGTTACAGCCATCCAGCATTTTGAGATAAACAACAACAAATAACGTTAATGCTGAATGGCGCCCGGCGGACGATCGCGGGGTGCGGCCGGTTAGCGGGGCGGTGTGACGTAACCTCACTCCTTGTGCCGCGCCTCTGAGAATTAATCAGCGCCAACACGCCTCACGTCTGATTTCCCAGACGCCAAAAGTTTGCATTATAAAGATCGCGATAAACTCTATGGTCGAACAGCTTTCCGTAATACCTGATTATGGTTTATCTGACTGTGTCGACGCGAGTTTGCATTCTCGTTGTTTTAGATCTGTCATTAGGTTCGACGCGTTGTGAGTCCATCATGTTTCTCGAATAAAAACTGGTCAAGAAAATTAGTGATCGCGTTAAAAAAATATTGATGTTCTGTATCTATGCTGTCCTCTGGTACATTGATGTATTATTTTGGTTCATTTAAATAGAATTAGTCTTAACAAGACGAAAGAACATATCTGGAATCTCATGAATCTAAATACCACATGCTACAATTTTATTTTAGAAATGTTAGAATATTAATTCATAAATTTTTTTTTTTCCAATTGTTTTATTTTAATTTCAATAATGACACTATATTGTTTTTTTTTTCTCTTTGTAGGAAAAAGTAATTAAAAGTTTTTCCATGATGATAAACCTGTTTTTTGAGTTTTTGAGGAATTGAAGGAATTTACAATTAGCTGTATCCTAAAATCTAATTAAACCCCTTGCTCTGTGTATTAGAGAAAACGATAAGTCTTTAGTCTCTGGCATTATCATTGCATTGGTGACAATGCTCGTTACCAGACCCTGACCCACAGCGAGCCAAATTCGAGAACTTTAGTTCAAAATCCTCGATCTGAAATAAAAAGGTTATGACCTAACAATGGGGTAAATAAAACCTGTCACAGAATAAACTATTGTTGGGGCAAAGATCTGGCAATGAGTTCTAAGCGGATGTGTTTATAGTGAGATTCAGTACAAAGAGTTAATAACAATATAAAACAGTTTTAGCAGAGATCTGCAATATAATAATGAAAAATGGTTGAACCTTTTTTTTTCTTTCCTCATTTTTTCATTTTACGACACAAAAGTTTGTTCTGGGATACCACAGGTCCCTTTTTCTGTACTCCACCCATTATGATGCAATTTATTCATATCAGTGGGCCGAATTATCATGTCAGATGACCGTGTAGAAGTTATTTTCTATTCCTTGAGAATAGTACTTTTTTTATCCATCCAAGGATTCACTTGGATTCATTCACCTTACAAGCTGGCCTATGTTTGATACTATACTCCTGATAAAGTGTATTCAAAATTTCATGTTGGTTGGTCGAGTGGTTAAGACATTAGAACATAACACACAAACTAACTTTTGTATATAACATTAGTTAGGATCAGTACTGGTTAGGACGGTGGGAGTCACTTAACTTTTCAACAAAAATATTTTTACCCTACAAAGTATACTTAGTTATGAAAGCATTTTTTAGTGCTCAGTAGAGCAGCAAATAAATTTGAAATATAAAAAAAATATGTGCACATATACCCTTGAAAGGTCAAAATTGTTTATCTGCCTGTGTCTTACAAACCCGTCTTCCATTTTGGGATTCCATATCCAGAAGTTTCCAATAGAACTCTATTATTAAGGTCAGCTGTTTGTCTATAGCAAGCCTGTCACTTGAATTGTAATAAACAGACTCTTGAAATTTTCAGTGTGTGTTACTATAGCCTCTGTCACAACAATTAATAATAAAGGCTCCCTATACAGGGAATATGATTTTTCAATATTTTGTGCTCAACGTTAATGTCGCAATACATGCAAATGTCTAACTAGTATAACTATAATGCATGCTCTTAAAAACACCCAATTGTGAGTTGAACGAAAGCTAATTTGTTCCTGAGTCATACAGAGGCGCCATCTTAGACTGCTTGCTTACTATCAAGTGTAGTGTTATTTTGCATGAATACCACAGACGAGGCTTCTGTCTAAGTAATTGTGAGATGTCTTGTCCGCAGGCCGATTGCAAGGAATGCGGAGCCAGCTTCAGAAAAATGCAAGCACTCAAGATGCACATAATGAGTTATCACACTTTTCCGTCAAGGAAAAAAAGTAATGCAACCAATAAGAAGAATGTCATGGCTTTGGCCAGCGAGAAGTAAGTTATTTAACTTCACAACTTTCATGAAATGCAGTACAGATAAAAATCATCAGCGTATATATAACATCGCAAATTATCTATCTGATATTCTTTTCTTCCTGAAGCAAGGAGTTTCCTTTTAGCAAAAACTCATTGGTCGATTTGCAGGGTTAGGATTAAAATCAACACTTGATTGATGAGTAATGTATAGAAATATTTCTTTGAAAAAGGTTACCCTTCAACTTAAATTTTATTGACCTCATTAATCTTAAAAAAGTCATTGAAAAAAAATTATTTACACTTTTGTGAGAGGTCCAGTATTCTAATATTAAAACATTATAATACAAAAAATATAAACGATAAATGACCATTGTCTACATTTGTTGATATAAAATCAAATTAATAAAAAAAGTGTAATTTGTCAATTGAGAATAAATTAGTTCCCATATTCAGAATTAATTTCATTAATGTACTTTATATTTTTTTTTTGTTCCGTATTGGTAAGTATTGTCCGTATTGTCCGGTAAGACACTAATAAGTGTCTTACCAATTTTATTGTGGTTAGATTCACACAAATCTAATGTGTTTTGTTTTTTCTTCTTACAGCTCCAATTCCAATTCTTCAACCAGCTTTTTATTGTTTGATTGAGAAGTTTTATATATATATATACATATGTATTTTTATACAACTTGTATATGTTATTCCCTACCTTGTAGTAATTTAAGGTTTTCTTATATAGATAAATTAATCACTTTCTATATTTTTCATTATAGAAATATCTTCCGAATTCACTAAAATATGTCATTTGCAATTAATGAATATTATGAGATTTTTTTCTATATAATTAGATTTATTACTATATTCAATTATTACTTGAATATGCCACATTTATATTTTGTTTAATTCAGTTGACATACTATTTGATTACTAATAAGTTATTTAGAATTGTAATTGTATCAAGTTTCAGAACTTTTACAGGTGAAAGAAACCAGAGCTTTCTCTATACAAAATTTGGAAGATACAATGACAGATTTAAATAATTGTATATATACCCATAGAGTATCATCTGTGCTCTTTATAAAAACATGTTCCATTCAATCTACTCTATGCTCTATTTTATAGATTATTTGAGGTACATCCAGATTATGTTATACTGGTGAGATTAGGTCATGGACCAGGCTGACGGTCTTGTTCCAGGAGTTTAATTAGACCTTGTTACTGTGTTTCGTTTGATTATGGTGAGCTATAATTGAATAAATATAGATAAAGCTACCTACATCATAATAGGGAATATGTGCTGAACGAGATAAAATTTTTTTTTTTGTAAAAGGTTTTTAATTTTATTTATTTTTTATTGTGAAAATAATTATTAAAAAGTACAAAAAAACAATGTGGAAAATTCAAAGTAGTTGAAACGTAATGTCATTTGTCAGATGAACTGACCATTAACGCTATCCATGTGTGATGTCAAAGTCTATGTCAACAAAGCGCTATATCGGCTTATTACACCACTTACTCCTCAATGTCGCACCCCTCGGTACAAGAAAAAACTATATCGGGTGCATTATTTATTGTATTTTTACACATAGGCACAATATAATACATAAAAATTAGTTTTTTTGCATGTTCCACATTTTAGATGATAATCGTAAAATACAAAATCGACTACACAATACTTCAGCAATTTGTTTGTCGGTTAGTTTTTGGCTGTAGACTTTGACGTCACTCCAAGAAGCGCGGCAAATGGCGCGCGTTTACAATTCCTAAATCTCTGTGATATTTTCAAAAAGTTTTTTCTTATTCTATTTTAGTTTTTTCACATTGAAAATTTTCTTTACCATAATGTAGCGATAGGAGCTTTCATATAAAAATATGAAAAAAATAAGTTCATATTCCCTATTCCAGTTTATAATTTAATATTTGAAGATATATATTTGTTAGTGCTGAAGTGAGTGCAGTGCACACATGGACGTCATTTATCAAATTAAATATAGAATAGATTGAATGAAAACATGCATTGACTGACAAATCAAAGTAATTGATTGACATTAAAAATATTATTTTTCAATTGTCTTTTATCATATTTCATTGTTTGTGTTTATTGAATATTATTAAAGTTAACTTTTAGGCATTATCACTACAATAGTAATTAAAACAATATTTAAATCCGTAATAGTGTTTATTGCAGTACTTATCACAGTTACATATATTATAAAACAGTAAAAACGTCATCGCTGTACACTGATAATAACGTTTGCCAAAAACTTTCCGAAGGTGATGTAGGCCATGTAAAAGAATACAATAAGAATGTTTGTATAAACTTTGTCTGTCTTGTTCTACATGCTAATCTCCAAAATTAGACATATTTTCAAGCGTTTTCATATATAACTTAAGCATGCGTGGGGCAACATATTGGCTTTATTTCATCATAATTGGATAAGAAAAAATTTGCTAATTCTTAAAAGTTAAAGCTCTCGCGTACGAAATCGCGGGCACAGTCAGTTCAAAAATAAATCATCATCTATTGAAGTAAGTGTGCGATAATGTGTGTAGATAAATCATATAAAAATAGTATTGTATATTCTTTCATGATATTTACAAACATCAGATGGTTGTGTTTTTCTTAAGGCAGTGCCGGTTTCTGTTGGCTGTTGATATATTTTTATTATTTTCTCCCATGTTAAGTTGCGATGCATCTAACTTTATAAGCTAACAGCACATTACTGGTACTTACAATAGATAGTCATTACGAGAATAGCTTTTGAATATGAAATAATATTTACTACTAACTTTTCTCTCGCGGCTTCACCCACATGGATATAGAACATATTTCTTTCTTCTTTCATATGTAAAGACCTTGCTGTCAATTCCAATCTCTTTCCCGCTTTTAATTCTGGTTCCGGTGCTGTTCTTGATTTTGATCCCGGTTAGATTCTTGATTCTAATTCTAATCCAACTTTTGGTTTTGATACTGGTCCTGGTCCTGGATGTCGATTCTGCCCCCCATCTCGCTTTCAAACCCAATACTCACATTTTTAATTTGTACAAAACCAGGACAAATGATACTATCAAAATAAATGATAGACTACATTATTCTGCAATAGAATAGCTTTATAAATGTAAAAAAATTTTTATACGCCCCTACTACCCCCTCTAAGGATAAATTTTCTCCTGACATCAGATTTTAATGAAATATAGGTGAAAACTTTCGAAAACCACATTTAAATCCGTTCAGTAATTCCAGAGATGTATGGGAACAGATAGACAAAGAAATTTAAAAATTTGTTTTTTTTTTTTTTCATATATATTACCTTTCTTATATTGTATCCTCTCCATTTTTCACACATACCTTCAATGTACAGATACACGCGGTTCTACTGTTTTATTATGTAATTACTTAGCAATGTTTTAAGACAGATGGTGCATTTGTGTGTCTATATGAAATGCATATTTCTCGAGTTAATACCATAGATGTAATTTTTTTTGATTCTGAGTTTCTTGTTCATTCATGGGGTGTTGAAGCTTTGCAAAAATGTACTATAGTTTAAAATGCCTGAAAAAATCCAGCTTTTTGCAAAAATTATACTTTTTTAGGGACATTTTTTAATGAAATTGTGAAGTTAGGTCATAGTTAAAACCATTATAATTATTATTATTGTTGTTTAATATAAATATGATTAAAATATGTTCTAGCTTATATAGCTGTTTTGATAAATGAAATGTATTATATAATGATAAATTGTTAATAATTATCATAATGAAATGATCATTGTATAAAAATTGTGATATGGCATTGCATTCATGGGCATAAGAACGCTCATTAAGAATGTGACAGTTAGTAAACTTACTTAGATGCGAATATTTATCTATGGCATGTACCAGTTGTATTGTTTGTTTATAGCATGTACCAATTTAATCAGATCGTTATAAATGTAAGAAATTTTATAATGAGCTGATCCGATTCGAGGAGCATCAACCATTGCTATAATACAGCACCAGCCTATTTTTAGCCCATGATTGCATTGTATTACTTTTTAATAAAATGAAATTATAACTTTCTTTTCGGCCAGTCCGCAATAAAGTGAATTCATTTTTATAAATAAATTGGATTGACAAGGAAACGCTTTTAAATGTAATCTTACAATAATGATTAGCCAAAATATTTAATACAATTACAACTTGTCCTATACTTTTCCTTGCCTTTATCTTTAAATAATATAAAACTAAGTTGCTGCTATCCGCTTGTGCGCGTCATAGTTTTTTCAAATCATGCAATATATTTCGTAGCTGTGTTTGTTAGTACCCATGCAATTTCAGAACAACTTGACTGATTTAAATCATATTCACACAATTTTTTTTTTAAGCAATAGTTCTAACTATGTCAAAATCCGATAGGCGACGGTGTAGTCAACTTATTAACAAATTATTTATTTATTAACCAAAATCACTTATATTTACAATATATGTATTGATTCAGTATTCAAAAAAGAAAATCACAATATCAACTTATTAATATTTGTAATATATTTTGGTTTAATGCCAGAAAATGGTAATTTGTAGACCCGATAGGCGGCGCCGCAGTCATATGATTCATATTCGCGCAATGTATTCACATTATCAATGATAAAATTGTGCCAAAAAAAAACCCCACGCCACCTTCTGGAACTTTCAGAACAATTTCTATCTGTTACATATTTTTTTCTAATTATCAATTTTAATGCGTTATATGAGATGCGAGTGTGGTAATAGTTTATCCATAGCATTTTGAAGGTTTTATGTAGTCCTTGAGGCCAGTTGATAATCAAGTGATGTATAATGTTGCGAAATATGATTGATTACAGAGTGGACCTGAAAAACATTTATTAAAAAGCCTTTATTGAAAATTCTCTTTACATGAGGCGTGTTTTAGTGTTTGTTAGTTTTTACTGTGTGCAATCCTGTTTGTTTATTAAGTTCATGCTTTAGATATTGGAACTGTAATAATGTAGAAACTAATTTTAATGAATACAAAATATGAACTTGTTCATATTAGCTTCATTCTTATGCAAGCAACGACTCAATCATCTATTGAAAATCTTGGAAGTTGATTTTAATCTTCTTAATAAATTTATTTGAAAAATTGTAAATGCTACATGCATTTGCAAAGTTTCAAATCAATTCAGATGGTAATTCGACAATTGGTACCATCAAGCTGATCTCAAGCGGGTCAAGCAGATCAAGCGGGTCCATGGTGTGAGAAGGTGGATAGTGGAACTCTTCATTGGTTATAAGCTAACCCCTCGAGTTTGAGCACATTTCTTCTGTTTTGACAAGTCCATCATAATACACTTGGTGCCATTTTAATACAAAATCTGACTGTATTTTTAAATTTAGAATAGTTTTAAGACTAAAAAGTAACACAAATAATATTTAAAAAAACTAATAAATATGTCTTTGTTATCCATACATTAAAAAGCACAAAACATATATTTTTTGACAATATTTTATCATATTACAATCTGTAATCTCTATCTATAAATCTATAATCCATAAAAAAAATCTAATTAGTAATTATGTATTAACAATAGTTTTTGTTGGTACGCCATACTTCCCTTAATACTTAAAATTAATATTTTGACACATATATATTTAGTTGAACCATACAAAATTTCATTCATTGCTGTATAATATGCAATATATATACATACATATATGACATTGCAGAAAGAACTTGAATTAGCAAAAACTATTTAATTACTCCTTATTAATTTTCTTACCTTCTATAAATACTTTTCTTATTATTGAATTGATAAATTAAATTTTACAAAAGAAAAAAAATATTTCAATAAACCATTAAACTAAACAGTTATTCAAAACAATTCTGTAAATGAAACATATAAAATTACTATTAATTATTTAATTAATAATAGTTACTTTTTTTAGAGTCGGTGCCAGCCACCCAGTAAGCTTGTTTGTGCATGTTCCAGTTTTTTTGGTTAATTTTGAAACAAAAATTCGACATCAATGAATACATTATGTAATAAGTTAATATGATTTATACAGCAAATTTTCTGTTATGTTAAACTTTCATTCCCCCTCCAAAAGATTTTATTTTTATATTATATATTTATATATTTTATTATTATATATATATATATATATATATATATATATTACTATACTTTCCATTAAAATTATAAAGTTTAACAAAAAATAAAATCTTGGAGGGGGAATGAAAGTTTAACATAAAAGTTCCATTACTCACCTGCCTTCAACATCAGTTTCTCATTACAAAATCTATGACTCGTCACAACAAAACAAATGAGCCTAAATTGTGAAAGGTATTTTAGTAACTAATGAGGAGTCCTACCTGTTGACTCAATCATTAAACCCTACGGGACTAGTCAAAATGAATCTGTCGCAAACCAGAGGGCTTACTAGTAGCCATTGAATAATAGTTTCTGTACACAAATTGCAGTAAAATTCCCTGACTTTTGTTAACGAGTGCTGTGGCTTCGATAATCTGCGCAGTAGCATGAGATGATGACTGCCAGATTCAAACACCTGAATTATCTAATAAAAGAGCCAATGACACTACATACTTGCATTATCTGAGACTGTTTGGATTTTCCTGGGGCCTCAAAAGGACCTCGAGAGGGGCCGTCCATAAATTACGTCACAAATTTTTTTTGCAACGAAAGGAGCAGATCAAAAGCTCTGTGACGTCAAATACGAAAACGAAAAAAAGGTTTATGCCTTTTGTTTTTTTTCAATATTTTAAGTATTTTGAACAAAAAAAATTATAAAAACAGCTCTTTTCATTTACGTGACCACCTGTGACACGGACGGGGGAGGGGGTTAAAAACCTTATAATTTATGGATGATCCCAGAGTTTCCCTCTCGACCGAAAAAAATAATTTTCCAAATCGTTAAACGATTACGAGATATTGTAACATAAAAAATATTGAGAACCTCCTTCTTTTATAGTGACGGTTAAAAATATTTCAAACAATTTGCATAATAAGATCACTTAAAATTGACATCTGCCTGTACTACCATGTAGCACACTATTGATAAAAACATTGCATGTGTTACGGGTAGGTAGCTACATAATTATCTCAGTCAGATGGCAGGATAATTGATTCGAGAACTGTCAATGCTAAATTATAGAACATACAGAATTAACATATACAATGTACTCTGTGGAATAAATGTAGTTCCTAAAGAGTACGTATACCGTTCTCGGTGGAGCTTTTGATATAGTTGAATAATTTGGCGTTATACTGTCATATTTTCTCAGCGGCCGAGTATATTAGTGCCCTGTGTCTTTTTTTAAATAGTGTTTTCTCTATGGTTCAAAACGTTGTGTTGTCAGTTAAACACACACTGACATAGTCTTGTGTCAATCAAATATTTCATTTACTACGTAGTCTGTAAACTAACTCGGCTTTAGTAAAGCCTATCATTTTCGGACTGGCCTACGTAATTGTCAATTGATTTAATAGATGGCGTTAATAAGTAGAGTAAATATTAGCGTGCACAGCACAGACTAAATGCTAATTATATTATTCGGTATGGTTCTTACGCCATTCTGTTGTTTGTTACTCAAAAAACCCTTGCATTCCTTGTGCTGTAATTTCTATAGACTTTTGTCGGAAGGATTGTTGTTTGAGTATTTTTCATTGTACATGTAATGATTGTGCAATACATTTTTTACTTCCTTCATTTCGTTGACCAATTTAAAAGTTTGATAATCGGAGGATTTGCGTTTTATTTATTACCACCGTTATATAATACCAAAACAAAAAAGAAGAAAGCCGTGTACGTTCCGATTTTTAAATTAAAACTACAATTTCTTTTTAAATATAAATATGGCTTTACTGCAGGATGAGGCTGGCAACACTACGTCGTAATAATACTGTCTGTAATCCGCTAAATTGTGATTGGATCCTTGTTAAGTACTGATTACATTGCATTTCAAAACAGAAAGGTTTCATAGTTGAGCGGTTCGACGGAAACTTTCGAAGAAGGTAATCGTCGACTCGCTGAATGTCGTCGAAGCGACAGAAAGCGTCGAGAGTCGACATTAGCAATTTTCGACGGCGGTGAACAATTGCTGACATCGATCAAAACGATTATCGCACGCTTGACGACAACCGCGGGAACGTTGTATGTCAAGAACATCTTTGTAAATGGAGTCAAACAGAACGATGATTAATGCCGACGGTGCTAATAATGTCAAAATAGGTAAACATGCGCAGACTATTTTGGGCAATAGAATCAAAGCAACGGATGTAAATAGATATCCAAAAAAAGCAAATAAAATAAATTTTGATTCGAATCCGGGAAATGAAAGTTTTTTCGAGAAAAACCTTAGAGCGTCGCTAATTGTAGAACCAAATCGGAATGCATTGAAAACCTACAGGGCCGCGTCGAAAACATGTGTACCCGTTTCAGAGACAGTAAATGAATATTCAAAAACTCTGACAGGTCTTGTCACAAGCTTGAATTATGTGAATTTTATCAACAACGGGAATGCCAATGTCACGATTTACAACAAAGCGCTCGAAGGGAAGATTTATCCCAAGCACGTTATGAAATGTGAGACGGATCCCTTCAATGTCGTACTACTCAAAGTGACAGAACTACATGAGAGCATCACCAAGAATTCTAGAAAAATGATAATGTTCGAATGCAGTAATTGTAAATACTACTGTATAGCTATAGAGAATTTTTATAGTCACTTAAAATCCAAGCACCACGCTGACAGGATCAAATTCATGAATATAGAATACGTTTCACGCATAGTACTTAGGGCTTCTATCTCGAAGGTTGACAATTTCCATTGCTCCATATGTGAAATCAAGTTTCAAAATAGCATTATTCTGAAACAGCACAGGATCAAAACTAGTTTTCAATGTTTAAATTGTAACAGGGACTACGACAACTGCTTAAAATGGAAAGAACATATGATTGTATGCAATAGTGAGAAACATATCAGATGCAATTGTGGGATGCAGTTCACTAACTATGCATATTACAGAAAACATAAACCTTTTTGCAAAGAATCTGAAACGGAAGCATACCTCTGTGTTATGTGCCAATTGTATTTCGAAAATATGGAAGATTTGGTCAAACATCAAAAGATTTTTCACCCAGAGCGATCGGAACACAAAATAAAATGGCCTGTTTCTACATGCCTGATCTGTGGCATAAAGTATGTGGGTAACAAGAAACTGCACAACTGTAAAAAATCCTTCCAAGCTGATCCAAAATGCCCTGTATGCCTGCAGGTGATAGATTTGGAAATGTTAACGGATAACAATTTGAATGATATGGTGCCCAAGGATATGTCCAGTACGGTTTTTAAGAAATTGTTCATATCTGATTGTGCAATCGCAATGCATGTTTGTGATAAAGACTGTATTTCAAATGTCTTGTTCTTTTGTAAGATATGTAAAAAGTCTTTTACGGACTCTGAGGAAATATACGAGCATGTAAAGCATCATCATATCAAATATTTCTTATCTTGTCAAAACAATGTGTCAGCGGTAAGAGTATATTCAGTATATAAAATATGCTCACTTGTTAATTTGTTTAAACATGAAATTTGTAATAATTTCTATATTTCAGAATTTTAAAGAAGGTAATGAAATTGAATGTACGAGAGCTAAAGATTTGCAAAATAGTTTGCGTATCGGTAAAATTAAAAAGAATAAAACTATAAAAACGTATGTAAAAAAGAATGAAACTATAAAAACGTATGTAAAAAAGAATGAAACTATAAAAACTTATGTAAAAAAGAATGAAACTTTAAAAACGTATGTAAAAAAGAATGAAACTTTAAAAACGTATGTAAAAAAGAATGAAACTATAAAAACGTATGTAAAAAAGAAGCCAGTATTTAGTGAAACACCAACAAAAAAGGATTGCTCGGTCAACAAAAAAAGAGCTTTACAGGAATCCGTAAGAATTGAACTTGATATAGAAGACGATCTTATAAACCCCAAAAAAGAGAAGAAAAGACGACTAGAAAAAGCTGTAAATGACATGAAAGCGGTGAAAGTCGATGTTCATAATATACAGAATTCACAAAGTTTTCATTACATAAATCAGAAGCAGAGAAATATACATATAGAAAAATATGAGGAGATGAAGGATATGCAAGAACAGAAAAAGCATATGCACAGCGACATAACGAATTTGCAAGAAATGGACATCTTAGAAGAGAATGAAGTATTAGGTGGAGTAAACGAGAATAGGGAAAAACCTGTGGATTGTAAAACGGATAGATATATGCAAGAACATGCACCAAAAATTGTAGGAAACGAATGGAAAGTACCAACTTTGAATTTTGAGGAACAAGTTGTTCAAAATACAGTCAATAGGGAAAAAATAAGCATAAGTGGCTCCCTATTGACGGAAGCAAAAGATGATATAAAAGCAGAGCCATTGGAGGAATCTATTGCTGTTGACTCGGTCACGAGATTTGAGAATTTAGAGAAAGCAGTAGGGATTGACATAAAAAAAGAAGAAATAAATTATACAAATGAGGAAGAAAATTTTACATATAAGGATAAAGAAAAGAGAGGACAACCACAAAAAACTCTAAATAACGCCGAAGCAAATGAAATTGACTGTTTTAATGAACGTTATTCGCAAGTTATTCATGTGGATCAACAGTTTGATATTCTACATCCAAGTACAGTGGAAGAGGTGGCCGATGTCAAAAAAGGAGAATATTTGAAATGTAGTGATGCAAATAATATGTATGGTACAGATTGTATCAAAGAAGAAAATGAAACCTTATCAGAAGAAAAAAACTTAGATGAAATGAGGGAAGTGACTGATTTTGATATCAAAAGATGTTCCTCAACACATGTTTTTCAATGTAAAAACACTAGTACAAAATCGGATATGGGTCATAGTCAGTTCATAGAAGTGAAAATTGAAATAAAATGTGAACCGGTAGATGAATGTGTTGAAAGTGACATAGTAACAATTTCCGATGGGCCTGTCCATAAGCTACAGACGACCAGTGATACGAGTAACACAATAGTTAATACCGGTTCGAACAATACAACTTCCAAAGAAAAATCAAGCATTGACGACGAAAGCATTGTCTCATCGAAATTAATGAAATCTGTTGAAGAGGAACAGAAACCGTTAGATTGTAGTTTGTTCAGTTGTGAAACACTTACATCAGAAGATAGTTTCATTATTGACAAGAAATCGAAGAACATTTTTGATTCTAAATGTACCGATTTAAGGAAAGAAGTAAACTTTTTAGCTCCTAACTTCATCAAACAGAAACACATATGTAGTCTATGTAAGAGAACATTTAAAACTCTCATCTTTTATTATGACCACTACATTTACCACAATTTGAGTAAATACCAGTGCCCTTATTGCAAGGTTTTAAATATTAAAGGTAATTTCTACCTACATTGCTGTTGGCATGTGATACTGAACTACCATAAATCTGTTGGCATAGGCAAAAGCGCAAGGTCAGAATGTAAACAGTGTGCAGATAAGGTAAAAGATGAACACTTACTACTACATTATGAACACCACAGTTTAGTTAATATAGAACAAAAAGTTGTAAAGTTTCCGAAAAATCTGCTCGACACAGTTGTAGAAGATTTGAGAAGAAAGGAAACGTTGTGCGTGATATGCGAAAAGAATTACAAAGACCTTAGACAGCATTTGATAGGACATTTATATGATGATGCACATGCAAATAAAGATGAAAATGGCGGATTGTTTTGTCAAGTATGCAAAGAATTGATGCTCGAGAAGGGAGTTTATGAAAAACATATGCTTCAACATTCATCATCTGAGACATACGAGTGTCAGATATGTCATAGGTTATATAATATGTCCAGTATTATACAATACCAACAACAACACAAAAATCCTCTTGTATGGTGCGAGGCTTGCAAAGAAAAATTCACATCAAAGAAAGATCTGGTTCACCATTTAACGATTGAAGATGGTAGAACTGTAGCCCTCTGCTTGCTCAGTCCAGGTTTAAAATCTGTTAACGATTGTTATCGGCAATGCTGTGACTACTTTGAAGGCTTATGAGTTAACTTTTGTCTCTGGGAGCAAGTGGTATGATTTAATTAGATACACAAATGTCTGTTCATCCGTGGTTATGATTCTAAACCGATATGTTCCAGTTCGAAGACACTCGATGACCACTCGACTGCTGTTGCTCATACTACAAGTATTATATCAAAGTGGATTAGCTTATAATTACTACGAAATGAGTATAAATTTGGTTTTCTTTCTATAAAAATTTGTGAAATAACTCTCTAACAAATACAAATGGTACAATATTTATTTGGCACCGACTACTCATCTCAAACGTTAACACTACATTGAATAGATGAGTAGAGCACCTGCTCCACCCGTATAACATGTAAAAGGTTGCCCATACCTATGGGCAACCTTTTGTTATGGGCCAAACTTTAGTGTGCAAATATGTTCGTGGGCCGCATTCAAAAAGTAGTGTTCATAATTTTTAGCGATAGATATCAGACATATTTTTCAAAATGTCTCGCGAGCCGGATCAAATCTAACAGCGGGCCGGTGTTTGCCCACGTATGGTCTAGAGTTTTATTCACAAATGCAAAGATTTTAGTATTAAAAGGTACAAAAAAATATATATTTGTAAAACATTCCTCTATTCCATACAATAAAGAATTTAATGTTTCCACAGTACTCGACTTGTTTATGTGTGCATATATCCTTTCAGTTTTGGATTTGTGTGTTTTAGACCCGTACCTGGATGTTCACAAGAGAGAACAGAAGAAACTTCTTAAAGCTAACTCCAATTTTTTGCTAATTCTCTTTCATGTGAAGTTAATTTCTGATCATATGGAAAATTCGTGAAGTATAATGCCAATTTTCAAGATTTGAAAATTGGCATTATATCTTAATGTCATAGGTCATTACGTAATGATCTATGACATTAAGATATTTTGAATCTCAATAAGTATATGTGTTTAGTTGTTTTGAATGACTCATATTGCGAACATTTGAGAGTGCTTTGCGATCGGTAAAGTTTTTTCATTTCTTGTCAGCAACTATGTCTATTGCTGTACTCTCATTGGGAGAATTTATGTTAAATAAAAATTAAATGGGAAAATTTGCGTACACATAATTTATTGAAAGTTAATCTTGTCAGGTTCTACAAAATGATTTAATGTGATAGAAATGAAAAATACATTAAAGTAGTATAAAAAACTTTCCTATTAATCAAGACGTACATTGTGTGAAACTTAAAAACATGGTAACTTGTAAAAAAATACATTAATTTTTTTTAATAGATTCATCTCGTTCTAATATTGACTTGTAATTAGGAGTGTCTAAGTATGGCCACAGGCGAGCTGACCAATGAGTTTTTATCTCAAGTCTAATTAAGCAACTCGCTCCATTCTCAGAATGATATATTAAGTCACTGGAAACAAACCTCACCACTTTAATTGAAACAACCATTAACAGGCCTCTATCTCCACTGGTGACTTAACATGGGAAATTTATGGTTCGTTGCAGCACTCAAGCTGATATTAAAAGGTCTTGGAAGGGTATTCGGCAGTACGGTAATGAAATCCTAACACAAAAATTGATTTGAATTAAACAGAAACTTCTCATTATCTATACTTTACAATCTATGTGTCGGTTTACTCAAATATTTTATGATATGTAAAGTACGTTAATATGAATTGATTCATTTGAATGCTGTACTCTGATGTCATTTTGTACGTTGATTCCACGCAATTCAATTGAATACTACACTTTTTGCTCCAGGGCTTGCATTTAACTACTTTTTCATCGTACTGCAGTTCGACCTGCCTTTTATTGTCTACAGGAGAAGCGCAAAGCCACAAAATGGATTAATTGTGAAATATGTAAGATGATATTCAATTCTGTGTCGTTACTCGACAACCACATTAAATTGTTCCATGAAGAACAAACTCTCCCCAAGTGTCAGTAGAATGAAAGAATAGCTCATCACTTATGGTCGCCCTTCAAAATATAAAATACCAAGGTAAATAAAAACGTCTACTGCTTATTAATAATAAAACTACGATTATGTAAAAATAATTGAATTTAAAATTCCAAATGGTGTTCAGTATGTTAATTAAAAATGTATGTTTTGGAATGTTTGTCTTCATGCGAATTACAGTGGAATCTCAATAACTCGAATGTCAAGGGAAATGCAAAAAAATTCGAGTTAACAAGTTTTCGACTTAACAAGTACTTCGAGATACATATGACTGTGTCGACAAGGAACAAACATAACGTTCACACCTGTGTTACATAAAAAGTTTCACGAATGTATTCATTTATTGCATGTGTACAAGACAAAAACAATAGATTAGAAGCCCCGAACTGGAACATTAATTTTGGAATTTATTGCTATTATTTCAAGGAACTCCAAGTAAGACGTCATTATATTTCACCAACTACGACTTACGGAGTCTCCTTTTCGAAATTCGCGTTATAGAGTATAAATATGTATTATCAATACTTCGTAGGGAAATAACATTCTGTTCGAGTTACAAAGTCTAAATAATTCGAGATACCGCGTATTTAGGGACTCATCGGAAGGGAATGGCAATTCTTTTCGACTTACTGAGGATTTCGACTTAACGAGGTTCGAGTTATTGAGATTCCACTGTATTATAACTGATCAGCTTTCGCTCTAACCCCATCTGCTTGGTCATAGAACTAATTTCTTCGTCTTTTAGGTCAAACGATCTTTTATAATCATCATACCAAACATGTTTTTCTTTTAGATGTGTATACATCTGTAGATCTCTCTTTGTCTCGATTTTCGCCCCGTTTCTAATTCCAATCCAGTCCGGCTGCCGATCCCGATAAATCATTGTATAGATTATAGGTCACGCCGTTCCACCCACAGAGATTACCTTCTTATCATATGTTACGTTCGTGATTGTTTTATGCACTCACGCAGGCGCAACAATTACGGTTGTTTTGTATAAGTATCGCTTCACGGTGTGACCTCTATGCCAGTGCCCATCTTGATCCTCATTCTGCTTCAATTTATGGCTTCGCTCTCGATTACCATATATAGGGGCCAAATTATCGATAATTGCACAATGGTGTGGGCGTGCGTGGTGCATGTGTGCGTACGTCTATATGCTTGCATGCGCAAGCGCGTACGTGCATTCGTATCTGTGGTGGTATGTGCGAAGGTTTGTATGTGTGCGAGCGCGTAGTGTATGTGCGAACACGCGCGCGTGGGTGTGTGTACTAACGCATGCGAGACAAGGTCGGTTTGTGTGTACAAGGTGTTTGTATGTGTGTGTGTGTAAAATACATAGTATATTTGAATGATTTTAATAATGATTCAATAATCTTTTATACTTACAGGTAGAACACCGTGAACGCGACGCCATTGTTAAGAACAATGAAATTTAAAAAGATCTGATATTAAAATGTGTGTATGTGGAAAAAGTAAAGTGAATTTGTATTTATTACTAATACAATTTCTGTATGTGATTTTGACTATAAACGTACCTAATTTTAGCTAAATTGTCTTCTAGTGAAAGTCCCACCTAGATAGGCTGAGGCATTCAGAAGATTAGCCAGAGAAAGACAGACAATTTTTTTTAAAAAGGATTGCTTGGGTACTGATAGCCTGTAAATACCTCTATGAACTTAAAAAACACAATTATTTTGAATCTCAACATACACTTCAGTTCATTTATATGTAAAGACGTGTGTTGTATTATGTATAAGCTGTCAGACGCTGAGAATTTTCTACTCCAGCCAGCTTTTGTGGGAAGTGTTGGTCATGATGCTTGTCAGTTGACAGTGATAATTACAAATATTTATTTATTTATATCTTCTAAACCACGCAAGACATCAAAAGAAACCACACAGGGAAATTTAAATTTACATTCCTATTTTAATCCCTGAATTTTTTATCTAAATCTATTGAACCATTTCAAGACAAACAACCAGACAAAAAAATTCAAATATGATTATTTATAATTAGGCTTCACATAATTTGCAGTTTTCATTTATATTTTATCATTTATTTTGAAGGCACAGACAAGCACGTGAAGTAACTGCTTCGACTGTTGAACCTCTTCCAGTGAATGAGAATTCCGGGGGTCCACTCTTCCCTCAATCATCCCAATTCCCAATCCACAGCCTTATCCCTTCAGATATCATATTCCTACACAAGAGGCCAGCAACGCACTCCTCAAATTACAAGTGTCCATAGACGGCGGTGACTGCCTGCTTTGTATTATCTCGCATGCTAGTTTACCCGTCGATAATATATAAAAAATAAAATTTTATTTATCGATTTAGATTGATATAATCTAACACATTTTATTTTAATATGGCGAAAACAAAATGAAAGACGAGTATGATATTGTTACGTAATGATCTTTTCAAGGGTTCGTGGATTGAAATGGTATGAAGAGTAAACACGTCGAAAAGCAGAAGGTATATGATCAACAACACTCAGATACAATAAATTGCAATGGAACAACTTAAAATTTTGTCGTGGATCGCACTTGGCTTATAAACGCACACATCTCAAAACAAAATCATATGTATCAGAATTTGAATCGGCTCTCGAACTCCGATACCTGCGTATACGTCCCTCTGTTAGCTGTCTCGAAACTTCTCCAAGCGTCAACGAACCGAATTCGGTAAGACGAAATGTGCATGCCTTACGCAGTGTTCAGTCTGTTGCTCATCACAGCAGTGGGAACTCCTGGAAAACGCCAGTCGTAACGCCCTGGTGGAAATATTTATTTATAGTCCGAAACCTCAGAGATTATTTGACTTTTTTAGAGTTTTTCGGACTTATGTTATTAAGTCCGAAAAAGTCAAATATTCTCTGAGATTTCGGACTATAAATAAATATTTCCACCAGGGCGGACGCTTTCGTGTTCGAAATAATCGCTTTACAAATTGTAAAGTGCCACAAGTGTTAATCCTGTATAAACAGAAATGAATGCGCGAGAAACGAGTGCCAGCTGGACTTTAGGAGGGCCCCAGACTACAGCCGCCAAAGGTCAGGTGTCGTGACTCCTACACACCTACAATCAAATACAGTCTACCTCCCAACGGACCCCATACAGGTTCGATCAAGAAACTGTGGGGCCCCGTACAATGTACGAAAATCTGGTATATGTCAAAGGAAATATAAAATAATTCCAAAAAAATGAACGACAATTACAATTTAACACTAGTCATGAGAATGAGCTTGCTGCTCATAAAATCAGACTCGGCAAAGTTAACAAACCATTTAAGGGGGCATTGTATGCACTTTTATAATAAGGTCTCGGTACCAATTCAAAATTTGTCATGTCACGAATTTAAAACTCATTAAAAAAAAATTATATGGTAAGAGTTATTGTGCCGTATCTGAATATATTAACGAAAAAAAAAACCATGGGATTGAACTGCTCGGCTGTAAGGTTGTTTCATGTAGTTATCAAATGTATCTACTAGTTTTATCGACTATCTATCATGTAACTGAGCAAAAAAGAACAAGTCTTGAGTTTCTTGCCCATTCTTTTCAAGGTGAATCAGCATTCGGAATTGGTAGTAATGTTAATACCAAATAAAATACCATAACATATTTCAAGTGTAGTCCTTATTACCTACTAAATAAAGATATTTTTGATTTGATCTATAAGTAAAGATATTTTAAAATATTAGAAATATCTTTCGAATTACACTTAAAATGCGTCACTAACGAATGCTTTTGGACATTATCATAGCCACCCATTATAAATGCTGATTCACCTTGAGAAGAGGGGCACAAAATTCAAGGGTTGCTTTTTTTTTCGGCTCATCGATACAAAATCTTGAATAATTAAGAAATTGGTACATCGCATAGGAAATGAGACGACGCAACCCGATAGCCGAGTAGTTCAATCCCATGGGTTTTTCATTAAAGGGCCTATATAGTCACGTTGTCAACTCCGTAAAAGCCAAATTAGTTTATACAGGTACAAACAACTATAGATAGTTCCACGTTTTAGCCACCGCACGTTCATGAAGTTTTACATTGACTGACGACTTTTACATAATTGTGTCTTCTGTTCACGAACCGAAATTAGTGACCAGTGCCTTTATTGTTATACAGATTGAAGATAGAAGTTTGTGTTGCGGAAATAGAAAAAAAAAGGTAGACAAGCATATTGGGTTATATTTAAGTACTTTTTATACCGAAAATTGAGGATTCCTACATGAAAATTGAAAAATATTTACTGAAAGATGGTATAACCATCGGAATCGAATCAAGGTGGGGTAAGTGAAAGGTAGAACCAAGATGGAGATCGGGACCAGAACGAGAACTGTCAAAAGCGAGATCATATTCATGATGGATACATGTCCGAAAAGCGAGATCGATGCCATAATGGATACATCTCAACAGTTGATATAAACGGTGTAAGAATTCATTCCTAATCCACACGGGCTCAATCATGGGATAATGCTATCCACAATACAAATTAGGGATGGGTTCTATTAGGATTCCCTGAGTCATTAAGAATCTTTATATTTTAACTGATTTCAATATATGAATTTAATATAAAAATGTAAAGGTAGCTGGAAACAAATGAAAGGATATGCGATACATTTTAGGGATCCGTGAAAGTAAATAAGAACTTTTATTGTTTTAGCGAAAATTGAGTATGTAAACAGTTAGAAATCAAAGGAAGGATACACGTTACTTCTTTAAAGTTCCGTGAATATAATTAAACAACATTACATTTTTACCGATTTCTATAAAATCTAGTATGGAAATAGTTCAAAGTCAACACAAGAACATATGATTCATTTTTAGGGTTCTGTGAGAATAACTAAAATTGATTGAATCGGAGATCAGTAAATCTTAAAATGTGTAATAATTCTACTTTTGTTATGTAGAGGTGGGATTATGTACTTATTCCTATGTATGATATCTGTTTATCTCTCACAATCCCTTACTCTTTCTTTTATACACACTCTACTCACATATAAGAGATTAAACGTAAAATACAAAAATTTCTTAACTTTTATCTCTTAACTCTTTTCTCATTTTTAAACTTTTTAGTCATAATATCTTTAAATTTGGCAAAAGCGTTCTTCATGTCATCCGTATAAAATGAAGAATATCTATGAATCTTTCTTAGCTAATAAGCTAGGAAACATTGTCACATCTGTCCTTTAGCCGGATGGATGTGACATCGACCAGTATTGGACTTGAGCGGGAGGCCTGTCCAAAATATCGTAAGCGTAATCGAGTTCTTAACCGAGAGCGGCACGAGAATTGAACTTCGGAGACTGACTGACTTACTCGAAGTGCAGTTTGGAGTCGAATCAAAAATTTAATCTAGAGCGGGATTAGGTTCGGAATAGAGAGACGCACTGGGTCGAGTATTGAAAACAACATAAGGATCGATACAGACAGTGGACCCGGAATCGACATAGAGAACAGACTCGGAGCCATGCTCACGGTCAAAAAAATCGCCCGATGAGATGAAGAAATACATCATCCAAGCGGGCGTAGCCACAGGTAATCTTTATCGTAAAACGGGTAAGGAACTTATTCTGTTAGATATTCTAGAAATGATCTATTCGACCTTGTGTCCTGTAAAACATTTTTGTGTGTCACCAAAGCACCATGTGTAAAGTAGATGATGTAGATTATCAGGGTTATGCACCGTTAGCAAACAATGTCATCCGATTTCTTGCTGGCTGCTCTGTTTTGAGCTGAACATTTTAAACATATATATCTTAGGCGTAGTGAAACGCAAAATACAACTATGAATACGTAATGTGTGTATTAATACTTAAAGACAGATAATAGTGTCAATCTGTTACCTATACTACTAAAGAGGTCATAAAAAGAGCAAATGCACATTCTTGTTATCATTTTATGTGGAATTCATATGCATTTAAAGTATTATGTAAAGTATAACTTTACATCTTCCTAAGTATAAAACATTTGCCGGTTGAAACAAAAAAAAAAAACACGGTTACACAGAAAAATATTGTAGTGATACATATAAAAAGTTTGATTTGAGCGCTATATGCGAAATCATAATTAATAACGTATACTAAATATCAAATGGCATTTTAAAACCTGGAGCTACAGTCATAAACGGTATCTATTCCACGTCAAACCCATATAATGCTGTTGTTATATCTGATTTTAATTGTCCCAGGTATTCCATCCACATTTTTTTTATTTCTAATTAAGGAGCTAGGATTTGAAGCTTTCTTCTTTAGCCCATTGCCGGTTGGAGACTGCTATAGACTGTAGCCATCAATGGTATGACAATGATCTAACCGAAGGGCTTAATGTGCTCTTCGAGGCACGAAGAGCGTGGTATAATTTGACTTGAGTTAAAAACTCATAGGTGTGTTCGCCTTTGGTCAGGATTAAATCCCGTACCTCTTGGTTCGAAGGCAACTTATCTAACCACTCAGTCATCCCCGCTCTCTTATAGGTTGTAGCGTGTAAAGAAATGGTTTCACTTATTTATCTCGTTCATTATCGGAGACGCGTATATTATTAATATATTTTAGACCAAATCCTTAAAACAAATTGTTTTAACATCACAATTGGCAGATAACTAAGGCAATTTTAAAAATATTTTGACGTGTTTTGTTTTTAATTTTAACAATTAATAGTGTATTATTACAAATAGGAGTTTGAAGCAGACCCCTGTAAGTATATTACTGTTCTGTGGACTATATTCTGTTAATTGCAGACTGCAGTGCTTATCTACAGTCTGTAAGAATAAAATTCTAGTTAAAGCGGTCGGCGTATTTATTTTATTTGTAACTTATTATCTAATATAGTTTGTGATCTCAATGATGAAACAATATAGTCTCGGATAATATGTATTTTTTTAAATAATAGCTCAGTAAATTTTTTTTAAGTTAAAAAGATTAATTGTGTCGAAAATATATTATGTGATTGTCATTTTATAACACTACTAATATATACACTTATATCTCTATACCTGGTGAATTTTAGTGCTTATTAATTTTTATATGTGGATCACGAAATAAAGTAATTTCCTTTTTGCTAATTAACGCGATTGATAGGTTAATGTGATTTTATTTATATTGTATTATTAGGTATATAAAAATGGCATCTAAAAGGAAAGCCACAACAATAACTCTTAATCCTGTAACTAATGATACCAGCGTAGGTGATTACATACAGTCCACTGTGAACATTATAGAAACACGATCCAATATTAAAAAATACAAGGCTAATAGACGACATAATAAATATTTTTTTGACAAACGACTAAAAGCATGTGTAAATAAACAGTGCGATAAGAGTGTTTTAAAAACCGACGAAGTGAAATTAGCAAATGAAGTCACTTCAAAGAGTGTAAATGAACCTTCGAAAATCTTAAAGAATTTTATTGAAAAAGTTGATTATGTGGATGTAAATGACAATAACGATAGCAATTCTAATGGCATGTACGTCGGAGGGAAGATGTACCCTGATCATGTTCTGAAAGATAAGACAGATCCCCTCGATGTAGTACTACACAAAGTGACAGAAATACATCGGAGGATCACAAAGAATTGTAAAAAAATGAAAGCATTTGAATGCAAAATATGTGAATTCTCCTTTCTATCTATAGAAGATTTATATAAGCACTTAAAATTCAAACACAGTATTGATATGATCAAATTTATACATATTGAGTATTTATCCCGCATAGTTCTTATGATTTGTAAACACCGTTTTCAGAACAAGTGCCCCAAATGTGAAATTGCATTTCAGAACAGTGCTATCCTGAAACAACACAGAATGAGAACTAGTTTTCAGTGCAGGCAATGCAAAAAAGATTACAACGATTGCTTAAAGTGGAAGAAGCATATAACCTTATGTGACAGTGAGACATATGCTATGTGTGACTTTGAGATAGAGTATCCCAACTATACACATTACGATACGAATGACGATTCTTGTAAAGTGTCAGGGCCAATGGCATATTTCTGTGTAGTGTGTCATATGTTATTCCAAGACATGGTTAATTTGAGTAAACATCAAAAATCTTTTCATCCAGAACAATTGGGACAGGAAGTAACATTTCCTATTAGCACATGCTGGACTTGTAATATAAAGTATGTGGGTAATGGTGAACAACACAGTTGTAAAGACTTTTTTAAATGCCCTATATGCCTAAAGCTGTTCGACTCTGAAATATTGAGGGATGATCATTTGAATGCACCAAAGACCAGCGATGCATCGTGCGCTATTTGTAAAAAGCTATTTGTAACGAATTGCGAGAACTTAATGCACGATTGCAACGAAGATTATATTCCAAGTGCCTTATTTATTTGTAAGATTTGTAACAAGTCTCACGCAAGTTGTGATGAAATGTACAGGCATGTAAAGTCTCGTCACGTGAAATATTTTTTATCTGTCAAAGACCATATATCAACGAACTCCAATGATGTTAACCAAAAAGAATACATAAAAGGTAAAATTACCACATCACAAGAAAAAATGAATTTAATTGGTAAAAAGAAAAGTTGTTACATAAATAATAGACAGAAATATAAAGATTTATGTATAACAACTTATGCAAAGAAAAAAATAGTATTTAATAAAGCTGAAACACGAAAGAAATATGATTTAGTGAAAAGAAAAAGTTATTTAGAAGAAGTTATAGATATTGAAAACAAAGAAATACGTGATCTTAATATAGAAAGAGAACTTATGAAAGAGGCAGAAAGAAAGAGAAAGCATCTACAAAAATCGACAAATGAGATCAAAACAAAAATAATTGGAAGTTTTAATGAAGAGGATTACCAAGTTTACCATTATGAGAATAAGCAGCCAAACGAATTAGATTCAGTGAAAATTGAAAATACAGATGGAACTCAAGTAAAGGGAAGTTTTATTTGTAGTGGTGTGAAAAATCTAGAAGAAACAGAAACATTTATAGGAAAAAGTTTAAAGAAAGTATTAGAACGACTTGATTTTAATGCCAATAAAAATTTGTCAATTAGTCATAATTCTGTTGAAGGATGTACACAAAAAATTTTGGATACAGTTTTGAAAGAAGAAAACATGAACAATGAAATAGGAAATCGACAAATTCTTTGTAAAACAATTATCAACGAAAAGCTGAGATGTCCAATTACAGATTTGAAAATTGCAATGAAAACAGAACCAATAATCGAACTTATTGATGATGATTTGGCCAAGGGAAAAAATGATTTAACAATAGATATGAATATAAAAATAGAAGAAGAAAATGTCATGGATAAACCACGAGAAATTATGGATAACCTAAAAGAAATAAGAGGTGGAAGTGTTATTGGAGATAATTCAAACATTAGTCACTGTGCACACCAACATCCCAGCCATAATCATTTGCGAAATATAGAAGGAATCGAAAATACCCAAAAAGGAGGAAACGGAACCTTTCTAGAAGAAATACCTTTAGGTGAAGTAAGAATAGCTGACGATCTTGATGATAAAGTAAATGCCACTTTTATTTATAGATCTCCAAAAAGAAATACAAATACCACACCGAAAGAAAAAATAATTGATTTTAAGGAAAAAAATACAGAAAGTATGCAAAATTATATTGACAATGATAAATTAACTATAAACAGCAGTTCATTGATAGACGTGAAAAATGAAATAAAAAGGGAACCTCTAGAAGAATGTTTTGAAAGGGACATGGTGACAATTTCTAATGATTCTGTCCAACAACTGTCAATCGCAAGTATGATGGATGCCATGGATACCAAATCTGAAGTAAACGATGGATCTGTGGCGGAAGAATCAAACATAGACATTGAGGTTTTAACAATATTACCAGAAGTTTGTAAAATGGAAGAAGAAACATTTGAATGTGGCACATTTGGTTATGAAACATATGAAATTCATGAAAAATGCATTATGGAAAATGAACTCAGTTTAGATAAAGAACAGGATATCTTATTCGATGCCAAAAATATTTCTCTCAAAACAGAAATAAAGTGCATAGATCCTGACATCATGAAACAAAAATACGACTGCAGAGTTTGTGTGAGGACTTTCAACACTCTTGCCGCTTATTACGACCACTATATTTGCCACGATTTAAGTAAATACCAATGCCCTTATTGCAAAGTTATAGTAGATATGGAAAAGTTCTACCACCACTGCTTCACTCATGTCATACTAAACTATCACGAATCAATTGGCATAGACCAAAGCTCAAATGTGAAATGTAAACAATGTGATGAAAAAATACAGAAGGAGTATTTGCTAGCACATTATGAATGGCACATTTTGGTTAAAGGAAAACCAATAGTTATGGTGTTTCCAAAATCACTGCTCAACACCATTATAGAGATTTGAGAAAAGAAAAGCTTGTCGTGTTATGTGAGAGAAATTTCATAGACCTTAAAGGGCATTTAATAGAACATTTGTATGCCAATGCTCATGCTGATAAGAATGAAAATAGTGGATTGTCATGTCAGATATGTAAAAAGTTACTGTGTAACAAGTATGCTTTTAAAAAACATATACTTGGACATACATCATCGCCTGCATATGAGTGTAAAATATGTAACAGGACATATAAAAGAAGGTTTCGTTTTATTTATCACCAGAAAAAACATAAAAGCGCATGTGTGTGGTGTGATAATTGCGAAGGAAAATTCACTACAAAGGAAGATTTAATTCACCATTTAAAGGTAACCTATGTGCATATATTATTTTGGAAGTGTTAGAAATAAAATCATATGAGTAAAAGAGAATTTTATTTGAAATTAAATAAAAATTTGTTAAAGCGTGCAAGAGACAACAACAAATAAATAATTTTGTCACAGGGCCAATAATACAGTATTAAGAACTTAAGCAACTTAATTTTAATTTATTTCATGAATTTGTCTTTCGGATTCAAAACCTGGTTTAGTTTTTGAACTATTCCAAAATCTGTTCTACAGCAGAAAGGTCCAGTAACTCGTAATATAGGAAGCATGGCGTCATGCTGCATTTGGGGTAATATCTTAATCAGGAAATGTTCTATGAGTGGCATTAGCAAAGTGAAACCCTTTACCTATTCACTAGTTTATTTCTACAAGCACTGGTTGTAGAATTATTCGATAGATGTAATAAAGTTAAATTTTTTTGATTGGTCTTAGTATTGGTATAAACTTATGTGATCTTAAAGGTTTTTCCACAAATGTCATTTGATTAATGAAATCACATTGAAACCTGGCCGTATTGATGCATATGAACAAAAAATGTTTTTTGTTCATATGCATCAATTTATGTTTTCTGCAGTAATTCATAATACGAGCTAAAATAACATGCATTCAAACAGTTCTTTTGTTGTCACCAGGAGAAACATCGAACAGCGAGAGTGATTCGTTGCGAAATATGTAAGATTGTGTATCGTTCACAGTCGTTACTGGACGACCATGTTAAAATTATCCATGTGGAAGACAATGTCTTTCCGAGTATTAGTCAAGTGAAAAAACCTCTTATTACTTATGGGCGGTCTTCAAAATCGAGGGTATTCAAAGTAAAGAAAATCATGTTTTAAAAGAATGATGGTATATTTATAATATACAGCATGATTATTTAAAGTTTTATTTTAATCTGTTGGACATGGGTTCTATACCTAAAATGTACTAATGAAGCAATTACAGTAGATTTCAAGGCCCATAGGTCATTTGTATCCATATGTCTATATAGATATAGACGTATGCTGTAATGTGTAGGCCTCATTTCATAAAAATCAACCTATGGAAAATTGATTGCTTTTGTTATGTTAGCGATACAAGTCGAGATGTCGCCAAAATTTGGTGCTTTTAGGTTCTAATTTTAAGCTAAAATTAAAATTCAGATGCACCTAAATTTTGTCCTGTTTCTGCTCTTGTTGCAGTATTTTAAAATTTGGTTTATCTAATTTATTTTTCTAGCATAACACAGCTGAATTTAGATGATTTTTATACATACAGTACAACGCATGAAACTTTGCCGCCGTGAAGTTCACCAGGAAAGCGTCGCAATGGCGTAAAATAGGAATGCGGCGGAAAACAAGGGAGGGTCAGGGAGCATAATACCTGCGCAGTATATCATACATAGGCAATTTAGGGCAGCAACGTTTCATGCATTGTACTGTACTTCCATGCTGACGAAGTTGTGGACACGGGTAATAAGCTAGTAACTATATAGAAATATGGAATAAAGAGGTTGTGACAATATATAAGTTCAGCAATGGGATAATTAAAACTTGGTTTGACAACACAGCAACAATTGTAGTTGTAGACTCGAAATCAAACTTACGAAAGTCTTTTTCCCATAATTAATTGTAGTGAAATATTTATTCATGTTTGTTAATATTACAATATGAGCATTTGTAAAAAATGTGATATCTTTGAACAATTATATCATTATATTAATAAATGTATGGGTCATTACAATTTGTGTTACTGCAAACTGCATTTGCTGTTCCAATAAAGTTTGTATAACTTTTTTAAAAAATACCATCATTTGTATACACAAATAAGACTGATTAGTCTGATGTGATACTTTGCAATCAGGGCCTCTGATGTTAAATTCTGTCAATTTAAAGAATTTAGTTGATTGTTTACTTAATTTTATTGTGTATTGGATTGCTAAAATTATTTCTTGACTAATTACCATACAAGTTTGCTTGTCAAGGCTTTTTCAAGAGATGGAAATGTCAGCCAATGATGCGATCATGAAGCGAGGTTGTTCAATGCAGCTGATGGGGTCACAACAAATCCTACAAACGAGAGTGCTGTATCATTACATAAGGTTTGCACAATATTTATAATTATGAGTACCAAAAATAACCATATTAATATTAATGTGAATTTTTTTAGGGTTCTTAACTAAAATGGCAAAAACTGAATACTAATAGTTTCATTGTGTTCTTCCATCTGTATGTCACGGACACTTTACTCAAAAACTACAAGATCTGTATTAATAAAATTGAGAGTATACTTCATTTTAGTTATTGTTCTAAGTTTCTAAACTAACCATCCTTTGCATTTACTGTAATTTTATTAGAGTTTGTGTGTAACGCTTCTAGCAGTCGCGTTACACACAACTTTTAAACTACTATCAGATAAAATAAACAAACAGGGAGAGTAGTCGCTAGAATCTACAAAAGGTTCCTTTGTTTAAATTTTTACTACGACAACACTAACAAAAATCAAGATGTACATTAATTATGGTGGCAGGTGCCATGCAGATAATAATTTTACTGCATTTCCTGGGACCACTCAAAAGACAGATGACATTAGCATAGCAGCGATTGAGTATCAGCTCTAATACATTCTTAGTATACCTACCTTCATATTTATTCAATTCAAAATACATTTTCCAGGTAGTCTGTTTAGGGCTGATCCCATATGATAGTTTGCTCGATAATTTGTTTTATATGTTTGCTAAAAGTGTTCTCTGAAAACGTCAGTGTTTAAGATTCTTTGATTTGTGCTACTCTCTGGCAATTAGTGATTTTTTTATATAGAAAGGACATGGTGAAATCTAGTTAATTCCATTTTATAGAAATTTGATTCCGGAGCAATAGGAAACGGGTAATACAGAAAATGAACCTCAATTTATAAAATAAACAACGAATCTGTTCTAAATGGTGTTTTAAATCAAATACCGTTTTTAATTCTACGTAATTGTTGAAATTTAAAATATTAATATACTAAATTACATTATTGATGGATATATTTAGAACAGCCGCTACTTAGTTTAGCAGTTAAATAACAAAAATAAATATTTCTAATAAAGGGCACTCCATACATGTAACAGAAGCTGAAAAAATTTTTTTTCAACAAACGTCAATATATTATGACATTTCTTTTAAAAACATGTTTGTAATATTCAATTCACTGGAATAATATGACTAGAGCCTCATATTCCAGTGAATTGAATATTGGAAACATTCTCTTTATTTACTGTTAAATGTATTTAGTGATGGGAATGCACTGGTAAATCCTCTGGGATTGTGGGTTTCATTAATGGCTGTAATTACCTACACTGGTAGCCATGTGTTGCCATGAACTATGTCTGCCAAATCAATCACTCCTTAATGACATTGCCTGCTAGTCAGGACACCATGCTCATTTCTTCATGGTGAGTCTATGAGTGTTCTAAGCCATACTTTTGTTTTTATTATTCGCGCGCGAAGTCACGTAACTTTTAGGAATATATGGTATCTGAAATCAGAACGGCTCGACTCTTAAGCCAAATTTTATATTTAATTTGTAAAGGGTAATTTTTAATAAACATTTATCTGTTTTTTTAAACTATCCTTCTGTTTATTTAATTAATTGTTTATAGTATACAGTACTACAGGGATAAATCTTATAGAGTTCGATTTTGAGTTTAAAAACGCTGTTATATTCACTGTATGATTATCGCACCAATTGCCAATTATTATCTCATTGTAATTTACGGGTTTCATATAAATTATTTAAAAACTTGCAAACCATTTTTATTACCATAAGAAACATCATCACCTGTTGTCTGTGAAGTTCACATCCACACTTATTTGTCTAAGTAGGTTTTATATGATTTCGTGCTGCATTTGTGAAAATACTGATGTAGATTATCAGTCCTAGTTGGTAACAATACCTTTTTAATTGTTGCAGTTGCTGTACAATCATAACCGTGACCTTAAGTGGAGAACAACTAGTTGTATCCAGATCCAGTTCTGTGTTAGATACAAACACAACGGGCAGTGCTGATGAGAGATCGCTGCAAAAACAGTTTTCTGTCTATGGGAACCCCTGCCTCATTCAGTCGTAGATCGAATGCGATTTCAGGGGGGACATGCCAAATACTAAATTTGTTAAACACCCTGATAAGGATATATGTAATGTGCAAAATAGCAGAAAAAAATGATTTAATAGGCCTAATAAAATTTTATGTCCAAGAAATGCAAGAAAAGGAAGGAAGATGAAGATGTAGTCGCGAGCACTCTTCTTACAATACACAGAAAAAGGATTATATATGAAAGCATATGCGCAGACATTGTAAGATATATACGCTATACACAGATGAAATATACTGCTAATAAATAGAATGTTCTGCGTAATAAATGTGGAATATATCTTTAAATTGAGTGGGTATGAGTGACACACATGGATAAAGTTTATTGATTTCAGAGTGCATCTTGAAGAGATTTCTTAAATATTTACACATATCTGCCTGTGGGTGAAAAGCTGCTTGTATTTGCAATAAAATGCAAAGACAACCCGTATAAAACAAATTGGTAGAAGAACTTGAAATATTTTTCTAAGGGCGATAAAGTTATAATGTGGTTTAAGGTTATATATACTTGAAATACCAGTGACAAACACATTTTGATGTAGTGTTTTATATTTAATAAAATTAATATGCTCCATCATCTCTAGTCAGATAAGTTATTTCCATGGTTGTCCTGGCATTTGTCAATCCATTTGGCTAGATATATTATTGAATGGATTCTTCATGCTAAATATGAAATTAAATATTTTGTGTTTGGTATCTTTGTCCTAGTGCAAGCCAAATAAAAATAAAATTATTACGAATATTTAATAACAGAAAACAAAATTTTTTTTATTATTCGTCGACTTCATTTTCAAATTCAAAATCTGATTCTCCGGAAAATCCATTTACATCATCTTCTATGTTATTTTCACCTACTAGGTTTTTAAGAATAGCTGAGCATCATGTGGAATCAAATGCATAAGACTTTTGATGTCATTCAATTTGTTTGCAGGTACTGGTTAACCATTTGGTCAAAGCATTTCCATTGTGCGTTTGGATATGAAAGCCTGCCTACTACGATTTCTTTTTTACATCCACTTCTTCATTGACATCCAAACTGCAACGGACAAATAAGTTTATATTAAAAGTAAATAAAACAACTATAAAAATATTCTGTATGTAATAGGTCATTACAGTAATAAACTGCAAAATGGATTCTATTTGCCTTGATTTTCATTTTCGCTTTTAAACTTCAAATCGTTATTACTCAAAAGTACAAAACATTGGTTGGATCTTTCATGGATAACAGGATCCAGGTAATTATAGTTAATCTATTAGTGTATATCTGTCTTACAATATAAAGTATATATTTTGACCACACTTCGTCTTTTAATACTGCCTCTTATTTCAACTGCATCCGGGGCCTTCAAGAATTACATAAATGTACAATTTTAGACACCCTCCCCTGATCTGTTCATTCAGGAGCACCACACCTAGCATCGCGAATTATGCTGGGGGTTAGCGCGTGAATCGTATTATAATTTGTGTATGAACTTGTAACATTGGGTTAGAGTGTAATAGCTTATAGTATAAGATGGTGAGAATAGAGATGACTATATTATTCCCATGCATGGTGTTTATGCCATATTTAATCTCTTAAGGCATAGTCTATTCTCTAGACTTTTACAACTGATAGACGCGGGGCGGAGCAAACAGCGAAAGTAACGGCACAACGTAAGGAAAGATTTGCGGGCGGTCGGTACACGAAAACGATGTTGAAATTAAACGCGGGGCAGTGCGCGATAAATCCCACAAGGACTAATAACAGGTGAAGTAAACCCTTCGCAGACCTTTAAACCGTTCGGTGCATGCGCCTTGGATCGTTGGAAAGAACACTGGCTGTGCCAAGTGAATCCCCTGAACTGACCATACCCTAGCTTTTCGAGCGCGTACATAGTATGCTCGCGCTGCAAGGTTGTGCGGTCTACTGGGATATAACGAGTTCGGCGCTGATAAATATTGGTTTGTGATATTACAATAAACAATATATTAATGTTCCAGATTTGTTAAAAACGTTTTAAATTTCATATTTTTCTGCACTTTTAGAATTGTGTGCCACGATCTTATAATAGGCATGATGACTGATTTTCAAAAACTACTCCATATTGTTCTTAGGTGTCTATTTTATACAAAATAAATCGTATTTCTATAAAATATAGATTTTGGTGCAAAAATTACCTATAAAAATAAAATTTGAATTATGCACAAAACGCTTGATTGGTAATGGCGTCTGCCTATGACGTCACCTTTCGTGTAAACATTTGTTAGCAGCTTGAATGTGTATTGTTTATTTTGATATCTAATTAAGATTTTGTGCTAAAGTCATGAATCTAATGTGTATAGATTGTGTGCGGTTCCTCAATGTAATAATACATCTATAAAACTCCCAACAAGTTATTTATTGACGTCTCAATGCATAAAAAACATAGAAACAAGTGGTTAAATCTTGCAAGGTGATCCAGCAGATATATCTTCAAGTTCAGTAATTTACTTCTGTGAAGACCATTTTGACGTAAGTATTAACTTTCGCTATGTAATAATAAATTAATGAACATAATTTATTTAAAATAATTCAGTCGTCAAGTTTGAGGTTAAGTTTTATTGCTTTATTGTAAAACTTTTATTCTTGTTCCAGTTACCAAATGATATGGAAAACTATATTCAGTATGATGGGTTCTGTTTCCCAAGTGCGCATGAAGTCAGGATGTATTCCCACAAAATTTGAATGCCAACCCGACAGAAGAAAACGAACTGCTTTCATAACATAACTCAAAGTGTCGTACTCAAGCATAATATAGATACTTTGTGAAAATTTAGGTCGTTTAATGTATTTTGAATAATATTTAATGCATACTTACTTGGGTTTTAACATATCGAAATTCTGCCGAACAAAGCCATTGTTTGATGCAAAAATCCTCCCAAATCAACAAGTCGATTTTTGGCAAACTTGAACTGTTTGCTTCGATAAATCCTTGTTCCATGAATAATGTTTCCTTCTCGGTACTTTGTTTATAAAAGCCAAGACCAACATTTATATCAAGTAAATATCAGTTAAACTGTAAAAAAAGGAAATACAAAGCAAGATCGCAATGTCCAAAACGTTTAATAATGTTTACGAAAGCATGACGTCACACGCTTCGGATTGGTGTTTGACTTGTGATTGAAGGTTTTGTGTTTTTATTTTATAAATAATAAATCACACTGGTTTTAAAAATAAGTGACATAAAAGAATCTTTATATTGTGTATAATTATTTTAAATCATAATTTCAGTGATTCTTGCTGACTGTCATCATGCCTATTGCGATTATCGTTATTTTTAGTATCAATAATATCATATTTTAAAAATGTCCAAACGTCAGCTTTGCGGATATACTTTTGAACTAACCCTGATTTTTAACCTATCGCACTTGAGTGACGTCGCACCTACGCCGCCGAGCTTAGAATCCCCATCATGTATAGTAGGGTGAGAGAGTGATTGAGTAAAATTAAGTGATAAAAAATACTCGCAGTCTGCTGGCTACTGGTTCTTAAACGATAATATAGCATAGTAAATTTACACTCGTGATTTTGTCGTTGAAATTGTAAGCTACATATAAAAGAACACTAGCGGCCACTCGCCCCGGCTTTATAAGTTATTGAAAATAAAATATGGTGGTTGGTATGTAGAATTCCAAAAATAACTAGCCTAAAACTATTAACAATCGATTCCTTATCGAAATGCATCAATACGATCAGTAGTTTTTAGTCTGTGCACGGACAGAAAAAATCGTTTTTATTATATATATATGTACATAAACAATAGATATTAATAGAGCGCATTTGAATTATGTGCGACAATTGCGATGTGATTGCAAACAGTCTGAACACTACATCAGAAGTAAAGAAGCAATACTTCTGTGGACGTTTAGTCAAATGATAAAATTTGTGAACATTCTCATTTTATTTCATTTTCCAACATATATTTTTTAGTTAAATAAATAACAGTACCCTTATTGAGGCAAAAGATAATTTTAATAATATATTCATTGGCATAATGTAACATCCAAAATTGGACACTGTTAAGCAATAGTACGTCAGCTCACATTTTGGTCGTTTTCAATAAATCGTCTTTTATGTTTCAATACTAATAGTATTGAATTTGAACAACTACTTTTAGAAAATGGATATGTCAACATACTTTATTTTATAACATTTGTATAACTAATAGTAGATGACGCTTGTGTTGGCACAAATCGATGATAAGAAACATGGAATATTGTTGTAAAATTGGTTTTACCATTAGGTACCACCTTTTTTCAATTTATTAGTTACTGAAATAATTCAAATAACATATTTTTGAAAATGGTAGTCCGACTCCTATTGTAGTGTTTTGCAACGAAATATCATTTTTTTTGTCATTTTGTCGGTTGACACACTATTGCATAACAGTGTCCAATCCGCATGATGACAAATTTTGAGAAACTGTTCATAATATTTGGAAATATATATAATTATAATACATAATATTTCTGCGGAAAATTTAGGTTTAGTACTTAAAATTAATTTTGGTTCATAAATTTAAATTTGCTGCAAAACACGTCAAAGTGTCATGGCGTCGCTTGCTTACGTCACTTTAGAGTACAAGGATCATTCGGCATATGTAAACATTATCTAATTCATATTTAATTTGGACATTTTACTAGTTTTACATTAAAAAAGACTTCGAAACATATAGGTGGTGTTCCGTCCCTCTGTGTACTAACTAACATCCATACTCTGAGAAGTTATTTATTTTCGTTCCTTTCGATACGAAATTAAGAAAGAAGTGGCTTGAACTTGCAAGACGTGATTTGAAGGAATATTACCCACTACTCAGCTTTATTTTTGTGAAGATCACTTTGACGTAAGTATTTACTTTTTACTTTGTACAATTTTGTTGCTAAATTAATTATAAGCTAATTTTAAGAGAAGAAGTAAACATTGATATACAAACTTTGGAGGTTAGAAATCTCTTACTCACTCTTTTATTGTAATCCTCAATGAATGAGCTATTAAAAGGTATTTTATTTCATTTTCAGTTACCAAATGATATGGCAAACTATATGGAGTATCATGTGATGGGGTCAGTGTCGCAGATTCGCATGAAACCTGGGTGCGTTCCCTCAAAATTTGAATGCCAACCCGATAGAAGAAAGAAAACGAACTTCAGATAGGGAAGAAAAAGGCGAAGAGAGGTCATTGAAGAAGTTGAGCAAAATTACAAAATAAAACAACTACAACTGTTGCAACAAAACAGCTGAGGAAGACCCATCCCCGGATCAGCCATGCAGAAAAGTTACTACAAAGATGCACCTAAGATGGTAAATAAATCCATTCAAGTGTATATAAATAAGTTCAGAAGAGTAAAGCTGTTCAAACAGAAATAAATTCAGTAGATCAGATGACTTCACCATTGAAAACCCTTTAGTTCTGCTTTTACTTCACCATTTAAAATCAAAAGTACCAAGGCATCCATATCCATCATACAAAAATGTACCAAGTTAATAGGATTTCAGGATGATTCTGACAGTGATATTTCATATACACCATCTGTGGCACATAGTGAATCACCATCAGTGACATCTTTAAAAATTAAATCTTCTTGGACTGCAGTGAATTAATTGAAGACGATAAGAAACAAGAGGCATCAAGAATCTTGGCATATACATTGCAGAAAATAAAAAGAACCGGGTCTTACATTTGGTTCCCTACAGTTGTTACTATCTTATAGATTTAATTGAAAAAAAAAGTTGAATATTCCCACACCATATAATAATGCTTAAAAAAAATTAAATTAAATAGTAGTTTCAGAGAGCTTTCTGATGATTTTTGTATTTCTCCGACACCAGCAAGATATTTCTGAAAAATATACCGCAATAGCTAGTTTGATGCGACCTTTTTCTTGTTGTCTTAGATAAAGATTCCATAAGAAAAAATTTGCCTATGGCCTTTAGGCATAAATATTACAATGTAAGTTGTATTATAGACTGCTTAGAAATTGAGATACAAAAGCCTTCAAAGCATTGAACCAGGCTCTCTCTGGTCAGAATACAAAAATATCTAAAGTATCTTGTGTCTTGTACTCCTAATGGACTAGTCAATTATATTTCTCCAGGATATGGAGGAAGAATTACTGACACATGTTTGGTGAATCTTGTGATTTATAAAGTGTTTAACCAGGGTGTGTGTGATGGCTGACAGAGGTTTCAAACATGTAGAACAATATTTAAGAAACAGGAGTGCACTTAGTACGACCTCCAAGTGTTGCAACTGGTACAAAGCTATCAAAACATGAGGCAAGGGAAACAAAACAAATTGCAAGCTTAAGGATTCATGTGGAGAGATTGATTAGGCAACTACGTGAATTCTGTATGTTAAAGCCGCATGCATGTGTAAATGTTAATTTAGTCAAAGTGCTAGATGATGTTATAGCCATTGCCTGTGGATTGATTAACTTACAAGATTCTTTGATCAAATAAATATATATTTATTTGATCAAAGAATCTTGTAAAATCAAATCAATCAGATTGATCAAGAATATAATATATGTCAGTTCAGTTTCAGAATAATGTTAGATTCAGTTTCAGAAATCCTGTTTGACTGTACAATTTTGAGTGCAAGTTATTGTATTATGCAGATAATTAAATAAAGAATCAGTATTATTTCGAGTTCATATAGCATAATGTTACTTTGCTTAAACTTCGTTTGTTTAATATGTTACAATGTTTTGTGTGATTTTTCTTTCTTTCTTTCTTTTCTCATATAACAATGACCTACTGTTTATATATTTTATTTTGTTAATACATACATACTTACCAATATTAAGTTTCAAGTATTACTGTAATTACTTGATTAAAGTCACTACGGTTATTTATGGAAATGACTATAACTTAGCTCTGTACTATTACCCTGTACTATTATAAATATATTCATAAACTTGTGTTATGGGATACTAACTAAACAATAATATATTTTATAACATATACATATACTAGCTGACCCTGCCACACATTTCTGTGGCTCATTATACTATACGTTTAATTTACAATAATAAATACTGAAAACATTATCTTTAAGTTGGTCCATATTATAAATGGTAACAAAATTTTATCAAAATCTGTTCAGTAGTTTAGGAGTCCATCGTGGACAAACAATGTGACATGTAATTTTTATATATACAAGGATAGATAAACACCCAAGACCCGATCAATCTGAAAAGATCATTTTCCATCTTGACCTGGCGAGGATTGAACCGGGTCACTCTGTGTAGCAGTGTGGCGTGATAACCACTGTACCACAGAGCTAATCTAATAAAACATTGTATAAGTGTTGTAGTAAATTTTATCATTCCATTCCATTACATTCCATACCTTCCATTTATCCATTCCATTCCTTCCTTTCTTCATTATTTCCATTGTTTGATCCATTTCATAAAAGTAGCTGCTTTTATGTCCTGTTAGTAACATTTGAGTTGCATTTGCACATAAAACTTTTGGGTTGGTTTCCATTGTTTACATATGTTTTAACTGTTTTTGACTCATAGGACACTTAATTTCTATTATACTATTTTCACAGATCCCATCAGGTGAACCCGCTAGCATGGGACATTTTAGATAAGAATAAACCACATATTCTAATTTTCTTTTCCAGGTTGGCACTTACAGTTTTCCTCACTTCATCCTCCAAAATTCTACGTTTCCAGCTGTTGTGTCTGGAATTTTCCACCCATTATTACTGCCATCAGAGTGCCGTCACTGGTTTTACACCTACTTCATTCAGCTCTTGAGCGCACTCTGCCATACCTTTTCATACCAAAGCTTACTTTTATGTTGCTCCCTTGTTTCTTCTTCTGTTGATGTCAGCATCAGAAAATATCACTATCAAAAATTTATCACAACATTTTTCTTTATATTTCAACACTAAATTGTCCATTGATAGACTTAGTAGTCTATCCAAAACATAGTCCTTTTGGTATTTCATTAATTCACACTTGGTTAGCCTTCTTCTCTTCCCTTCTTCTACAAACTTTTCAAACACTTCGGTAGTAGATAGTAAACTAGGGCTACCCTTAGATAATTCCTTAGCAGTTATGTATTTAAGGGTACTCCCAACTCTAGAAAGTTTGGATTTCATCCAATAGCATTCTATGGATGTGCAAGATGGTCTTCACTTCTGATGAACCCACATTAAGAATGCCATGGCATGTTTGCAGCCCCTCCTTGTGAAGCCACACAATCATGACATTCTACTGACTTAACTGTTTCTTCTTGTTCGTCGACTACCAAAGACACTCCATACAACTTGGCATGCACTTTATGTTCTGGGCAGATTTTAGCTTTTATTGTGCACAAATTTCCTTCACGTTTGAGCTAAACATAGCTTACAGCATCATCACCATAAGATGCCCTAGCGGACCTGAAATAATTAAAGCAATGGTAAATATTTAATTGCAAAAAGAAATATTTAACATAAACATAACCTCAAATTGTAATATTGGATGTTATACTGAAATAGGTACAATAGCTATGCTTTGAACGAATTATTTTTATGGTTTAAATAATTAATTAACTGTTTAATACACAATACTTACATGGAAGTTTTAACATTTCTAAATTCTCCTGAACAGAAGTCTTTGTTTGATGCCAGAAACGTTCCTAGCATTATCAAGTCGATTCTTGGTAAATTTGCGCTGGAAGCCTTTATAAATCCTTGTTCCATGACTCAATTTAGCGTAATCAATTTACACAAAAAGAAATTGAAGTTAATAACAAAACAAAAACGGCGTATTTAATTAAAAAAGCGAGCGTCTATTATGTATTAAAATGTAAACAAAGAGAAAGAACTCTAACGTGACGTCACGCGCTCTGATTGGCGTTCAACATTTCATGGCGGATTGCCGTATTTAGCGATTTTATTTTATCGATTATATATTCATCTTGCTTTTAATTATGAAAAAAATTAGAGTTTTAGAATTAGGAATTTTGTAATAATATACACACAAATTATTTCAATGAAATTTACTTGTCATCATGCGGATTGTATTCTGTAAATCACAAATTATCCTACGAATCAAAACTTCTCATTTGGTTACCTAGTTAAACCAAATTACACAGTAGAGTATGTAATCTAAAGAATAGATCCATACTTTATATTATTCTAATTTAGGTGTATACTATCTTTCTTCACTTTTACATTGTAGATCTAATAGTAATTATATACTAAATGTATTGAGCGAATGGGGCCTTGCTCGCTATCACGAATAGTAAAAGTGACTCACGACAAGCGTGCTTCTATCCATAAAGGGGTCCTGATCCCTACGTTTATGAATGGTAGAGAAAGCTGGGTATGGCCGAAGAAAAATGAAAATAGGATCAGTTCAGTGGAGATGCGTAGTATGAGTGGAGTGTCTCGGAAAGATTAAAGTAGAAACAGCGATGTTAGAGAGTGGTGTGGTTAGAAAAAAAATGTAGTGATTGAAGTAGAAACAGGTATGTTGTGGTAGTTTGGCCATCTGGAAAGGACGAAGGAAAGTGCACTGAAAAAATAAATATACAGAGCGAATATGTAAGATGGAAAGATCAGCAAGAGTCGCCCTAGAAAATTCTATGCAGACCATATTGGTGGCATATTAAAAAGGGCCAAATTTTAAGGACCCGAAACAGATGAACTTGCATGAAAAGATTGATGGATGTTAATGAGGCAAGAGAGATATACAAAGATCGTTCCATGTGTTAATCTACAGTCTTTGCCTATGGTTCTGGGGAATAGACGTGAGTTTATATTACCATTATAAACCAGTGGAGCTGAGAGCCGAGCGCAGCTCTAGCGTCTACATAGAAAAAAATCAACTATTATCTAAGCTTTAACTTTACTTTTTACCATTTGATTAGTATAGCCATAGAGCAATTACATTACAAGAGTATAACTTTTCTTTGATCAATTGTTGTTCTGTGTATACCCAATGTTCTGAATATGTATTAAATTTATCTGTAACCTACTTGTATGAAGGATGTCTCTTGCTAGTGTTATCTGTGGCTTGTACATAGATGAATATGAATATATCTTGTATGAGATTAAAATGTTAGCAAAGTTAAATTATTTTAAAAATTATTTCCAGTGATCGTATTATGTACTCTATGATAATACGAATTAAATTTAAAATTTCTAAAATATTTCAGTAACAAATCTTTCCAATTAAAAAGAACTATGTATAGAAAATTATAAGTGATTATCAAGTTATTAATTAAATCAGTGTTAGGAGTGAAACATGTTTTGTATGCCTGATGAATTTTAGTGCAAATTATTTAATATTGCATTTTATAAGTAAAACACATTTTATGAAGCAATTCCTTTTTATATGTTATATCCTGATATGAAGATATTGTTTTCAATTACATGTTATAAATGTCTGTAAAATAAAAATGGCACCTGAAACGAAAACCAACAAAATAACTCTTATTCCTGTAACTAATGATGCCATAGCAGGTAATTATGTGCAGCCTGCTATGAACATTATAGAAACACAAACAAATGCCAAAAGATACAAGGCGAATAGACGGCATAATAAATATTGTTTTGACAAAAAGCTAAAAGCATCAGTAAATAAAAAATCTGGCAATGGTGTTTTAAAAACTGATAAAACTGCGTCGGCAAATGAAGTCACTTCGAAGAGTGCCAATGAACCTTCGAAAATTGTGGAAAATCTTATCGAAAGTTTCAATTATGTCGATGTAAATGACAATAAAAAATCGAATGACAGCAACTATAATGGCATGTACGTCGGAGGGAAGATGTATCCTGATCACGTCCTGAAATGTAAGACAGATCCCCTCGATGTCGTACTAAGAAAAGTGACAAAAATGCATCAGAGGATCACGAAGAATTCGAAGAAAATAAAAGCGTTTGAATGTAATATCTGTGAATTCTCCTATCTGTCTATTACAGATTTTTATGGCCACTTAAAATCCAAACACAGTACTGACAGAATCAAATTTATAAATATTGAATTTCTGTCACGTATAGCACTTATAAGTTGTAAGCATCATTATGCAAAATCTTTCAAGATCAAGTGCCCCAAATGTGAAATAACATTTCAGAACAGCGCCGTCCTGAAACAACACAAAATGAGAACTAGTTTTCAATGCATGCAATGCAAAAAGGATTACAATGATTGCTTAAAGTGGAAGAAGCATATGACCTCATGTGACAATGAGAGACATGTTATGTGCGACTTTGGGATGGAGTATCCCAACTATACAAATTACGATAAGCATGAGGATTCTTTTAAAAAGTCAGGACCAATAGCATACTTCTGTGTAATGTGTCCTATGTTATTCGCAGACATGGAAAATTTGATTGAACATCAAAAGTTTATCCACCCAGAGCAATCAGGACACGAAGCAGTTTTTCCTATTAGCACATGCTGGACTTGTAATATAAAGTATGTGGGTAATGGTGAACAACACAGTTGTAAAGACTTTTTTAAATGCCCTATATGTCTAAACTGTTCGACTCTGAAATATTGAGGGATGATCATTTGATGCACCAAAGACCAATGCGATGCATGATGCGTATTTGTAAAAAGCTATTTGTAACGAATTAGAACTTAATGCACGATTGCAGCGAAGATTATATTCCAAGTGCCTTATTTATTTGTAAGATTTGTAACAGTCTCCATAGGTTGTGATGAAATGTACAGGCATGTAAAGTCTCGTCACGTGAAATATTTTTTATCTGTCAAAGACCATATATCATCGGTAAGTGTAGTCAAATGTAATTCAAACATACCTAACATATAACGGTAGTCTGTGTAAATTCTTTAATCTAAAGTGTTTTGTATGTTTCAGAACTCCAATGATGTTAACCAAAAGAATACATAAAAGGTAAAATTACCACATCACAAGAAAAAATGAATTTAATTGGTAAAAAGAAAAGTTGTTACATAAATAATAGACAGAAATATAAAGATTTATGTATAACAACTTATGCAAAGAAAAAAATAGTATTTAATAAAGCTGAAACACAAAAGAAATATGACTTAGTGAAAAGAAAAAGATATTTAGAAGATGTTATAGATATTGAAAACAAAGAAATACGTGATCTTAATATAGAAAGAAAACTTATAAAAGAGGTAGAAATAAAGAGAAAACATCTACAAAAATTGACAAATGAGATCAAAACAGAAATAATTGAAAGTTTTAATGAAGAGGATTACCAAGTTTTCCATTATGTGAATACGCAGCCAAACGAATTAGATTTGGTAAAAATTGAGAATACAGTAAAAATTGAAAATACAGATTGTATTTTAGAAAAGGAAAGTTTTATTTGTAATGGTGTGAAAGAAGAAGAAACAAACACTTTATTAGGTAAAAGAAGTTCAAACGAATTAATAGAAATGGATGATTTTAATCCCAAACGAATCTCTACAATTAGTCCTAGTTGTGTCGGAGAACATCCACACAAAATTCTTCATTCGGTTTGGAATGAAGGAAACATCAACAATGAGAAAGGAAATCCACAAATTCTTCAAAAAACTATCGTTAATGATAAATTAAGATGTCCAACAACAAAATTGGAAATTGCAATGAAAACAGAATCAATGACTGAACTTATTGATGATGATTTGATCGAGGAAAAAATTAATTTAGCAATAGATATTAATGTAAAAATAGAAGAAAAATATTTCATCAATAAAGAAGAAAATGGGATAAATGAGGAGAAACAAAAGGGTGTAGGAACTATGGATAAACTAAAAGAAAGAGAAACTGAAGGTTCTATTGGAGATAATTTACAAATTAGCCATTGTGCAAACCAACATCCCAGTCATATTGCCCTGCAAAAAATAGAAGGAATCCCTAATATTCAAAAAGGAGGAAACGGAATCTTTTTAGAAAAAATACCTCTAGATAAAGTAAGAATAACTAATGAACTTGATGATAAATTAGTTACTACTTTTATTGATAAATCTCCAAGAAGAAATACACTTATCTTGTCCAAAGAAGAAATAATTGATTTTGACGAAGAAAATACAGAAATGATTCAAAACTCTATTGACAAAAAGAAATCCACCACAAGTAGTACTTCATTGTTAGACGTGAAAAGCGAAATTAAAAGGGAACCACTAGAAAAATGTCTCGAAGGTTACACAGTAACATATTCAAACGACTCTGTTCAAGACCTGCATATCGGAAGTATTATGGGTGACACGGAAATCAAATCTGAAGCAAACGGTGGATCTCTGTTGGAAGAATTAAGTGTAGGCAATGAGATTTTGACAATAGTACCAGGAAATGTCAAAATTGAACAAGAAACATTTGAATGCAACACAGCTGTTTATGAAACACATGAAACTCATGAAAAACATGTAAAGGAAAATGAACCTATTTTAGATAGTGAATGGAATATTTTTTTTGATACCGAACGTAGCTGTGCAAAAACAGAAATAGAGTGCATAGATTCTGACTTCATGAAACAAAAATACGACTGCAGAGTTTGTGTGAGGACTTTCAACACTCTTGCCGCTTATTACGACCACTATATTTGCCACAATTTAAGTAAACACCAATGCCCTTATTGCAAAGTTATAGTAGATATGGAAAAGTTCTACCACCACTGCTTCACGCATGTCATACTAAACTATCACGAATCAATTGGCATAGACCAAAGCTCAAATGTGAAATGTAAACAATGCGATGAAAAAATACAGAAGGAGTATTTGCTAGCACATTATGAATGGCACATTTTGGTTAAAGGAAAACCAATAGTTATGGTGTTTCCAAAATCACTGCTCAACACCATTATAGAAGATTTGAGAAGAAAAGAAAGCTTGTGCGTGTTATGTGAGAGAAATTTCATAGACCTTAAAGGGCATTTAATAGAACATTTGTATGCAAATGCTCATGCGGATAAGAATGAAAATGGTGGATTGTCGTGTCAGATATGTAAAAAGTTATTGGATAATAAAAATGTGTATAAAAAACATATGCTTCTACATACATCATCGCCAGCGTATGAGTGTAAAATATGTAACAGGACATATAAAGGAAGAGTGCGTTTTATTTATCACCAGAACAAACATAAAAGCGCATGTGTGTGGTGTGATAATTGCGAAGGAAAATTCACTACAAAGGAAGATTTAATCTACCATTTAGGGGTAAGCTATGCTCATGCTAATTTGAAAGTGCTTCAAATAGAGTATAAACGAAGTTATATCATTAAACCTGGATTTATTCAAAATGAAATATGGTTGGGCAAACAAGAAATAACAACAAATAAATGATTTTGTGACGGGACTAATAATATTATATGGTCAATATTGTTATTGGTATCATATAGAAAAATAATGTAAGACAATATACTTAATGTCATTGTTAAAACCTGAAAAAAAATATTTAAGATTCTTTTGGCCGTGATAGTCAATCATTTGTAGAATTTTTGTTTTATGATCTTAACTTGAATTGATTGAATGTCCAGTACAACGCATGAAACTGTGCCATGCCTGCCTGCACCACCGTTAATGATGCAATGTTTCAACTTTTCCCTTCTCCTTTTCTTTTCTATTATTGTGACACTTTTGTGACTAACTTCACCACGGCAGAGTTTCATGCATTGTACTGTGCCTTTCCGAGCCTAAATCTGTTTTAGTTTACATTCTGCTGCAGAAGGGTCTCGTAACTGATAATATGATGAGCATGACCTGATGTGGGAGTCGGGTAATTTTTTGATCGAGGTATCTTCTGTGGGTATAATTAGCATGAAATTGAATTAAAAGAAGTTATGAAAACTTTTACATATCTACTAATCTATGTCTATGGGTACTGGTTGTACAACTATTCCATAGATTTAATAAAATTGCATTTTATTGGTACTAATTTTTGTCCAAATTTTATTATTCTTAAAAGTTTTGCCAAAGATATCATATGAATAATGAATTTCTCTTCAAATCATGGTCTTATTGATGTATATGATTAAAAATTAATCATATTATAGATATCATTAATTGTTTTTTTTTAACTGACATGAACTGTGCTAGTGACAGCCTGGGGTTGACCCAAAAAACGTGGGTTCAAATCCATGTGCCTCCACTGTTATGTGTGCTCGAGGCTTCACTAGGCTTATTCTTCAACTATCTGTGACATCCTCAATGCTCAACTAATCCATCACGCGGACTAAGGCCTTAACATCAAGGTAAATATGTAGCAAGTAGTTTCTCAACTCGGCCATAACCTTGAAACGATTACATCAATGCAATGTCGGGGCAAGTAGTTTTTGTAACAAATGTATTTGATTTTTGATTTAGTATCCACACACCTTTATAAATTATTCACTTCCAACAAAATATTAGGTAATTTTGGAAAAGTACAGCGTCTTCTATTATTACAACTTTTATAACATGCTTTTTTAACTTTCAGTTATGGAAATGGAAAAATTTTCATAAAATTGGGAAGTATCTGTTTCCAGTCTGATTTTCGAAAATCGAGTTTTCATCAGATTTTGACATTTTATGGTCTTAGGAATTTTCAACCATTTTCCGACTGATGGGTGTATGTGTATGTGCTTGTGTGTATATGTAAACCTCTTATGACTTTTGAGCGGATTAACTGATCGAAACGCAGTTTGTGGGATTCAAAAGAAGTCTACTCTACTTAGACTTCCTGAAAATTTGAACCCATTGAGCACAGTAAATTTTGAGGAATGACAAAAATAAAGTTTTCAAAAAAATGTATTTTCGGAATAACTTAAACTACCCTACCAAACACCAAATATTGTTAAAGAAAGAAAAATTTTTCACAAAGTGTTTTTATATTATGAAACTACTGTCTACTTGCAATTTCTAGGTAACCATTGCTCTTAAAAATAATCATCATACAATAACATCAAAATCGATTAGTTTATTCGAGAAATATTGTTGATAGAAATTTCGAAAAAAAAGAGATTTTTATTCAAAATACTATATTTGAAAAATAGTAGTATTTAACTTCCAGTAATGAAAACTGATAAATTTCATAAATTGGAAAAATACTGATTTCAGTCGAAATTTTGAAAATGTTTCGTCATATCTACGTTTTAAGATCCTATGATTTATTTTGACCCTTTTCCAAGTGATATATGAATTTATGTATTTGTGCATTATGGAAATTTTCAAAGTGTTGTTTTTAATGATTTTTTAAAATATACCCATAAATTTAAAAGTCTACCTAGCTCTATTGCTTTAAGAACATCGTCTATTGTTACAAACTGCATCAAAATCGGCAAGCTCATTCAAGAGACATTGTTAATAAGAAATTCTAAATAAGGTTTTTTTTTTTCAAAATGACTGAAATTCTAAATGGACTGATATTGGGTACTCGCGTCATCATCTCCCATTTAAAAAACTTCGTTGGATGCCATAAAGCAGATACAAAATTAAGCAACGCTTTTTTAAGATATAACAGATGAATGATTAAAAAAAAAGCATTTTCTTTATGTATTTTTCAATTTGACAAGCTCAAATATTAAAAATGTATTTATAGCTTGGAGAATTTGAAAAAACATTAAAATAGGTCTTTTGGCATAATGGTTGTAAGAAGTTTCAAGGAAGACCAGGGAAGACAAGGGTCAATCGTCTTTCAAATAGCTCAAAAATTCATATACAATACTTATAACTCAAGGGGCTGAAAGACACATCGATAAATATCAAAGCGGAAAGTTTTGAGGATAGCCTTCGGGGTCTATCACTTTTCAGATTAATTTGTCAGATTTTTATCAGCCTGCTACTGGGGCACATTCCTGTCCTTAATAAAGCATGATTCTGTGTTCATCAGTAATATTAGATATTGGTACAGAGTTAAGATACTGCTTTGGCTATGTATTTACCATGTTAATATTCCTACTTCTCAGAGAAAAAGCTTCTTGCACAGTGATTTATAATCCAAGTTAATATAACGTACATTCAAACAGTTCTTTTGTTGTCACCAGGAGAAACATCGAACAGCGAGAGTGATTCGGTGCGAAATGTGTAAGATAGTGTTCCGTTCACAGTCGTTACTGGACAACCACAACAAAGTCATCCATGATGAAGACAATGTGATTCCGAGCATTGGTCAAGTGAAAAAACCTCTTATAACCTATGGACGATCTTCAAAATCAAGATGTTCGAAGTAAAGAAAGTGTTTTATTGTTCTAAAAAATAATGGTATATTTATAATAAATAGCATGATTATTTAAAGTTTTATTTCAATTTGTTGGACATAGGTTCTATCCCTAAAATGCAAGAATGAGACCATTACATAGGTTTTAAATGACCGATGCGTATCCTTCTGTCTGAATGGAAATTGCAACTATTACAGTTGTCTTTCTGTCTATATCCATATAATGAATTTGTAGAGCTGCCATATCTACATTGAAAAACATTTGCTAAAAACTGTTTGCAGGCGATATGGTAATGTAACACAATACAATAACTATTTTTTAAATACTTCGTTCATTTGTCTATTTGAAGATGCTAATAAAAAAACTAATAGGCTCATTTTCGTGGGTGTTTGACAGATAACTTGAGCATAGACAATTTGTTGCAAGATATAGGCTTTATTGGTGTGATGACGTCTTACAAATCGATGAGCGCGGGCTGCACACACGAAAAAGCATAACTCATTGTCGCGTTCCGCTATCTATATGCTTATATCTTTATTATATCAATCTATAGGCTTATATTTATAATAGTGGCGTTTTAAAAATGTCAAAATTAGATAGTTTTTAGGTGCTAATTAGATGCTGAATTTAAATATAAAGGTGCTCTTAAACTTCCGATCCTGGTTCAGCGCTCTTTTCGCATTTTAAAATTCGGTTTCGTCTTTGTGCGAGAGAAGAGCGCTGATATTAGTTGATTTTTAAATCTACTTCAATGCGTATGAATTCGTGAACACAGGAACAGGCTAGTCAATAACTGTATAGAAATATGAGACAAAAAGATTGTGGCAATAAAATTTGATAAGATAATCATCTTATTAAAACGACATGTGGTACTGATAGATGACAAATGTCGACCCTGGTTTGGTAAACCTTCCAAAATGGCATCTCCCTGTAAACTACCAAGCCCGGGCGAATTCTACTGTAGGTGGTGGACCAAAAGTCGATCTTTTTTAAAAAAAAGTACAACTCTACCTCCAGGATCTATAAGAAGGCAATAGGCTTGTGTAAGTCCGAGCACATCAGCAAGATTGGCGAAAGTCTAACGCGCTACCTTGTATGATTTCACGGGTTTTGCGTGATATCGCATCTCAAGCCAGGGTTGTCCTAGATATTTTTTGTCAACTGTCGTTTTCGTCTCTACCTCTACGTAGGGAGGATGGATTGCCCACCCATACAGTAAAAGAGAAAGCCGATCCATTGAGCATAGGCAGTCTTTTCGTGTCAAACCTGACACTGGATGATGGGACGAAGCCACAACCCATTGTTCGATACAGAAACTTTGTGACGGATAACCGTTTTACACAAATATCCGTACGTAGAGCACTTTTTTCCCTTGATATCCACAAGTCGAGTCGTCCTGGCAAAATGCTTCCAATTGTGCTTACAATATGTGCTCCTGAATTAGCACCGGTCTTGACGCGCCTGCTTCACATTCAAACTCATTTGGCATAGCTCCAGATTCCTGGAGTACCGCTTTAGTGCACCCTAAGAATGGCGAACTCTTTAAGAATGGCGAACGCTCAGATTCGTCCAATTACAGACCTATTGCAATCACCCCCTTGTCCTATTAAATAATTGAACCCATTATCAACCACCAGCTCTGGGCTATTTAGAAGAATACTAGTTGATTAATAACCGCCAGTATGGTTTTCGAAGTGGCCACTCGGCTTGCGATCTTCTCACTTTATTGACCCGTCGTTGGCCTGACGCTAATGAGAGCGAGGGGAAACTTTGGCTGTTAGTTTGGATGTAGCAAAAGCCGTCGATAGGGTGTCGCATAAAGGGCTTCTCTTGAAATGCCCTTCATTCGGGCTTACTGAGAAATTATGTAAGTGGATTGGCAATTGTCTGTGCGTTTACCGCTAAAAAATCTCCCTTCGTCCTTTCTCCTTTGGAGTAGAGAAGCATTCCTCTAAGTGCTACATCGACTGTGAGGATCCTTGGTGTCGAAATATCGAGCAGCGTTCAGTTTCGTGATCGTGTAGAGGGCAAAATGAAACTAGCTTCTAAGTGCTCAATAGAACGCGACAGTACTTCTAGACGGATCAACGACTCCTACCTCATAAGACACATCTCTACTGTTGTTACCTCCGGGCTGAAGCATCCCGATATCAACTTTCGCCTCTAGACCACATCCAGCGTAGAGCATATAGAATCGTCGGCGATTTTTAATATCCGGCCAACTCGACTCGTTGGCTTAGCGAGGAGACGCAGCATGTCTGTGTATGATCTCTCGCGTACACCACTGTGGGCAACTACCGTCCCACGAGACATTGAAAAATTTCATCTGATAAATATCGCTAAAAATTATGAACACTAGTTTAAAATGCAATACTTTCTGAACGCGGCCCGCGAACATATTTGCACACTATAGTTTGACCCACAAATGTCAAAGGTTGCCCATACCTGGCATAAACCTGGCCCATACCTGAAGAGCTGTACAACAGTTCCTGCCGTGGGTTTCTGTCATCATTCCCCTTTCCAAAAACCCTATCAGCACCGTTTTGATGACTAACGTAGTACTACGGTACTCTACGTACGCCAAATTTTCTGCCACATACGGTGGGGTTCTGGAATAATTTACCATCAGCGGTATTCCCAACGAACAAGGGGATCATCATGAAAAGATCGTATTCCTATCGCACAAGTGATAGCTTCAGGGTTGAGAGTGTTCATGGGCTGCGGTGATCATCTGTTTTTCAATGTCCCGCATGCTCGTTTTCCCCTTGTAAATTCTATTAAAAAAAAAGATATCGTTTTCGTATCATCTTCGGTTAGATATATCATCTGAAAAAGCGTTTTAACATATATTTTTTAATAGGTAGCTCCATTATTTTTTGGCTTACACCAGAACATAATATTTTTTTTCTGAACAGTATTGTTCATGTAAATATTGTATTCATTTTCTGCCAAAAAGTTTATTATTATTTTAATAGATATATACATCATTCCAGTTTGTATTACAGCAAATTGCTTTTGCTGTTCAAAGGGCATATTATTTTCATTAAAAATACTAACGTTTGTGTCTAGAAATAAGACTGTATCAATTTGATATTGTACTCTGCAACAGGGGTTTCTGATTTCCAAATACTGTCAGTTTAGAGAATTAAGTTCATTGGCTACTATTAATTTTATTTTGTGGTCGATTGCTTAAATCGTTTCTTGACTAATATTGGTTTACACATTGAGGGTTTTTCAAAAGATGGAAATGTAAGTTAGTGACGATTAATACGGATCTCCGTTTTCATTGTAAATATCTTTGATTTATCCATGTACACAACTGATATTTATACATTTAAATAAGAAGTGGTTAAAAAAACAGGAACAAGTCTTACAGTGTTTGGGTACCGTTTACGTGTAACATCTAAATATTAGTGATAGCCAAAGTTTTTTTAGAATTAGAATTGGGTATTGATGGGATTTGTTTCACATGTTTTTGTTACATTTTTTTCAAATATTATGAATGTATACACACTTACTCACATGCTGTAGCGTAAACACTAAACCAACATTTCGAAGGTGGGAAATACACTCCCTGTTGAAAACGTCCAATAGATTCCAATAAGAAATGATTGTATTGGAATCTAATGTGCTTTTGTCGCTGCAAATCCATATCCATACCCATAAAAACTTTCGAAGGGACGAAACGGAAAGTTTAATGGAACTTATATGTCTGCAGAGTTCTTATCTGGATTTACGTAGAGAATACATAATTTTTTCCGATTGTGGAATTGTCATTAAAAGCATTAAAACATTTTCTATTTCGTATTCGGAAATCCACATTGGTTTTTATGTCCACATGGACTTACGATAAAACGGATACAAACCTACAGGTAAGGTGCCGTTAGGATCCATACAGATACAAATAACATTACAATCCCATTAAGTCCAATAAAGAAACCTCGCTATGATGGACTTACATATAGATTTCAAATTTAACTCTATCTGGAAATTTTTTCTTCCAGATAGATAACATATAAGCCATTACAAATTCTATTGTTTTGTATGGGACTGTATTGGATGTTTTCAACAGGGCTAATAACTCCTTTGGGGTTGCGGATTTTATGGGCGGCTGTGATTACCTACACTAGACTCGCAAGCTCGTTTGCAAATCAATTTAGTGGATTTCATTAGTACCACCAAAGTACATCAAGAGCTAAAATTGTTGTTAACTCATTATAGATCTGCGCAAACCGAGACGAACGACCTGTGCTCTAAATATCTCATAAATATATGATACAAATTTCGTTATTCTAGTTTTAGTTAAGCTTTTTAATTTTAAATATAACAACTAAAACTTGTTCTCAACTGAAATGTGGTTAACAAACTCATGAACTAGTGTCTGAGGTTAGCATCAAGAGCATAAGTCTAATGACGTGGATTCTATGTTGGCGCAAGATCTGGATGCAGATCATATATAGCGAAAGCAAGTACCCTTCGCCACAGTGGGGGGTGAAGTGATATTATTGTTGTTTACAATTTTTCTTGTTGTACTTTCAACAAAACTTAACTAGTTGGTAGGGCACAACAAATTTAACTACAAAAATCGACCTTCACTATTTTTACTTTACTATTTTATTTATGCAAATCGGGCATGCCTTGAGAGAGGTAATTTCAAAAGTATAAAACCAGCCCTGACGGGTCTTTTTAATTATATGATGTTTTTGTATTGTTCTATTTAGAAAAAAAAATATACACTTACAATGTAAGTGTTTTATTCAGACAATATTAAGCTATATTACTAGGATCTGTAAACAGCAATGTAGTATATTACTCTTTTAATCGATCTAGTACATGTCATTACGGTAAAACTAAATCTTCCCGATAGACAAGGTTCTTGCTTTGGACGTGGAGTATTTTAATATTTCATTTTTGTTCGGATAACTTGTAAATTATTTTTCTTTCGCGAGTTGGACAAGAGCGCGTCATAGCATGAGTGACCACAGCTGTATTTAATACGCCTTTTTTTTTGAACAAAAAACAGCGATAAGGTAGAATTTTAGTTTGGGAAATAAATTTAGTTAAAAATAATAGACGCCCATGGTCTATTTTATTACTGCGTTCCACCAACGGTGACTTTGCGCGAAGGGCAGGGCGGTGCGCAGTGCTTAAATCGTGTTCACACATTGTGTGAATGGTTTTTTTACTATATTGCTGCATGACCTTCAGTTGAGCGTGTTGAATAATGTTAGTCAAATTAAAATCGACGTGCTGGAATAAACATAAATTCAAATATCTTTCATTTTATAGATTACAAAATAACAGTTGAAATAAGTCATAATATTTAAAAAACCTACAAGGTTATCTTAAATTGAGAAGTTTCCCCAATTTTTTTTAATCAGTAGTCATTTGTAAGGCAGTTATTCTTCAAAAAGAACGAGCAAGAAATTCAAGGGTAGCTCTTTACAAACCAAATCGTATACAAACACAATCAAATATGGAATGTTTACAAAAAGAGTGATAGAGTCGTACTATGCTCAACTTAGCTGCAGCATGAAAATTGACCGGCTGGACTTGAGAAATACAAAACTCTCACAGAGTACGGACATGGAGTACCAACTGTTGCCTTTCGTCCAGTGAGTGAGAGTTTCGGTGGCCTACGCCCGTTTCTCCTTTTAATCAACCCAATCATCTATACCAGTTCCCTTCCAAGAAAACAGGCAATGCGCTGGTGATTCCTCTGATGTTTCAGTATTCATGTGCGGCGATGACCACTTGGTCTGGGAACCCACGAGCTTGTTTGCTTCTCATAATTGCTATAAAAAATACTGTAATAAGTCGAACTGTTCATGCCTGCTGATTGATCATAACAATGAATTTTTTCAACCTTCCAAAAACCTTAGCTATTGCTTTGTAGTTATTTACTACAAACGAGTAAATGTCAAAATTCAGTTTATCCAAAATAAATGCTGTTAAAAGTTGTCACTTAAAAGGACTATCATAACTTTTTATTTCAATGAAAAAAAAATGCCATTTAATATTTGAAATGAAAATGGATATCTCCCTATTACTGACAAATACAAAATTATATGAATAAAATTAATGCAGCCATTCGATGCGATCCGAATTTCGGTATAACGAAAATTTTCAATCTCCATCAATTGTAGACTAACAAGCGGATTTTATTCTTTGAACTTGTCGTAAAAAAATCATGGGATAACAGGGAAGCACAGCTAATTTGCATGTATGCATGGTACTGAGTGTCGTTGAAATCCCTTGAGAATAGCGGGCGATATCGAGATGACAAGCTATATTATAAACTTTAGAACGTATGGTATTTTTTGAACCTTCTCGACTACTAACAACATAATATGGCAGAATTTTTGAACATTTCCGCCACGAGACCTATTATTACAGTAGTTAGGTTTATATAGAAATCTAATGTATATATTAGACGAATTAGTGTACTTTTAAATTGTGTGTATAGAAAATCTTAATTCGTCTTTATTTTAAATAAAAATATTAAATAAATATCTGCCTATTTTGTATAAAACAATCTTTTTTAAAATGTATAACCAAATTTGCTTAGCACAATAATTTTGTGTAGGTATAATACGGTTATATCAAAATATTAGTGTGGACGAAGTCCTCACAGATTTACAAAAAAGTGCAGAAACGTCAAAATATCTTTCCGATTTTTGAGTTTAATTATTATTTTGATGCGCCATGTTCTGTCCAATGCGTGTTATTACATTTAAAGCGATGATTCTTAATCTTTTCATTACGAGGGATCATTTAACCCATTTTTAGTGTTATGTAGAACCCTAAAAATGGATTAAATTAATTTTGTGAATTGCTTAAGTGACTAAAAACTTACACTGTAATTGTTAGATTGTTTAAAGTAATTGTCACATCATCATGTATAATCTACTTGTGTAGGTATATATGTAATTAAACAATATATATGTTAAACACATTAATACCAATATTTGTCGTTTCTGAAAATGCCGAGGAGGTGGTCATAGGGGTCAAATCTCCTTTGGGAGATAAACTTACAAAGTTAGAATAAAATCTAACTTTTTAAAGTGGGTCAAAATCGAGTCCAAAGAGTCGGTTACAAACAATCCACATACGTACAGGTAAAGTTAATAAAAGCGCGTTAAAAAGTCTAATGATGTTTTTACCAAAACTCTAATCGATAATTTTTACTCTTTGTATTTACCATGAATTCATATAAGAAAATTTAAGCTTTTTTACCCGGCTGCCAAGGATTGTTTTTCGCGCGTGTCTTGTATGCTTGTAAATTTATTTATTGCCACACATCTTCCAAACGGTTGGATGGATTGCGACAATTAAGGTATCGTTAGATTCGTCTCGAAAACCCAAGTGTCCTCAGATAGGTATTTAAAAGAAAAACAAAATTGCTGGTTTTTGGCGCCAAATTGTAAGTAGTTCAAATTTTTTTAACCGAACCTATCGAGTAGGGCATCAAAATAAAAAGAATTAAAAGGAGATTACAAAAATATACACATGTTATGTATTTAAATTTAATCAGGAATAATTACAACCATTTCAATTTAATCATTCGATGAATTTGTAATCAATGCATTCAAATGGTCGAATTTTGGTTTTAAATCGGCCATGTGTTGTATATCTTATTACTCAGTCCATAAATTGCAGAGCACAACTTTCGACCGGGTGTTTGTTGAGTTGAGCAGCAATTTTTTCGTGAAAGGTCAGGCGTACGTAGCATTGAATTTAGTCAGATCACTCTCAGATCTAGCTGTTAGTTCGCTAGGTCTAAATATCCGCCAAAATGATATGAAACTGGATTAGCTGGTATAGACTGGATCCATGTATTTCGGAAGACAAATAGCGGTTTGAGTTTAAGAAAACACGAGTAGGTACTGCTAGATCTTTTGCTTTCAATATTGAAAAGTTAATTATCGTAACTCATATACGACTGTTATATAACAGTCGTATATGAATTTTACTATAATTTGAAAACTGTCTATGAAAGATATAAGTTTACTGCAGATCGTATATTTAATTTTGACGAGTCTGGCATATCGACGGTTTTAGACAATCCAAAAATGTTCGCTGCAAAGATTCAGAAACAGGTCGGTCAAATAGTATCTGCAGAACGAAGTGAATTAGTCACATTTGGCGGCATTATCTCAGCAAGCGGAAATATCATTCCGCCACTTTTTGTATTTCCACGAGTACATTATAAAGACCACTTCATAGAAGGAGCTCGTGAAGATAGTAATGGGGCTACAAATAGATTTGGCTGGATCAACTCTGAAATATTTCTAGACGTATTGAAACACATAAAGAAAGTTACACTGAGTACAAAAAAAAATTAATTTTATTACTATGTGACAATCATAACAGTCATATTAGTTTGGTAGCAATTAACTACACATGAGACAACGGCATAATTTAGTTGTCGTTCCCACCACACACGTCTCACAGACATCAACCTCTAGATATTGGAGTGTTTGGGCCATTTAAATCAAAATTAAAAAAAAAACAGCGTTTAATGATTGGCACGTAACAAATCCAGGAAAAACAATCAGTATTTACAATGTCTCAAAAATAGCTAATATAGCATACTTTGAGGCGTTCGCTGCTAAGAACATCAAAAGTTCGTTCAGTTCACCAGGCATATGGCCATTTGATCAATTGGCTTTCAGTGATGAAGATTTTGCATCAATTAAGGTATATACGTCCAGCAACGCAAACATTGACTGTCCAAAAAATTCCAATACAACTAATAGTCAACCAATGGAAGAACTTCATAATAATGCTAACGACACAATTGGAACTTTAGGTTGTTGTGAAGAGTTACTCCAAATGTTTACATAGATGCTGCATCTTCTTCTCAGGAACACCCAGTCGTAAGAGTTGAAACAACTGATCTCGGTTCGGCATCCGGAGTTGAGGCGACATATTAAACTCCTCTTCGAGAACTTAAAGGTCGGTATCAGACTTTTGAGTTGCTAGATAAACCAAGTCCTATTACACCAGCAATGATTCGGCTTTATCCTACAGCTGATAAAAAGGAAAAATTGACAACAGGAAGGTAACCAGGAAAGTCCAGAATTTACACTGATATGCCGGAAAAAAATAGGTTGGAAGATTTGCATAATGCGAAACAAAGAAACAAGAACAAAAAAGAGAAGCGAAAGCGAGAGAGTTGAAATGCACGTTGAAAATTAACACACGATCTAAGCCAAAAAAAATCAAAAAAGAAAAAAGAAAGCAGTGATTCGGAATATGAAAATTGTGGCATTAGTTTACAGAAAAGTTCAATATCAGTAAGAGATTATTATGATGATAATGAAGATGAATATGTCGATGCTACCGTGAGGCCCCAAAAAATTAAAGACAACACTTTTGTCTTAAGCAAATTTGCAAAAAAAAAATCCATTGTCTATTACGTAGCTAAAGTTATAAGCCATTATTCTCAAACAGAACTTAAGGTCTCGTATTTAAAAAAAAAAAACCAGGAAAATCCTACTCTTTTGTCTTTCTTAATATTGAGGACATAAATAGTGTTGGTGTTTTTGATACCACGTCTCCAGGAGCTTTTACGGCTAGGACTTCTAAATTATTCACATTTCCTATTGATTTCACACAATAAAATGTGCAATAATTAATTATTAAGACTTAGTTTATCTTCTAAATATGTATGATACAGCAAATAACTAGAATATTGATCTCTTGCTGACTGATCCGGATTAAAAATTAACATAGTCATCAGCTATGTTATGTTTTTTATTATTGATTTATTTTTCTTTTGTTTTGATAATTAATTTGTTATTTTATTTAACCCGTTATCCATATACCAACCTACCATGCGAATGTTCCCCTACTTATGACAGTTTTTACTAAAATGCATTCCATTCATTTATTTTATGATATAATGGCTTCATGTACTTTTTATTAGGAAGTTGAAGGTATGTAATATGTTATAATAACTGATTAAGCAATTTAACTTTGAAATCAGAATTTTTAAAAATCAACGTCTAAAAATTGTACGAATGATACCAATCTTCCCCTATCAATCATGTCTACATTTTGCCCGATTTACAAAAGTCATACGCCTTTGTTCATAGAAATGTGCCAGACGGAACACTAAAAAGTCTAAAATAAAATAAGTAAATAAAAAAATAAAAGAACCCGACTGCAAAAAAATCTATAGATAAGCAATGCACTGATACCCAAACAATATTGAGAAAATAAACTACTAAAACTTAATTAACTCTACTTTGGTTTAACAGACTACAATAAGAGCTGAAAGCCTAAGTTAAATAATTTACATTATATTTAGTGGCAGGTGGCACCCATTTGCAAATTATAAATCGTAAGAAAATTAATGAGCTATTTCAGCTAAAACAGAAATATCCTTTAAATTTATACATATAAAACAAACTGAACATTTTTATACATGACAAATGTGTGCTGCTTCGTTATGGAAACTTAGCAATGCCCTTTGCAGAGAAGTAGATTATGTGCTGAAATATGAAACAGGAAACTTTTTTATACAAAAAAAAAGTATAGAATCCAAAAAAATTGTAACGATACATAAGGGAGAATCGAGATCTATATTGGGACCGGCTTTGGAATAGAATGAAATAGAGGACGCGGTTAGCGTTAGAAGTAATCATTATTAAATTATAATGTAAGTACAGTTTAGGGATTGGATAAAACGGTTAATACAAGATAAGGCTTATTCACATAAATTTTCAAAATTATCGCTATCGATACCAATTAAATATCATTAGCATTTCTTTATAACCCAAAAGCAAATGGTAATTTTGTAAAAAATATTAGAATCCACTGCTTATCTTTTATGAAAAACTGTCCACATATAATTGTAATATTAAAAAGTAACATTATTGACAACATGTTATTAACACAAAAACTCAGTCTTGTATTCTTAAAACATTATATAATATTTGATAACATTTGCATGTGGTCTAATTAAAAATTGCACCCTGACACGAAAAATAGAATCTTGATATTGCTGGATATCTAATAGTTTACATACAGTAAACACTATGGAAAATACGATAAATTAATAAAAAACAAAAATGCCACCGTGCAGAAAATACTTTTCATTACCAAATTTTTACATATAGCCAAATTAAATATAACAACGACATAAACTTTGAATACTACAACGCAAACTGTTAAATTTAACTGTATACTAAATAAGTCCAAGAGGTGCTCTTGACGTCTCATGTATGTGTGGTTATTATTAAAAAAAAACAAACTGCATTTGTTTTTTTTTTTTGGCAAATACGATTGTGCAAATGATAATAAGAAACATATATGGATGACAGTTACTGACGGATTCTATGCTATCTTTATTCAAAGATATTTTCTATAAAAATATGACTTTTACTTTTTCGCGTTCGTTTTTATCATGCGATATATTCCTATGAGCATGTTCCTATTTTCCATACCAATGTTCAGATCTAAATGTATCCAAATAACTCGTATGCCTACAACCATACTTTTCTATGTGAACAACGATCAAACTTACTTCATTTGTGTCAATCGTTGTTTATTGATATTTTTTACGTTTACTTCTTATCAGGGACCATAGACTATATGCTATTATTTTATCGTTCTGTGAGATTTTTGTTGTAATTTTTTAAATATTCATCTATGGATAAATTAACGTAGAATGACTATTTATTACAACAATATTGACTCTAGAACATTCCCTAACAACTGTGGTAATAACCACTATAATGACATTGAAGGATTGACAAAGATAAGAAGTTCAAATAACGTTCGTTGGCTTATTCTCTGGGCAGTCTCCTCTTCAAGTGTTGTTTTCGGTATGGAATCAGTAGCCAGAAGAGAGTTCACGATGTGGGAGTACACAGTGAAGGTGGAACGGTGTGAAGTCGATGTCGAGAGCGAACTGTTTGCCGAGATGAGCCACCCGGCGGAGCCCTACAATGGTCAACCTCAGCCCGTAACCGAAACAGCCATCTTCTGCAATTCTCATGACAAAGTTCAAGTTAGTACAGGAGACTGCTTTTGTTCTCATGCAATTTGGTATTCTAACGTTATAGCTCTACAAAACTTCAGTATACTTACATTTCTCTTATTGAAAATGAGGTTGAAAATGGTATTTCATGAATAGCAAGATCTGGAGACTATTTCTCTTTAGTTAATTTCTGTTAATCATCTTATACCAGCACATTTTCCTTATTATTGATAACTTAATATCTATCTGCATCGGAGCATTGTTCTTCCAAAAGATTTGAGTTGCTCTTTTCCTTGATTTCTTTTTTATTATGTGAACCCACATGCTAATGAAATACGCCTCATGAAAAGTAATGTAGAGAATTCTAAGTATTTGAGGCGTTTCTACTACTGTAGAAATCTTCGCTTTTATAAGTATTGTAGGTGTCGAACAAGCGATGAGTTTATGCTGTTACAGCAGCCTGTTAGTCCTTGTAGATGAAATATTACATAGACTTAACTTATTTTATTATTACCGAATTTTTGTTTATTATGCTCTATCACGATTTGTTATTTACTTTATGATTTATGAAATCTTAAAGATGAAAAACTTTAAATTGGAATTAAGTTTATCAGCTGATTTCATAAAATAGAAGTACAGGTTGCTTTGTTTTACTCTCATCACTTTCAATTATGGTTCAGATTGAAATAACTCACTCAATTTTTTTGAGTATTTTAATACCAATAGTAATTTTACAAAGCATATTAATATTACAATTGCATTTTTTTGAAACTTAAAATAATCATGTGTTTTGTGTTTAAATACATTTAGCAAAAAATTTTGGTCATGCAAATAATAATATCTTAAGTTTTATTTGGAAAAAACAAAAAAAAATTAAGATGTTTTATTCCAAATATGGTATGACTTGAAAAAAAATTTCAAAGAGATTTGTATTGCATTGTCCATAGGACTTATGTATCTTTCAATAAATTAGCTCTCTCGAATTGTACTCTGTCTCATTTAGTAATTTTAGTTTCTCAACTTATTTTTTTCCTGGAGCTTGTAAATTCTCGACTGTTCGTGAAAATGTTATATTCCTTGTCATTATTGAGAATGGTTGTAATGCTATAGAGTGTACCATTGTATGGAAGGCAGCTAAACCATCTAAAGCCAAGTAATTTCGATGCTTTAGGGAGTTTGGCGTTAAATCGAGTGACATTACATAGAGTTTACACTATATGCATAATATTGAAAAATAGTATGAATTCCGGTCGCAGAGATTGGAGTGCTGCTATTGGTGGGGCGGTATTTGCCAATTTATTGCGCTTGTCTTGCATCGCCTTTTCTGCTTGGGCCCACTTCCTGCTTTCATTTTGTAATGCATATTTTTGTTGCGGATGCTATTCCCGGTTTTTCTTTAGGTTTTGTTGCCCACAGTCCACTTTTTAAAATTTATACCATCAAACATACTCTGTAAATAGATAACGATTTTTCGTAATAAGACTGACATATCAATAACTAATGTTGAACATAAAATACTTATTGCATATTCCACATTTTTTTTTTTAATTATGTATGGAAAAATAATATGTTGCCATTAAATAAACCCATTCCAAGGATGAACACGTGCGGTTTGCCACTGAATCGAACTTAGAGGCTGAACCACTTCTCGATTTATCTACAATTTTTTTTCTCATCTCCAGTAGGAGTCAGATTTCCTGGCAATTCTTGCTTGAAGAAGTCTCGACCAGAAGCCATTGTCACAACCAATTATCAATCTATCACACAATTTCAGTCATTTTGTTTTCATGATGTACATGAATATTTTTGTTCTAAATATGGAACTAAATGATGTCATTTGACAAATACTATTTTTTTTTTAAATAAGCCAATGTTTTCATTGTAGAAATGTAAATACCTGGTGAATTTTAAAAATCAGATATACCTTAATTTCTTTATTTAAAAAAGTAAGTACTGAATAATTTGAAGTGTTGTAAATTTGTATCATTATAGAAACAAAATGAGGTGCCTATTGTTAATGTCAAAGTGGAGCATTTGACTGAGGATTGTGTCTCGGCTACAGATTCTGGTATTAAACGTGGGCAGCTAAGGCAAAACTCCTTGGCTGGATCTCATTCGAACATGGCACAGGTGAGATGACATAAGTAATTTACTAAGTAATGATTTTCAGTTTTTATTTTTTTCGATATTTTAAGTTCGGCTGAGAATGTTCTGTGACGGGCTATATAAAGAGCAAGTCTCAGTCATGTGGTAATTCATCTATTAATGTAGCATATACCAATAAATTTACCGATATTAAGACCCATGTCTGACTTTGTTATATAAGTTTTAACGTCTGCATTCCACAGCAGAAACTGCGTGTTATATGTTACATACAGCTTTTAAAATGTCAACGTATAGCATATGACGCAGTCTCCGAAGCTACAGCACAGCAATGGTTCTACTGATTCCGCAATGATGACTAGATTAATCAATCTAGAGAATCTCGCCAAAATCAGATAACAAATTGAATGCATTAATTGATGAAAACGTCGAAATTAGTATGTTTGTTAGCTGCCCACCTCTGATATACTAATGGCACGGTAGAGAATCATGTACATACTTTAACGACATTTATTATTACGCCATGCACTTTACTTGCTGGACAATCTCTTCACTGAAGACGAAAATGGGGTGCACCAAAAATTTTCTTTTTGTGGTGCACCCTATTCACCTTACATATATACATATAGTCACCAGTGAGTAGGCTGTAAAGAACCAAGTAAACCTATAACAAAAAATGATCCTCATTCTGGCAGAATATACATGGAGTGATGCACTCTGCTAAACTACATTTATTACGACACTACTGTGATCAACTTAAAAATTTGTAGACTTGAAATCCGTAGCAAACATCCCCAGCATGATACAATGTTTTGCCATGATGTCAGTGCACGGCCATATATTGCTTAAAATTACTGAAGCTCAATTGAAAAATACTACTACTCTTTTTTTATTCGATGGACTTGGCCACAACTGATTTCAGTTTATTTCTTTCGCTAATCATTTACGAGGGAAAAAAAGTTTGTTTATGAACTACAGTTGCGACAGTATATAAATGACTTTTTCAGTACCAGCAAAGTTTTGCGCAGATGCCATCCACTCTGCCAAATCATTTGTAAATGATGATAGGCAACAAAATGGCCATTATATTGTAAATAAATAAGACTTATTTAATAAATAATTACCAATACAAAGTTTAATATGCGCTCATTTATTATTCAATCCAATATAGTTATATTGGGGTACTGTAATAATTTGCTAATTTACAGGTTATGACGACATATAATTTGTATTTAACAGTTGAGACACACTGATGCACTGGTAAATTAATATGTTTTTCATTGCAATCGAATGTGATATAAATTTTGAGTTTTAAAAGCCTTTTTTGAAACCACCCAAGAAAAAAGTAGTATGTGAACTTCGAGTTGTAATGTATTTCCAGATCTGGTAAGAAGAATATGGTGTTTATTATCAAGAAGAAGGAGGAAATGTATAACTGTCAGTTTGTTCTGTTGTTTTTCTGAATATTGCGTACAGTAACTTCTGTATGGTTAAGGTCCACTGTCATGATCGTGCCTAATGCTTAAAGACCTTAGAAAGATCTGACGAACTCTAGAAGAGTATCTCAATACTTGGGAATGTATATGATCATGGCAGTTCTCGTGCATGTGGCCAAAGCCACTTCGAGGCACAGTTCAACATACATTTGCCCATCTCTTAGCACCTCCATCCACCTCCACGCACTCAGCCTCATGTCTTTTCTGTCGCAGGTCAGTCGGTCGCGCATCGATAGAGGTCACAGTGACAACGGCACGCCGACACTACACGATGCAAGTGAGGACACGTCTTAAAAAGATAAAAGCAAGCTAATTAAATTGAATAAGTAATCAAGAATGATACTAAATTTTTTATGTATCACCAGTAGTATAGTCCCATACCTGAAACTTGGTTTTAAACTGCATATTTTCCTTGCAACTGTCTATTTATAATTCCATAGAATTGTTAACAAATGTTGGAGTTGCTAATTAAAGCATGTACATTATCGATCAATAATGTTATTAACGAAATGTCATTTGTATTCTTAAGAACCTATTGGTGTACTGTGAGGAGGCGCTCAGATATTTCGTTGCTTTGATATTTGTAATCTTGGAATCTGACCAGTGATTTAAGATGGCTGCTCTTGAACAAATATTCAATATTTTTTTCTGCAACATAATTACATATAAACATACAAATTATAAATTCCTGTGTTTTGTAAATGTTAGCGAGTCATGTATTTCAGGTTGTTATATTTCGCTCCCAGGCTTAGGTAATCAGTAGATTCATCACATGATGAAAAATGAGCAAACAAACAATATTTTGCTTATAAATATTGTAGTGAAGCTTTATGAGTATTCAATGCATAACGCAAGTTTTAATGTATAACTGAATATCTGTTTAATTTAAAAGTTCTGTTTTAATTTTTTACATTATATTTAGTGCCTGCATAGAAGTTTCTAATTTAAAAAATTAAAATGCAGACAAATTCTATTCTCCTTAAGGGTTGATTTCCAACTTTCACAGCATTTGTCTATTTGATGTCAACGACCTACTTGCCGAGTTTCATGTTCTTGTACATTGTACTTCCAAATATTTCATGATGACTGAATGAGTAAGCGAGTGGTTTTCTCCTATCCCTTAATAAAATAATGTAACAGTTTTCCTTAGCTTTTGTATCAATATCATTTTAGGCAGCTCTTACATCATATTAAAACAAACAATTTATTTTATATAGAGAGACCTTGATCACGGCTTTTAAGTCCATGGTTATATAATGAATACTTTCACCCTTTGATTGAAAGGGTGTGATCACATTGATTGATGATCATTCAACATGATTCACGTTGAATGATCTCGCTGTCAATCATTATCTCTATCTCAGTCCTGTTGTCAATTCCAATTACAGTTCTACTATCGGTTCCAATATCAGTCCTAAAGTCTATTTGATTTTCAGCCTTTTTCTCAATTGCTATGTTGGTTCTGTTCTCAATCTTCATCTTTACTGAATTCTCAATTCTGATACTGCTATCTTAAACATATGTCCAAATACTTTCAGCCGTTAATATGTGATTAAGTATTCAACTTCTTTATTCACAATTTAAATTCAATAACATCTTTTCAATTTTTACAGTGGCTGTTGAGTCAACACCGCATGTGAAAGTGGAAGAGCACCACTATGAAGATGCCTGTGGTGAATCGAATGTGAATACAACAGATGGCGCCAATGATGGAATATCACACGAGCAGAGTTGTACACCTATGGAAACACAAGAGGAGCGCCTGGGCGCTTGCTGTGGTAGTATAGGGACAGAGTGCGTGAGCAGAACCGAAAGGACTAATATTAAATTAGATACACGAACCAATGGAAAGATATATAAATGTGAAGACTGTGAATATGTTACAGATAAGAAAAATTTAATAAAACATGTATGTTTACACATGCCTAAAAAATTACCTCCACAAAATAGTTCAAAAAGGCAGATGCGCAGATGTGAGATTGAACAATCATATATTTGTGATCACTGTAAGTATCATACATACAAACGTTCTCTTCTACAAAAGCACCTGCTCATACATAGAAATAAAAAATCATTTAAATGCGTTCAGTGTGAGTACCATGCATCGAATAAAAGCTTTCTCACTAGGCATATGCACGTGCATAGCGGAGAGAAACCTTACAAATGTAAAGAATGTAAATACAGAACATCATATCAGAGCAATCTAAAAACGCACATGCGCATCCATACGGGTGAAAAGCCTTATAAATGTGGGCTGTGTGATCACACAACGTCTGATCAGAGTGCACTAAAAAGGCATTTACGCGTGCATAATGGTAAAAAACCTTATGCGTGTGAACTGTGTAACTATAGAACCTCGCATCCAAGTGCTCTCAAGTCACACACACGCACACACACTGGCGAAAAGCCATTCAAATGTGGCCAATGCGAATACACTACAGCCGATAACAGCGCCCTAATTAGGCATCTACGTATGCATAATGGCGAAAAGCCTTTCGAATGTAAACAGTGCAACTATAAATCGTCTTATTCGAGTGCTCTTAACAGGCACATGCGCGTACACAAGAAAAGAGAAGTCATTTAATTATTAGCTTAGTGAGTACAAGTACTTCTTGATTGGATCTGTTACGACTTACATGCACTCACCTGGCCATGAACAAATACTAGCATGAAGTGCAGTCCACTCTGAATAATTGTGCATGTATATATTAATAACGACCAATGTAAATAATGTCATAGCTGTTCAGTACATCCCAAACTCGAGACTCGAGACGCGCGCCTGCAGAAGAGTCGGTCACACATAAGAGGAACATGTATCTGTGATCATTAATATATTTTGAATTTGAATAATGGTATTTTAAGTGTTTTTTTTTTATTTATTTGGAAATAACCTATTCTCCTTAAATGATACATCTATTATAGAAAATTTTAGCAAGCTATATTTTAATAATCTTTGTAGTTACTTTTGGTCTATGATCAAAGTGGTATGTGTGGTATTATTATTCTTGATTTGCTATGTTCTCGCAGACGGCCACTTGTAACTCATAAGCCAAAATACGAAATTTGCTTTGCTACTCTCATTTTGTGAGTTAATAGTTACCAGGTGGCGTACAGAATTCAGTCATTCTTAATATGGAGCCTAAAGCTTAAGCTGTTGTTACTTTAAAAAAAAAATTAAATTAAACAACCCCATACCCTTTCCTGTAAACAGCCTCAGATAATAAAGAAGAAACATTAATAATAAACACAGTTTTGAAATCAAGCTATAAATAAACATGTTTAAAAAGATTTATGTGCTTTATGTAATGACTATCGTCAGATTAATCTTACCTAAAGATTTTATTTTTTGACGTGACAACGTCTTAAATTAGGTTGCGGCTGGGAGTCACTTATGAAAAATGTAACGCTCGGTAACGTAACGATGAGTCACCGAACGAGAGAGAGGCCCGCCGAATGCCTTGCGTCTCTCTCCACTCAACTATGATCGGTCTGCCGCGCGCAGCACTAGAGAATTAGTGCATAGCTTGCAAATGTATTGCAAGTTATTGTATGTATATTTGTATATAAATACGTATGTATGTGTAAAGGTAAAAATAAAATTTTGTTAATATGAAATTCAGTGCGAGATTCTTTGTATAAATTAATGTTTTAAATATAATTCTTTGTATAAATAAATGTTTTAAATTGTTACTATTATTTCATCCTTCTTCCTACTATACGAATGAATATTCACATTAAAATGATTTTACCATTCAAAGTCGTTGTCACGTAAAACTTTCGCCCGTATACCGACTTTACAGGCAACCAAATTTTTTTATACATGTTTTACAAGACCTGAATATCCCTTATAATGTTAATAACCTAATCTATTTTTTTACATTCCCCTTTGGGTTTCTACAATTATTTTTTTAATAACAATGTTAACATATATATGTACATGTTGTTCCAGATTACAATCACCCCATGCTGAGGTATAACATCGCACAATATTTATTATTTACAGTACAACGCACGAAACTCTGCCGATCTGAATTGACTGTGTATGATATATTGCGCGGGTATTACTTTCCCCGACCCTTCCTTCTTCTCCACCGCGTTTCTGTTTTATGCCATTGCGACGCTTTCGTTACGAACTTCACAGCGGCAAAGTCTCGTGCGTTATACTGTATTGTTTCAGTCTGGTGATGAAGCTGAAAGTTTGTCACTGGAACTCCATAATGAGAATGTATGCTAGCCATGTTTGGACTTGTTGGAGGTCCGTTTGGAATACACTTCGGCATGATCGATTTTAGGATCTGATGATGGAGCTGGAAGGTTGGCACTGGATCTCCATAACGGGACAATGTATTCTGGCCTTGTTTGGGGTTGTTTTTGCATTGAAATGTACTCTAGTTGTAAATTATTTTTAGAGTTTAATGACATATCCAGAAGGTAGACACTGGAATTACATAATAAAAGAATATATCCTAACCATGTCTGGGCTTTCGTAAATTAACCTCGCCATCTATATGGTCTACAAGGGGGGTGGCTTGGAGTCTTCCTGAATGATAGAACCTCGTGTTCTCATGCGAGCTAAGGTGAAAAACGTGCTGAGGGCTGATTGTATGAGAGTAGTTAAAAGTGCTGTATCAATCCTCACTTCAGGGTACCAGTTGCAACTATTGCCCCTTGAGCCTTGTTCCTCTACAAACTACTGCAGAAGGATTGGCCTGGCATCAAAATTACAAAAACTTTGTAATTGGTTTAATTTTTTTCACATTTGAATAAAAAGTAAAAATTAAATTGTAGAGTTAAAAAAAAGTGAAAAACACACTTTTAATAGCAAAATAAATTGCAAAGCAGAAAATGATTTTCACTTATATTTTATTTAACACTAATAAAAAGGCTACGAACAATATGCTTCAATGATTTTCATGTCTAAAATAAAAATTAAATTTAGTAAAGTAAATAACATTATTATCTGTTTTTTAATTCTACATGCTAACAAAAATTTAAAAACATTTAAGCATGTTTTTTTTAAAATTATTTATTACAATCAAAAACTACGAAAAATAATAATTTCGCTTCTATATAGAAAGTCAAACGATTTGCTCAAAAAATATTTTTTGAGATAAGCACCTTACAAATTTAAATTCTGCATACAAACTACATATAATACTGATCGTAAGGAACTAGGACCAACAGCAAAATTATTTAAAAAGGCACTTACAAAATGGCTTATCTGTACATAAGACATGAAACATATGTATTAATTTTTTATTTACTAAACCTTTATTTATACATAAAATTCGTGCTAATTTACCTTATTATCAGGAAGGTGTTGGTAATCCACCAAAAACATTTTTTTTTGATAATATAAGCATATTAATTTTATCATCATTTTTAATCACTCCAAAGCAGTATAACTTCTTAGTGACTATGTAAGTGCATAAAGTTTATTTCTTGTAGAATCCAAAAATAATCAATTTCATTTATAAGAAACTTTTTTTTAGAAAGCTCGGTACTATGGCGGGTTTCTATTACTCAGCTTTCGACCGTTGTATAACCATAGACCGTTAATGGTTCGGCAACCGTACAATGTGACAACTTACATGACCCGTCTTTGCATCCGTTTACGACGCTTTTGATGTGCAGCTAATTTTAATATATTTTGCGATTTCGGCGCGAACCGGCCCTGCCAATGCGCGCGCACCGGCCCACGTTGACCAATAGCGCGCGAGGAAAGGCGTAATATTCATATTAGTCTATGGAAAGGCGCCAAACGCGCGCGCCGTACATATTGAATTAAAACGCGAACACGCATCTATTGCATCAGAAATAAAAATCATCGATAATGAAAATCGCAGTGTACAAATATTTATTGCAGTGATAACTGAACAGTATGTGATATTTTCCAAATCCTTTACTAAGATCTTACGTAAGTGAAACCTATGTACTTGTTCACGTTAAAGCGCGGGTGCGAGGGCGGCAGCGGGCGCGGTGGTCTGGCCGAGCTCGGCGTTCACAACTTCACATTGGCCGTCAGGCGTTTGCGTGAGTGTGATGTGTTGTCAGAGGTCGTAAACATGAACGGCGATCTTTTATTTTTAATCGAAAATTCTGACGTAAGATGGGAGATGACAAAAGTTAGAATTGATGCGCACGAAATTAATAATAATAGAGAACGGGATGGTGAATGGCACTGACAGCCCCGGATCTAGGGGACGGAGCAAGCTAGGGCACCCGCCTCGGGCTGCAGTTTCAGAAGGCGCCAAAATATAATATTGTTGAAAAAAAAACTTGCTTCACAAAGCGCCTAGTATCTAATGCACGTTGTTCTGTCATTTATTCATTCGATTTTAAAAGGCCCAGTTGATTTTTGAATACGTCTTAAGGTTAATTCTGAAATGCGCTGCGAGCAGCTGCAGCGCAGTATATTGTTGGCGTCATCATGGCGGGATTTTAAATTTCACAAATGTATTAATTTTATAAGTAATTAAAGATAAATATTATTTATAGCGAATTTTTAAAAGTTTATTCTTCCAACAGTAATTACAATTTTTTTTTTTTCTACAAATATAAATATAAAAAATAATAAAGAAGTTTCTATATAATTATGAATAATGGTAATTATATAGCATTAGAGCTTCGCCTATTAACTTTGAAAAGACCAAAAATTAAAAATGATCGGTATGTAGGGAACATATCATAAATAACATGAGTTGTTATAATATGTATCCTATTCCTATATACTATTTTACGAAAAAGTTATTAGGCAATAGATAATTAAAACTGCAATTTTATTAAACTCTTCTTATTATTCTGATCATAAGAAATGCCAATTTGTGAGTTTTTTTTAACGATTTATCTCAAAACACTGGAGAAAGGGTCGCCACTATCAAGTTACTGCCCCAGTTCCAAAAAATCGTAGATACAAGGCTGAGTACTGATTAATTCTTCTGTATTGAAAGACACGATGGAAACGTCTATCGTTGATAGCGAAAAGTTTAAACTGGTTGATCTTAGCTGAAGCTGCGAATTAAACGCACTCAGCCGCTATTTCGATGTGAACACGCACAATCAACTCACACGTTTGATAATTCTGTGAGCGCGCCGTCAGCCAGTTTGCCCGCTACTTCCACCGCACCTGCGTTTTATACGTGAACAATTGCGTATTATAATATGTGTTTGATATTTCGCACCCGGCCCGCGCCCGAAAGTTAACGTGAACAAGCACTATTTCTATTGACTGACAGTGAACAGATGCATTTTAAGCGGAAATTTCTTGTTTTCTTGGTTACGTCTATAATTAATCTATATTATTTTTCTCCATGGGTACGCCTTTTTGAACCAAATTGTCCAAACAATGAACATCATTAAACTATAAACATCATATTTTGACGTTTTAGGGTTTTAAAAATCTGTTTTGACCATTTTTCGAGTGTTAAATATATGTACATATATGTATGTGTGTTGTGTATATAAGCTTTTATAACTTTTGAACGGATTAATTGATCCAAATGCGACATTCAAGACGTGTGCACTCAACTTACACTTTCTAAAAATTTAAATCGATTGAACTTTGTAGATCTGGAGACATTTCATTGCTGGAAATAGCATAAAAATAAATTAATTTGTTCAAGAGATATAGTTAGAAAAAATTTGACACGAACATTTTTTTTTGTGAGTAATTTATAAATTATGCTACCAATCAGGTTTTTTTCTTATAAAACAATATAGATCATATGTAAGCAACCACCAGCCCGCTGTAAGATTTGAACCAGCCCGCGAGACATTTTGAAAAATTGCATGTCTAAAATCTATCGCTAAAAATTATTAACACTAGTTTAAAACACTACTTTAAAATGCACTACTTTTTAACACAGCCTGCAAATGTATTTGCACATTAAAGTTTGGCCCACAACATGTGAAAGGTTGCCCATACCTGATATAGATTGACACCGACGAAAGACATCGTCAACGAAATATTAAATTCTTGTTGGATTGATGTCTGATAACCAGTCACTTTGTTCTGCTTAAAAGACTGTGCCGAATACCGAAAAGAGATTTATAAACGAGCAACACGTTCGAAAAATAACGTAGCTGTAAATTTTGAAAATTATTTGTCTCATGTAAATAGAGATTTTTAATCCAAAACTAATGATCTAGAAGATGCACAGTTTGATAATAAAAGACGTAGATGAGTGTTAAAACAAACTGTTTAAGAATATCTTGGCGCCTCAAAACGAAAAGGGCCGACCCCAAATAATTAAAGGGATAAGGCACGGAGGAAGAAGAAGATGAAGTTTGTGTAAAATAAATTACTCGCATTAAAAACATTACTAATTTGAGGAAAGGCGATTTCATGACTTTTTGAGTTAAAAAATCATTTTTGTAACTAAAATACAATTTACCATGACCTTTATTTTTTTTTTGTATAACATACATACATAAAACAAAAACAAAAACAAATTGGGCGCTTTTCCACACCAAATCTAGCGTCCTAATATTACACAACTGGCAACACTGTTAAAAATTAACAGCTTTTGTTTGTTGTTATTTGCGATTCCGTTAATCATTTCCCAAATTAGCTACCTTCTTAGCTTTCTCCTTGTGTATTCTTTTTGATATGGAAACTAGGACCGATGTGAAGATGCAGAAGTGCTCAGTGGAGTTAATGTGAGTTTATGATCACGATATGGAGACAGAGGGGTGTACTCGTGGAGTCCCAAGAACTTGACCGCGACAACCCTCTCGTACGATCATAGCCAAGCTGAAGTTAGTATAATTCCACTTTCTGATCTCTCTCACTATTATAATGTTTAGGTTCATTGCATAAAACCAGAGATTAGCAAGAAGATATTTTTAAGATCCCTTATTTCAAAATATCTTCTTGTTAAACATTTAGAAGTATTCCGAAACTTAACATTAAAACAAATACTGAATTAAAGTCAGATGCTATTTGTGTAGTTAATTAAAATTTGATACGTGTAAGTTAATTGTGGCGACTCACAAATAATTGTTAAGCCTCCTAACATGAACCAATTGATTTCATCATGCCTTGTCACTCGACTATAGTTTATGTAATTGAATCACCAGTATTTATCATTAAATCCAATTATATTTTTGGCATGACAAGATACCATGTTTAATTTTATCTAGTAGCTAAATAGTGTTTAGGGACTGTACTAACAATATGATATTGATACTGTTTATAAAAAAATGTTTCATTAATATTTGAACACATCAATTAATTAGTGATTAATTGCATTGCAATTTGCATAAAATAGTGTACCTAAACATAGAATGGTTATCTGATATGTTTAAAACATTTTTTCATTAATATAGTAAGAAACAATAATAATTGTAAAGATAGTAATATGATGAATAATTGTTCACTATTGTATAAAAGACCACAGAATTACAGTTACATATAAGTTCTGATCACCGAGCACAATAATGGAATGGTCTTATATTGTTAAATTCACCCTATAGCAACTTTAAATTCAAACATGTGATGATTGAAGAAGGTTGGAGTAAGAAGTATTGAATATACTAGAATATTATAAGGCTATGGAAATCAGTCTATGGTAGGGCATTCTAATTGTTCTTTCTCTTCAGTATTTAATTTTAAAACTAACCTAGAAACTTGTGAAGAAAGCTCCAAGCAAAGAGGATATTCTATTTAAATCCAAGTCTAGATTAAACAACTAATGTACAAATTGGTGTCTTAAATCTTCATATGTAGAAAAGTTGTGTAAGTGGAGAGAGCATAATAGGCATGCCGTTGTAGCAAACACCATACTCACAACACTCCACACGAGCTTAACGTAATTATGATTGTATTATGTGAAGTGTTAATTCGCAGAAATCCATGATAGACATTAGCCTGCAACATGCATTAACATGCAGCATGCAACCCACCGCTGACCCTCGAGTCTGCCTCTCCACTATGAATCTCTATGCAAAAAATTGAATATTGATTTGAGAGGATTGACAGATATCAAACACCTAAGCAAGTGTTAATTTTATTTCTTATAATTATCTTAGTCTGCTAATCGTTTGCCGCTAATGAGCCACAAGTGGCCTTTGCCACCGATTGTGTTTGAGGAAACTATTAATTGACTATGATTATAGTAGCTCTGGTGCATGTCGCCAAAGCTACTCCTTGTCTATTTCATTCATATTCAGTCATCGTCATATTCATTTATCCAGCCTTATGCTTTTTCTACCCTAGGCCGACTCTCCAGGCTCGCTGCGATGACAACATGATGTCCACTTCCCTTGAAATAAGTGAGTACATGCACATAACTCCGAGAGAGTAGATGGAGAAAGAAATATATTATCGAACACAAATAATAAAGTTTAAATGTGTTAGATTAAAAGCTAAAATTTTAAATCATGCTTTGGTGCTCTTTACTATCTACTTGCAATTTCTATGGAATTATAAAAATGTCAGAACTAAAGACTTGTCAATGTAGTGCTAAAACATGTGCCCCCGGCTTCATCCACTGGGGCGTAGAATTTATTTCTTAATATTTCATGTTGTTCTATTTGGCTGTCAATCCTAATTGCCTTTACACATTCCATTCTAATTCCAGTACTTGAATCACATATTTATAATCATAAATATTTTATTTTCGTTTCAAATGTAAATATTTTTTCGACTTAGCATTGAACATACCAGATATGAGGTAATTGAAACATTAAAAAAATATGATATTACATGTAAATGTGAGTGTGTTTTATGGATGAGATATTGATTTTGATTAGTGCAGGCCTCGGCTAGCGTGTAAGAGAGGTGAACATCCTCCAGATCTCAAGCTGGTTACTCAATGTGACTGTAATTTTTTTCACACATATTAAATGTTATTGAACATTCGTCCATATGGTTATTATTAAAATAATTACTAAATGTCATTCGGATTGCTATTGTAGCAAACTGATATTGTCACTAGAAATGCTATTATAATGTGAAGACTTTATGGATCAGATATCGATTTCTATTGGTGTCGTCTGGTACACTGGTGAACTTCTAGACCCAGACAATACAGAAGAATCAAAATAATATTTTGACTATGTTATTTGGGTATAATATAGCTTTCTATACTAAAAGAATTTTTAGATTCTTTAGTGGCAGAAATATAAAGCACATACAACATGTAGCTAGTTTTATAGTAATGGAATTTTTGTCAATCCATCTTATGCCAATTGAGGGGGAAAATGTAGGAAAATTTAAATTCAAATTTGTGTATATTTTCAGATTAGAAATATAAAAAATAATAATAAATTCCCAGAAATAAATAAAAAAAGCCTTGTCAAAAATTAAATAATAAAAAATGAAAATACATATCGGGCATATATATTATTTTATTCATTCAAAAATCGTACATATTATACAGAGGTTGTTACAAAAGGTTTGAATAATAATTTAGGGGTCATTGTACCCATCAATATGAGCAACTTTTAGCATGGAGACACATTCGAAATCTCAAAAATAAAAACAGCTGTTTCATACATTTTAGTCGAGTAGCACAACACTTTTGTATGAAACAGCTGATTTTTTTTTGCGATTTCAAATGTGTCCTCATAATAAAAGTTGTTCATATTCATGAGTACAATCACTCCCTAAAATATTATTCGAACCTTTTCTAACACCCTGTATTGACTTAAAATTAACCATCACTAAAACCAGTATTCGTCTGATATAGACATAAGCAGCACTCTTTCTTTAATGTGCTCACCTGTCAATTTTGCTCCTATTATCCGGCACCATTAAATTAACAACCGAAGCAACCCTTTCAGATGATACCGATGAAACTTGACATATTAAATATTTAAGAGCGATTTCCAAAAGAACCGGCGTGAAATGTCGGCAATTAACCAACTTTATTGGATCTGACTTCCTCTCAAAAAGTGGTTGGTCCAGATATTGCTTAAGCTAATTGGGGACAGATCCAGAGCTTGGTATTTCTTGCGTAGCTGTGCTCAGATTTAAAAGCTTCTCATGTCTGCACCAGATAGATGATTCATTTGCTTGTTCTGATGCTACTCAGTGAAACTTTACATCTGGAGAACATTGTCCTCTACGCCTATACTCTGAGCGAATATTGTTGCTTATTTTTGATATAGCATTTGATACGGCAATTGAAGAATAAAAGTGGATATGCTTGAACCGAGGGTCCAAAATTGTAGCCACTGAGAGAGAAGTATTTCGTTCTAAAGGACTTAGTTTCTCTTCAATTTTTTTGAATAAAGCCTGTTTTACATTTATTCCTACAGTGGTCGACGGAGCTGTTTGATCGGTTGCTTGGCAAACTAAATTTAATACAGGAATGGCTAAACTTGCCTGCCGTCACATGATTGGCAAGATTACTGCGCATGTCCATGTTATCGTAGTTGGCTTTTCAAGTTGGTTCTACTGCACAGACCACAAACGGGTCATAGACTATAGATAATTTTTTATTTGTGTTCGAGACGAAAAAATATTTATATGCCTGATATCTATCTATGTATGATATATATCGATTTTTTTTCCGAAAAAATATTGATATTTTGATATATCGATTTTTTTACCAAACCTATCATAAATTCAACTTCTGTTTCATATAGAGTATTAATAACTGAACTAGTCAGAGCCTCCTAAAGTCCACGTCATCACACTGAGCAAAGTGGTCAGGTCTTTGTTGAGCCACACTTTCTTTTTGTATCGGTGGATTTAAATAGCACTGCATTGAGTGTTCTTCAATAAACAAATCTTCATATAATTAAAAAAAACCCATTTTGAGGTTATCAAGGATTAACTTATTTTAAGAATAGCGCTCTATCTGACCAACAAACGACCAGAGAACTTTATTCCCCAGATAGCCAATTTATCTTACTATTGGAAAATGCAATATCGTCTTATTCAACAAATAAATGCTATTTGACGCTTATCTGTCTAATGAAAAATTGACCCTAATATTGACAAAAAAGATTATAATCCCCATGATTTATCCTACCAGTGAGTATCATAAGAATTGTTTTTAATATTAAATCCCCAGTAACGAAAGAATCAATGATGCAGAAGTACACAGAGCAGCTAGAACAGTGTGAGGTCACTGTCGGAATCCAAACAGTGGCCCAGGCGAGTTCGTCTGTGGAGCCCCATGAAGGTCGGCCTGGGCCCGTGACCGCGAGCGCCAATCTCTGGAACACTTACAACCAATTGCAAGTCAGTAAAGCAGACTCCTTTAAATCTTGTCTATTCACATTTTTAGTATTGATATTCAAAAATTCTACGATAGTATTGTAAGTTGGAATTCCCTACCACAAAATTTTCTTAACGAGATAGTGATTACCCTATTGTATAAAAAAATGGAATATTTTATACAAAATGTAACACAGTATATTATGAAAAACTCCTCAAGCACATATTGTTCATTCTGTCATAAATTTTGAATGAATTCTTCGTTGTTGAACAATCTTTTATTGGTCAATTAATTATGTTATGTATTTATTGTTTACAATTGTTTATTTAAATAATTGGGAATTTGAAAAAAAAAAAAAAAAATTTTTTATGTATTTTAAAACTTAATTATTAATTTTATTGATATGTTATTTGAAAAACGAAAAAAAAATTTTTTTCAATTAATTATAAGCGATTAAAAATTGATAAAATTTAAAAAAAAATCACGTGACTGTGAATGCGCCACGATTGGCCACCATACTTGTGACGTCATAATGTTATAGCAATTCCATAACAGTGCAGCGTCTACAGCTATTATAAGTAACTAATGACAATATGAATATGAAATACTTACATCAAAGTGATATTCACAACAAGAAAAGTTCGATTTTGTTTTAGGTCTCTCGGACCATTAGCTTAAAACCATTTTTTTCGACGTTTCTCGTCTTGAGGAACATTTAAAAACATTTTTTCCGGAGTTGTCTTTGTAGTATTTGTACATAATGGTACAAAACAAGAGTGGTAACTTTTGAGATTTGACATTTTTATATATTTTTGAGTATTTAACAATGACAGAATAAAATAAATCAAAACTCAAAAACACTACACTTATTATCTCCATATACTACTACGGTGACAACTAACATTATGACGTCACACGCACTCGGATTTGTTCGGGAGTTGTCGGCGCGTCTTCGGTACTGGATTCAAAAATTTATTTTTATTTTGATATAGCTTTTTAATTATTGCAGAAAAATAAAATAAAAATTGTTTTTTATAAAACTTATATATGATCTTTCCATTTTTCAAAAAAAAAATTTTTTTTTCAAAAACCTAATTGTAAAGAGTAGTTCGTATAAATTATAACGTGACCTGTACAAGTGTTATTTACTTATTTTTGGTCCTAGTAAAATGTATTGGCTCAATCCGGAGAAGCTTCCCCATATATATTATTCTGTTTGTATTCATCAGAACGATGACAATTTAATAATATATAATTGTATTAGAAACTTAGTATTTTAAGTATTTTAGGTCTTAATATGTGTCGCAGGGATATTTAGTTATAATAGGGACATCAAATAGTGTGTACTTCCCTCATGTAATCTGCTCTTTCTATTTTTGTGTAATGTGATCCTGAATTTCACAGCGTTGCGGTGTTATTGTCAAGGAGGAGGATGAAGTGTGTAATGTTATCAAACAAGAGCTGGACATTGGTCCCACAGTGTTACAGTGGAGAACTGCCCCTGCTGAGGTACATACCTGTCTTTTTTTTGTTTTTTTTTTTAATTTTATGCTTTTTTCAGAGTATACATATAGAGTAGTAAGTAATTTTGTCAAAATACATTTTATTACACTATTATTAACCAACTTCAAATAAGGTGGTTCTTTGTTTGATCCGTATGTATGGATAAATGTATGTCAATTTCTCTAAAAGTACTAATTCAATTTAAATGGGGTTTCTGCTTTTCGTAGGTTTTAATGTTTAGAACATTAACAATATTTATGGCCTAAAGCATAGAAGTAAGTAAACGGTGATGTGGTAGATCGAATTTATTCCTTTAATTTTAGAAAACAGCATTTCACTTGAGTTTCAAATGGAGACAAGAAATGAAAATAATCATAAAGATGAATAAATAAAAAAAGGGAGGTTTTTTATTTAATTCGTATGTATGTATGTACATACATGTAATGTATTGTAGATATAGAATTTGAGTTTATAATATAATAAGGTTATGAAGAGCTTCATCTTCAGACTCAATTGCCCTAGTATTACAAGCACATTCGCGCAAAGGGTTGAATCGCCACTGGATCTCCTCAAACTCAATTGTCGTGACACCACAAGCACGATCGCGTAAATAGACAAGTCGTGATTGAGTTTCCTCGTCAAACTAAGTCTGACAAGGATAACGAAGTCGGGAAGCTCGGGATATTCGTGCAACTCCACGAACATTCCGAGCATGCTCACGCAGAGAATTAACTCTTTGTTGGGTTTGATTTGGAGTTTTTTTGGCTTTAGAACAGCGAGCATGTTAGCAAACAGAAGTGTCAGTTTTACCTCTTCTATAATAACTTTTAAGAAACTTATGTTAGTAACCCATTTTCGCAAATGAGACAAACTTTGCTTGCGCTGTTCTTCATCTTCTTTTTGGTAAAGAGAGCGGGCAGGCTTTTTCAAAAATTCAAGATGCTGCTTCTCTTTGCATTTAACGCGATTTGTATTTTTTTTTCTTTATTAACTCATGTTTAAACTCTTTACTAAAAGATCTTAAATAAATTGAAAATGAAGAGGAAAAAAACGAATAAAGAAATAGATCAAAATAGAAATGATAAAACGAATAGCTTTTTTGAGAATAATGAATCGACTTCAAAAACTCAATACAGTGGTATTATTAATTATGACGAAACATACGAAATCCATTCAGAATAATCTATTTTTCTGCACTGGTTTCTATCAAGTAAAATTGTTGTCAAGCCATATTAATATACCTTCATACAAATTAGTAGAAACCTACTTAAGAGAATTGGAAACGAAGCCCTAATGGAAATAAGATATCAAATCTTATAAATATTACGTAAGTAGGTACGCTTTTTTCGTACGCAAACCAACCGATCAGTTTGGTAAAGCACGGACTGTGTTACCAGTCACAGACACGGTCATGGTCGACTGTCATGGTCACGCTTAATCCTGAGGGACCTCTGCTAGCTTCTGGCGAACACTAGTAGGGTATCTCACTACTCGTATTGTATATGAAGACGGCAGGCCTCGTGCGTGTGGCCGTAGCTGCTCATAGCGCACTTTGATTTATATTCGCCCTTCTAAACTTTCGTCCATCTCTATTCACTCAGCCGTGTGTCCTTCTGCCGCAGGTCTGTCCACCGGCCCCGCACACCGCTACGCTGGAACCGCCCGAGACGAGTAAGTACACAACTTGCTGATAACGGTGAGCTGGTGAGAACGGAACACATCAAGACACATTATATAGTTTTGAAGTATTTTTTTATTCGCCAGAAACTGCAGATTTTCGTTAGAATTGTCGGCGCGTAACTTCCGGAATCTGTACTAATATATAAAGCTGAAGAGTTGTTTGTTTATTTAAACGCGCTAGTCTCTTGAACTTACTAGTCTAATTTGAAAAATTCTTTTTGATTTTTATAGTCCAAATATTGAGCAAGATTATAACTTGTCTGAATGGTTGGTTGTTTGCACCATCCGGACGTGCTGATATTTGGAACTACCAGTCAAATTTGAAAACTTCTTTTAATAACTCGTAGCCTATTTATTGGAGAATATTCTAATTCGTTTAGATAATTTATAATCTAACTAAATAATTTGTAATCGTAATATTAGCATTACGCTATAACATAAGTCAAACTATAGAGTTTTGTCAAAGAAGTCATTGAAAATTGCCACTTCGTCAAACATCTTTGGGTACACTGGCTAAACCGTTTCATACACATAACAACAATACATAAAAAATGCCGGCCTTACACATTTCTACATAAAATTGCACAACACCATATATCTAACCAACAAAAGTCATTTTTAGGTAATAAAGAATACATACATTTTTCATTAGATAATGTTCAGGTTGATGGTGATGGCCAATAGACAGACCAGACCAGATTTACTGCAGTAGAGCCATACTGTAGCCAACTTGGCTGCAGCACAAAAATTGGCCATCTTAGGTGGTGAAATACCTACCACACTCTCACAGAATATGGACGTAAAGTAGCAGTTTTCGTTGATGCGGTTTGTCCAATGAGTGAGTGTTCCGGTGGCTAAGTATTCTCTCTCCCTTTCCATCGCCCCAAGGCCCCCATCATTAGATACTCTTCCAAGAGGCCAGCAACGCACTGGTGACTTATAGGGTTGCGAGTGTCCATGGGCGGCGATGACCGTTTACTTTATGATAGCTCGCCTGCTCGTTTGCCTCTCGAATATGTAGTAAAAAAATAAAGATAAACTAGACAGGTGTGGAGATAAAAAATTTCTCGTCGCTATACCTACATGTTTAAAAACGTAATACCTACAGATTAAACATTTACTTTTAAAATGTTGCAAAACTAAGTATGTCAGAGAATACTGTTTTGTCCATGGACAAAACAGTATTCAAAACAGTAAAACAGTATTATATATTGTCTTACCTAGATCAAAATCAGCAAAGACCAGTATATAGTAATGCCACACAACAATATGACTAAATATACTGTCTTATTCCGAAGTATTCTAAATTATTCATGAATAATCCGATTTCTTTTAAATTAAATGGTGGGTGAGATCGCAGGGAACAGATAGTCTTTAATAATATCGGAAATACTGCGTAAAGAATGTACATAATCAATAAATAATATCATTATGGAGATTTATATTTATTATTTTTTTTTATATGTCCTATGATAGTAATGTTGACATGTGTTTCATATAAATAGAATTATTAGGGAATATATCATATGATCATTTTTAAGTCAAATAAATGAAATGTATAATGTAACTGAAAAATATGGTTCATTGATATAGGCCAAATTAATTGATAATCTGGGACCAACTAGCTTGGGGAGGTATTCCCTCAAACCCCACAGCACGATACAGTAACGAAGACGACCCGGCTAAGATTAAGCGCATACAACGCTTGGCATTACCATCCAAGAATTTCAAGCATTGAAGTGATCCTTATTTATTCTCGTAAAAACAACTAGAAACCCACCCTGCTTTTTTTTATGGGTAGACACAGATTTGAACTTATTGTTGACGTGAAATTTGTAATGGACTAACATTTGGTAGTCAGGTCATTATTTTCTGTTTAGAAACCTGCGTCGAATGCAATAAAGCAGACCAAAGTCGAACGACGTCTTCAAAAGATGTTGTACGCGCCCGGACATAAAGGGAAATCGTCTGTTCGGTGGGACTCGCCTTTGTGGCCGACGTGGCCTTCCAAAGTCCAGAGCGCCTGGCCGATGATCGTCCAGTACTCCGAGAAGTTCACTTTAATTCAGTTCCACTGATAATTTATAACTATACTTGGTTTTTCCTGCACTAACCCGCGTTTCATTAATTTCTCTGATCTCATGCTCCGTACCGACTGCCCGCTTAGGATCCATTTTATATTGTGCAATTTCATGTGTGATGTCGCTTCTCACGTTGTAGACCCGTCCAGCTGACAAGTCTGTTTGCTATGGCACAGGGAAATAAACTATGACTTTAGGGATGAAAAGTGGTGTAAACAGATATCGTGGTTGAAATATTTAAAATAACGTTTTTTATTCTGAAATAAATTCATATTTTTGAACTCAAAGCAGATCGTATATATTATAACTATATTTTGAGTTGAGATGAGTTCGAAAAGCACAAAAATTTCCTGCTATTTATATTTTCAAGCATTTGAGTCCAAAAGTAGTAAGAAGTGTTAGGGATGGCCTGTAGGGTCAATCGTTTTTCAGTCGTTTGTCCGCTTCAACCGGCGGCTGCGCTAAAATCAATTAATTGTTAAAAGAAATTTTAAAGGCGGTTTTTATATTTTTCCATAAGTTGTTTTATCTAACAATTTTAGGTGATCATGTAATTTATCTTTGCATTTCTTCTAGCTTTTGCTAGTGGATTAAGGTTATATAACTGTCTAGGCTTATATTTTACTTTGGTATGGTAAAAGTGAAATACCAGTTAGGATTCAGAATTGCCTGATGGCTCAAGAACTTAGTCCAGAGCCTCTGCTGTCTCAGAATAATACCATCCTCAAACTCACAGTTTCTTCAATTGAACCAGTCGGTTTCCAAGACTTTTAAGGTTTCTGATTCTTACCTTACCTGATGAGTAAGTGATTGTTAATGAAAGCTGCTTTACTAATTGACTAAGAAACTACTGAATCAATTTTTCAATTAGCATATGTGATTATAACCAAGTCTTCATTAGTATACATAACCTAATTCAATTGTCACTTTTTTTTTTAAATATCGCAGAATCCGTGAAAAACTTACCTTCATGACGATTTTATAAACATGTTTCTTTTCGATTTTCTCAACCACAACATGTTTTCCATCATAGAAGTATCTATGGCATTTTTACAAAATCTATCTAATAGAATACAATTTAAACTATCCAAATTGGTAAGGCCTTTCCCATGAAATTGATGATATATATTTAAAATGGTGTGCACAGAATGTAGAACCTCCTCTTCCTTAAATGAGTTAATAATTAATATTAGTAATACATTGTAATTGCATGCTTAATTTTATCCACATTGGTTTAGCTGCAAATGCCCGATACAGTCACGGACATTCAAACATTTTATCGAATTTAGCATTTACAGTCTCAATAAGATAATGTCTCTGCAATTGTTGTAGATGCTGTCGTGTCAACACCGCGTGTCAAAGTGGAGGAGCATGACTGTGAAGATGCTTGTGGTGAATGGAATGTGTCTACTGTCGTGCTCAATATGAATACAGCAGATGGCGCCGATGAAGGAGTATTACACGAGCGGAGTTGTACACCTGTGGAGACACAAGACAATCACCGGGATGCATGCTGTGGCAGTGTAGTGACAGAGTGCCAGTGCAGAACGGGGACGGCTGATGTTGAATTAGATACATTAAATATGGAAAAAAAGGTACATGAATGTGCATATTGCGAATATGTAACAAATAACAAAGATCATTTCTTAAAACATATGTGTTTGCATGTGAGTAAAGAACCATCTTTAATAGATGACCTAAAAGTACACATGCGCCGATATGAAATTGCACAATCATATATTTGTGAACATTGTGAATACCATACATTTATACCTGGTGTCCTACAGAATCACATGTGCACACATACGGCTGAAAGGCTCTATAAATGTGAGCAATGTGAATACAGTACAACTGTTGAGAGTCACCTAAATGTGCATATACATATGCATACTATCGAAAAAGCCCACAGATGTAAACAGTGTGAGTATAAAACATCTTATTTAAGTGCTCTTAAAAAGCACATGAACACTCATACGAGCGAAAAGCCATACAAATGTGATCGGTGTGAATACAGTACATCTTATTGGAGCCATCTAAATGAACATATACGTGTGCACACCGGCGAAAAACCTTTTGTATGTAAACAGTGTGAGTACAAAACATCTTATTCGAGTGCTCTTAAAAAACACATGCGCAAACATACCGGCGAAAAGCCGTTCAAATGTGAGCAATGTGAATACACTACTTCTTATAGGAGTGGCCTAAAAAGACATTTGTATGTGCATAATGCTGAAAAACCTCATGGCTGTAAACAGTGTGTGTACAAAACGTCTTATTTATTTGATCTTAAAGCACACATGCGTACACATACGGGTGAAAAGCCATACAAATGTAAGCAATGTCAATACACCACTTCTTATAAGAGTGGCCTAAAAAGACATTTGTATGTGCATAATGGTGAAAAACCTTATGGTTGTAAACAGTGTGTATACAGGACATCTGATTCAAGTGCTCTTAAAAAGCACAGGCGGTCACATACGAGAGAAAAGCCATACAAATGTGAACAATGTGGATTCACTACATCTTATCGAAATCACCTAAATAAGCATGTAAGTGTGCATACTGGCGAAAGACCTTAAGGATGTAAACAGTGTTGAGTACAAAACACCTACTTGCACTAACAAGGCACATGCGCACTCGTACCGGCCATACAAATGTGAGCAATGTGAATACTATACTTTTTATCAAAGTGCCTAAGGGGCATCCAGGGCCTAAAATTTGATAGATGTAATCATTAGTGTTCTTAAAACGCACATGCACATCGATATGAAAAAGGATACCATTGAATTGTTAGCTTCATGATTACAGTACAATACGACGCACGAAAGTCTTCCGCTCCTAAATTGCCTGCGAACGATGTACTGCGCAGGTTCAATGCTTCCCTTCTTCATCATCCTCGCGGTCTTATTTTACGCTATTGCGGACGCTTTCGTGACTAACTTTACAGCGGCACAGTTTCGTATGTTGTACTGTACTTCTTTATTAAATCAATTACAACTCACGTGTACTCATCTCGTAAAAAACTGTACTACTAATACTAGCATGAAGTACAGTTCGCTACAAATAAACATGCACACGTGTACATACAAATGACTTATGTAAAGTGTCAAAGAACGACAGCTTGACACGCACTGCTGCAAAGAGCGAGCAGTTTGTGGGCAGTTTGAACAGAAGAAGAACACTTTTAAGTAATATTTTATAAATCTTGATTTTCAATAATGGTATTTTTAGAAGTGTTTTTGTGTTTTATTTATTTTCAAATGACCTATTCTTCCTTTTTAATTCATTAGTTTACACCCAATGTAAGGCACATTGGCCCCCATCTAATGATACATATATACTAGAATATTTTTTAGATGCTTTTGTATTATGGTCATTGTAGTATGCATGATATTACTGAAGTGAAAACTTCTATAGGCAGGTTTGGATGGAGCATAATTTCAACTAAGTCGTGAGCGACATGGTCACTTGACATCTAACGCTAAAGTTTTGTCTGTGGCTATCTATAATTATAACGTACTGCGCTTGACCAGCAGTGAATGTATTTATACTCTTTATTATAAAAGTGTATCTAGAAAATAGATAAATGAAAATCGACTGTTAGTTACTTTAAGAGTATGGATAGCAAAAGATAATGAAATTTCGTACCACGTCATCTAGTAGTAAAATATAGAACTTACTAAAACTTAAAATATTTTGTTTTATTTACGTCATACAGATGGCGCTAAAAATATAAAATATAGACTTCATAAAGTCAACTTTTGTTTCATATAGAGTATTAGAAACTGAATTGCATAATGGTGAATAAAATTAGCGAATAGTTTTATTTATTTTTAGGTAACTATATATCTATATAAATTTTATATATACATAATAATAAAAATAAAATATTTGAATCATTGATTGTAATCACCCCATTGCTGAGGTATTGTATCTTACTATCTTTTTATGTGGGGTTGAGGGGACTTTTTATATATACAATAGACGTTAGGAGTAAGTTTAAGCGTGACAAACTGTCACTTTCTCATATATAATACTAATGAGATTACAAAATGAAAGAAATTCTGGCGAGTTTGTCTCTATTACCATTAAAAGGATTTAGATAAACTTTGGCAAAAATATGTAACAGCATTCTCAGCAGTTTTTATCGTGGGAAAATATCTAATTCCGAAGGGAATACTTTATTTTTTAATTTAAATGGTCGATGGACATAAAACGAAAATAGAAATACATTAAACATAAAGAAATATAATTATATACGGAAATATATATTTATATTCCTTTATTATTATATATTAACAACTTTAAAACAAGTTGTAGTTTCCTATGTTTTTCCCTAAATCGGTTTAATACGCACGGTATTGGCTGTGTGCAAACAGCATAGGGGCTTCTCTACGATGACAGCCGTAACGAAGCGAACGCAGCGCACGCCATGGCAGAAGCCGTACCAATCTGGGAAAGTATCAAAATTACTTTACGTTTCCTACAATTTGTATTTTGAAATACGAGTAGGTTGTTGTAATTACGGTTGTGTTGTGAACTGTAAAAATAACAGCACATATGGTCGGTGGTATATTTCTTACCTGTTGTGGGATGGTTATAATCTGGTTGAGAAGTGAGAATTCTGAAGAAAATGGAGATATTTTAAAAAATATGGGTGATGTTAAAAAAATTTTTTTAAACATTGTATTTTTTATTGCAAGTTTTTTATCATTTTGTTAGATATGGTTTTTTTTTAAGTTTTTAATAATCTCAAAAAAAAATGTAATGCAAATCAGAATTTGTTTTTAACAAATTTTAAAAATATTTAAAGTTAATTTCAAAAAATCTTTATAACATAAGTTATAAAATAATACTTGAAATACGTCATATTTTTTGTAAATGTACACTTTATCGCTTGTTCAGAAGGCAGTTTTGTAATAAACAAAAGGAAGTTCGATAATAAATTATGAAATTGTGAATAATTTTTTGTTATTGTACTCAGAATAGTTAATTATGATAAAAAAGAGTTTTTAACTAATTATTTAAATGCTTCATGAACAAAAAAAACTAATATAAGCAATCGATTTTAAATTTAAAAAGCATTTATTCATTACGACAATAAAATGGTAAAAATTTTGTTTTGAAAATATTAAACTTGTCCATTTGTTTATAAACAAATGCCTTAAAAAATTTTTTCTATGTTACTAAATGCCATTATTAAATGCAAAAACAGCAGTGTTAAAACATTTGGTAAAAAACTTTTAACAACATTTTGAGATCTTTAATATTTTTAAACCTAAAGAAATTATATTAAGTAAATAAAAACTTGTTCAACTTTTATGACGTAATATTGTTCACTATATATATACTATACAATATTACATATAAATAATTCACCTATAAATTGAACTTTTTTATCCCTTTTTATGAACAAAAAAAAAATTGTCAATTGACAATTATATAAATTTTTGGAAAAACGACTTAGAAGTTTTTTTCCAACGAGATTGTATTTCTGCAAGTGTCCGGATGACACTAATTTATTAAGATTCTTAAATATAAATTTAATACTGTGACAAAAACATTTTTTGTGGTATACTCGCGTTAGCGGCGGGACGCTCAAGCTGTAACGGCCGGGCAGAAGCCTATTTTAAGGGTAAATTTAATTTATATATATATATAATGGAAATAAAGTTCCAGCGTTAAAACATTTTTATTGTAAATTTTCTCCTCCTTAAGAATCTTTTTCAAATTTTACTATCTTTCGCAGAAAAGTCACTTCTCGACTAGACTGTTAATAATTAATGTATTCATCGAATAAAATAAATATCTCAAATCCCTTACACAGCGCCATCTAGTTTGCATATTAAATAAACGGGAGCCTTGCTTTTCATTGGTAAACAAACTATTTGACATATTTAACCACAAAAAATAGCAAACGGCAGCCAGGGCCCTGCTGTCGTGCTCATAGCCTACAATAGCACATGTTAACTGCGTCTTTGATAATAATGATGATGCATAAATTAGTTACACGGAGATTGATATTAAATCTTAGATTAAAAGCGCTTAAACAGTAAATTGATTATAGCAATCGTTTTGATCATTTTCCGAATAATGTCTGTATGTTTGTGCGTTGATATATGTAAAACTTTCAAACGAATAACACGACATTCGAAAGGTGTCCACTCGAATTACGCACCCTGAAAATTTGAAACGATTTTGTAACGGCGATTTATGCTATCGCCGCGTGAGCCCGCAACCCGGGTTGGTCTTCACGAGTACACGCTTCGGGTGAACGGATTTCTTGCGGTGTGGTGTTTTCAATTGATGGACAGCGTTTTCTCTCAGACTTAACAATTTCTTTATTCAGCCGAGCTTCACAATATGACGGTTGGCGTACAACTGTGTCGGATGCACCACTCCCACTGCATTTTATAAGTGGTGCATCCGTTGCACATGTGACTTGCATACATTTTAATTGAGGAGGCGTGGCCATGCACTTTTCTATGCATATGCATTCGCGTTCGTTCGTGGATCTTCCACACCCTCGTGTCTGTGGGTGCAGGTTAGGGACGGAGGACTTACTGTTGCCTCATGCCCGGGCGTCTTCTCGTCGGGGATACAACCCTGACGGTTCCTGTGGTTGTGGTCCCCTTTACGGGAATCCAGTCAGACGTCTAGCTCTCACAGATTCTGCTTCACTGTTTGGGAGGAGGCGTTTTGGTGATTTCTCTGGGGAGCGGTCGGCCGCTCGGCGACCTCTCGTGCGTCGGTGCGATATTCTGGAGGAATTCATGTGGGCCCTGATCAGCGATGTCGAACATCCGGCGAGCGATGCGCTGGATGAATTCCTCTACGGTCTCGATACAGAGGTCGCGAGCGATAACATCATTTAAGAAATACCGACCCGCTTCCACGATCATCCGTAGGGCGATGCTCCGCTGGGCTTGGATCCTCTTCCTCTGTAATGTGGAGCAGAGTGCGTACCATGCTGGTGCCGCATATGTTAGCCGGGAACGGATGTAGCCCTTGTATAGGGCGAGTTTGGCCCTGAGCGGCAGGTGTTATCGAAGCACTGGGCGCAGCATGCTCCGCGCGGCTCTGCTCTGGTGGATAACTTGCGCATTAGCGTCACTAGCGCCCGGGGCACCGATTTGCAGCTGTACCGTAATGACGGCCGCTTTCTAGGCCTACTATTGGTCCTCCCTACCAAAGCACAATTTCGCATTCAACTCACACGCACATTTCAATCGTTATAATAATTTTATCAAAAACAAATATACAAAAATAGATAAATATTCTTTCTTAAAATTAGTCCCTACCCGGGTAATAAAAACTAGACAAGCAAAACTCTTTAATAAAATATACATTAATAATTAAATCACACACAGATATAAACACTAATTACAAAATAATCCTTAACAAGCCCGTATAAGACAAAAATACAATATCCGAATTAACATTAGGTGCGCGGCTTTCCGTAACAGAATCCTTAAACTAGTCCGTATACATAAATTATATAATATGAATTTTGTTTTCCTGTGCGTTTATAATAGAAGAAAAAATAATTAATTATAGATTTATTTTAATAATTATTCATTTCTATGTCATAGAGTAAATTTTGTAGAAGTCAATCCAGCATAGAGTACATTGTATGTCAGATAGGAGTGTAGTTAGCAGAACCAAAGTATGATCTATTCTTGTCTATGTATTAATCTAGACTTCAAGTTCTCTTTTTTGTTATATTGTTTACTGTCGTAAATCACTAATTATTGTACAGTTTCTTTTTTTTCATACACATCTATGTTAATTGAGTTCTGACGTTTTGTTGTGGCTACCATAGTCAGTACAAAAGCAATTTCATAATTAGGCGTTTTATTAGTTTTTTCTTTGCGTGTTTTCGGTATGGAGAATACGACTGATGTGATGATGCGGGAGTGCTCAGTGTGGTTAGAGCGATGTGATTCCAGGATCGGGAACAATATGAAGACTGAGGTGCATGTTCTCGCGGGACCCCGTGGAGTTCGACTTCAGACCCCGACTGCGACAATCCCAGCCGCCCTTTCGATCGCTCATGATCAGGGCGATGTTAGTACAGTGGATTTTTTTTAACAGTTAGGACAGTTTTTGAGCTCACACGACTTTAATGTATGCAATAGAGTAACGGTGAAAAATCTTGAATACACTTAACTCAATAAGATTGGCAAGGAAAAATAAAAGATTATTTGTTTCTTAATAATGTAAAAAATGTCTAATATTTTCTTTTAACAAGTATGGTAGTGCTAGAATTAATTCAACTGTAAATAAATCATGTCCCGACAAGTATCAAATTAATTTTATGATTTAGTAAACCTGACATCAGCTTCTTTGAAGATGCTGAGCATTAATATTTAGATTGATTTACAGGTTTATACATTGTATAATATATTATTTTAATATTTTTCTGTGTTCCTATTTTCTAATTTTTTAAGGCACGTTTATGTTTGATTCTTTGTTCTATATGCAGTATTTGTGGCAGTTTTTTACAATTTTTGTTGCTAGCAAAATTTATTATTTTTATCTAATATATAAGAAAACTCATATCAAATGTGTTCTGTTTAATGTTGCTACAACTTAATCTAATCATAATTGTTATTTATTGAAACTTAAAATTGTGACATCATTTTATTTAAACATAGTAACAGGAATATTGTAAATGGAGATATTTGGTTACAGAATATTAATGAACTCTCCACTGCGATTGTGAAGATGGAATATGATGATAAGGCTTGGTTCTCGGCTAGAGAACTGGACTTAAAACAGGAGCAGCTTAGACGAGATTGCTTGACAGACGTCCCGTTGGATTCGGTGCAGGTGATATCATTGGCTCGCTCTTTACATTAAACAGAGCTTATTCACCCTTTCCAAAATTACCATCTTTTAAATCAACCGTGACAAAGTTATTCCAGACAAGCTGAAATATATCTACATATATCACCTCACGTGTCAACTCGCCTTTATTCTACGCACACATAATTGCTGATGCTAAGGTCGCTGCTGATAATAAGTGTTGCTTCTTGTTATCCAATGTGTGATTTGATGTTCAATTTTGTAGTAGGAGTGTGATATGATTATCAAGGAAGAGAATGAAATACATAAAGTTGTCAAACAAGAGTTGTGTATAGAAGCTACTGTGTTGCAGCAGAATACCGTACTTACCGAGGTATGTGTTTATATTTTTCTTTTTGCATATGCGGGACAATAATATAAACCTTCAATATGTTTTATGCGACGTTAAAGCTAGCAGTCAGGGTTCTTACTTAGGTGCTGCAGGGCCCTATAATAGGGTTTTTTAGAATGATCAAAATTATTTTAAATATCGAAGTACAGAATGAGAATTATTCTAATGAGTGTTAATAAAAAAAATGCTATAATGTAGTAAGCATATAGTGGTATGATAAGAAAACACATTTTGTAATTACATCATTTTAGAACCATTATGTATGTAATTGACTAACAATTTTTTATGAAGAGTATTAGGAAGTAATAAATTTCACCAGATTTAATTATTGTCAAAAGCAGGCAGCGAAAGTTTAAAAGGAGTCACGCCATCAATATTTGTGAATCCATCATTTTGATCGACATGAAAAAAAAATTTTGCTCATTTGTAGGGAAGAAAACCTGACCGTAAGAATTTAAATCAATAGAGTAACAGAATCTAATATTTGTATGATGTCAAAAATTCCACAGCAAATATGAAAAATAATTTTACACCTGGATTGGTTGTTAAATATTTTTCCACCTTAACTTCCAATGTATTATTTTTCAGAATTGAGCTACTAAAGTGACAATTTTGTTGCAATAATTTTTCAATGACTCAAATTGTCACTTAAAGTATATTAATAATTTTTTTCTGTCTTCCTAAATCTTGTCAAAATGACATAATGAAATTGCTTTGTTAATTACAACTTTGTGACAGAATTTTGTGGGTCACGAGTAGCATTTGCCAGAGACTGTATTTGAGATAATATGGAATTAAATATGACTACGGCAGTCCTGATGCATGCGGACGAATCTACTCTTTGCCCTCCTACACAGGTTGTCGTCATATCCACTTATCCCACAGCATGCATTTTCTACTGCAGGCCTACTGTTCGGGCTTGCAGCCCGGCATTAACTACGATGGGAACATAACATCGACATCGCTCCACACAAGTGAGCATATGCACATAACATTGAATTAGTATTGTATTGTATATAGTGTTATTTTGCAGAAATGAATTATTAGATGCTTGCCTGCGTCATGTAATAAAATGCAGCATGCAACTCAGCTTACATACCCGATACAAAATGAACATTAAACCAAGTATGTAGTGATATATTATTATAGTAAATCATTAATGAATAGGTTGTGATTATTACTGAAGGTAAAGCATGGGATGTACTTACTGTGCAGATCTAGTTTTTGCCATGCGAAACATTAGAGGTAAGTTTAAGTTCGAATTTAAAGTTAAAAAATGGCTGAAGACTGTTTAGAGAATCTAGATTTTTCATAAAATGTTATTGATTTAATGAATCAACTAGCTTCTGCCCGCGGCTTAGCCCGTGTTGACAGAATTATTATTTCATTTTTATTAATGATTAATTACTAGAGTTAATCATGATCGTGGTCGTTATCTCATTTTCAATTCCGATTTCGGTCATGTTGTCAAGTACAATTTGTATCACTCTCGATTCTGAACTCACGCTCGATTTAAGTAAGTTTAAATTTTGATCCCGCTTTCAGCCTCGGTCCAGTTCTCAATTCTGATTTCTTCTTATTCCAATTCTGGTCACAATATTGATTCTAATTTTGGTCCCATAGTCAATTATGATTTTTGGCTTGTTCTCAATTTCGAACCTTCCTGGTCTTGGCTCTCGATTCTGTTCCTCGTCCCGTATGTTACCAGTCCCAGTTCTAATTTGGACGAAGCCTGGGCTAATCCTAGTATCAAAATAAAAATTATAGTATATTGTTTGGAGATATTGTTGTTTTCTATGAGCAAAAGAATTTTTGTAATCTGTAATAACACGTGTATGCATGTGAAGCCAAAGTGAAATGTTATTAGGCTATTTTACTGAAGAAGTTTCTTATTATTAAAATAATTGTTGGCATTGATTTAGTAATTTGGTTCAATGGTAAAAATACGCAGACAACATCAGATACAAATACTAGTATTCTTTTTCAAAAATCTTATTTGTGAGTATAACATATCGTCAGTTTCATAGTAATTGTAGGATAGGTTTAAACATTCAAAAAAAAAACTGACAAAACACACATTTACTTTTATTAATTACACAACCCCACTTCCCTCACCTAATTGTAAAGACGCATCTCACCACTTTCAAAGTGGCACTTCATTCAATAAAAAGTTTTATACAAAATTTAACCCCCCCTTAACTCCGTTAAAAAACAAATTACTATACATACTCACACGCAACTACTTAAACACAAACTAATATAGCAATTAAAGAAATAAAAAAATAGTGATGATTTTTTTTTTATGGTTATCATATGCAAATTGTATAGAAATAACATTTGCAATCACATGTTCTGACTGTACACTAATTTTCCTCGAGATTGGTCGAACCGTTATTTAGTTATAAAAAAACATATAGATAAATATGTAACATCTTTTTATTTATTCTATTAGTTTTTCATTTGCGCAACTGCATGTTTTTACTGTATACCAATTTTCATTACGACCAGTGAAACCCTTTGTAAATTATAAAATTACATATGGACATACAGTAGTCTTATCATGTATGCATTCATATTTCACATTATCTTGTTCTTATTGTATTCTAGTTTTCATCATGTTCGGTCAAGCCATTCTTGAGTAGTAAAAGGACATACAGACAGACAGACATAAATTTTAATAATAGTAGAATTCGGTCAGTTAGTCATAAAACGCTATATATAGATTTATATTATTTTCTTATTACAAAATACTAGCCAAGAAATCACAGAGCTCTTGTTCGCAAAATTAAATAGTGATGAAGCCTACATATTACTCTCTAGAAAGAGAAAAGTAGAATACTAAAGTAAATTAATACTATCACCAATCAACTGCATGAAAAGCATGTTCATAAAAGGAGCCTCAGTGCCTCCCCTAAAGTTGGTGAATGTCCATGGAGGACTGTGATCACCTACCACAAGGACTTGCGTGCTTTTGTCTTTTTAAAATCCTGATTTAAAAAAAGAACAGGACTGGAAAAATATTCACCTTTTCTTTGATTTTAGATAATAAATACGCAAAGCATTTTTTTTATTGTTATTTACTAAATTAGGATTTTTTAATACAATAAGTGTTCATTAGGTACATTTGATATGTTTTGATCACGATAATGTGTTATTAATTAAATAGTAATTAAAGTGTCTTTCTTGTGTAGGTCCCATTTAGGAGGCTTATGCTGTTTGTGCTTTCGATTCTTGTTTATATATTTCATGTTCTGGCACACTTTACATCGATATAGATTTCGTTTTTGGTTATAGTCCCTTCTAAATTATTTCTCAGGAACCATTCCAGGATAAAATTATTCTGTGTCATACAAAACATACTCCAAATTCCATCCAAATTTGTTTAACGGTTTATGCATGTTAATAATGTATGCTTATACAATAGTAAGATAATGTGTCTTTAATTGTTATAGATGCTCTAGAGTCAGCGCCGCGCGTCAAAGTCGAGGAGCACCACTACGAAGATAAACGTGGAGAATCGAACGAGTCGAAATATTATCTTGATGTTGATATAAATGCATCCGATAATGCCGATGCAAATACAGAACTAAAGCAGAGTTGTAAGTCTGTGGCCACACGAGAGAAGGCCCGGTGCGCGCACTGTGGTAGTGCACTAGCAGAATGCGAGTGTAGACCGGGAACGGATGATGGTGCATTAGTTACACTGGCCGATGAAAAAATATATGAATGTGAACATTGTAAATCCAAGTTATCTTGTTCAACTGCTCTAAATAGACACATGCGCATACATATGGGAGAAAAACCTTATGAATGTAAACAATGTGAGTACAGAACGTCTTATTCGAATACTCTAAAAAGACACATGCGTATGCATACTGGTGAAAAACCATATAGGTGTGAGCAATGTGAGTACGTCACATCTGATAAAGATCATCTAAATAGGCATATTAGCGTGCATTCTACCGAAAAACAATATAAATGTGGGCAATGTGAGTATACCACATCTACTCAGAGTGCCCTAAATAGGCATACACGCGTGCACACCGGCATAAAGCCATATAAATGTGAGCAGTGTGAATACAAGGCATCTAACCGGACTCGCTTGAAAAACCATATACGTGTGCATACTAATGAAAAGCCTTACAAATGTGAAGAGTGTGAATACAGAACAGCTTATTCGACTGCCCTAAAAGTACACATGCATATACATACGGGGGAGAAACCTTACGAGTGTAAACAGTGCGAGTATCGAACGTCTCATTTGAGTGCTCTCAAAACGCATACGCGTACACATACGGGTGAAAGACCATATAGATGTGGACAGTGTGAGTATACTACATCTGATAGAGGTCATCTAAATAGGCATATTAGCGTGCATTCTACCGAAAAACAATATAAATGTGACCAATGTGAGTATGCTACATCTACTCGGAGTGCCATAAATAGACATATGCGCATGCACACCGGTATAAAGCCATATAAATGTGAGCAATGTGAGTACAAGACATCTGACCGGACTCATCTAAAAAGCCATATACGTGTGCATACCACCGATAAGCCTTACAAATGTGAAGAGTGTGAATACAGAACAGCCTATTCAACTGCTCTAAAAGTGCACATGCATACACATACAGGGGAAAAACCTTATGGATGTGAACAGTGCGAGTACCGAACGTCTCATTTGAGTGCTCTAAAAACGCACATGCGTACACATACTGGTGAAAAACCATATAGATGTGAGCAATGTGAGTACACTACATTTGTTAAAGGTAACCTAAAAAGCCATACGCGGGTGCATACCGGCGAAAAACCTTACAGATGTGAACATTGTAAATACAGGACGCCTTATGCCGCCGCTCTAGATAGTCACATGCGCAAACACACAGGGGAAAAACCTTACGAATGTAAACAATGTGGGTGCCGAATGTCTTATTTGTCTGCTCTAAAAAAGCACATGCATACACATGCAGATGAAAAAATATAAATTAGGGTAGTGTGAAAAGGCACTATTGTAGCCGAGTGAGAAATTAAAATTAAACATGCACAAAGTACATGTTACAAGTCTTTTTCTATTCTAATCCATTACAATAGTTTATATTGAGTTGTGGATTAATGGTCATTTTATACATCCTCATATCACTGACAGTCTGCGTGACATTAAGAAGTGCATGAATAGTTTTACACTTTGAGCGTGCGCCGGTCGCACCTTTTGAAACGGTCAACTGGCTGCAGGGCCGAACTGGAGTTCATGAATCTTTCGTGCCACGTGCTATTGGACGTGCGCGCGCGGCGCGTGTATGCGTTCAATAACAATATGGCAAACAACATGGAGCATTTAATTATTGAGGCTAAATTATGACCTATGTTATGGGTATGACTTCTTTGTTACAAAAATAGGAATGAGAAACAAAATGCCCGGACTTAATAATATTTAGATAAAAAAAATTATTTAATGATTTTGATGCTTTCATGCAAGAAAATGAAGAAACAACAAGATGAAGTCTATGTGTCAAAGGTGAAGGAGCGCGCGCGGCCGATGCGTACGCCGCAAAGTATCTACCGCAAAAAATCGCGTCCCGGTGCCGAAAATAATGAAACGTATGTCTTTGTCGATTTGTTGAGCTTTCTGGAATCCGATGATTACCCAGTAATTTATTTCAAGAGTTGTTATATATAGAAATCACAGCAAGTGTGTCTAATGCCCCTGTATATCCGCCAGTGTCAATAAATAATACAGATACGACTGTCTCGGAAAGAGAAATCCTGATTAGATGAGCTTTAAGGCGGAAATCCTGGACATGTGGAAGACAAACACTGAATTATTTGATCAAAATGTGGCTTTTTTCAGTTCACTGCTGCACGTGGTTGGAACATTTGATTTATGGACAAAACTATACTTAGAAGTCAAATATTATAGCTATTAGAACAATTTACTACTAATAACTACACCCCACACCATATAATATTGGACCATCGAATACTGTAATATCAATTCAGTCTCCATTAAGCCGGACACCTCATACAAGCACTAGCGCAAATGGGGCTGTTCAAGTATTACATAAGCAGAATTTTAGTCAATTTTAACCCCGCCCTTTGTCAGCAAAAGCAAGCAAAGCTCGTACACACCCCACCATGCTTCGTAAACAGTGCTATATAATATTTTTTACTGTTATTCATGGGCAACTTTCCATCACACTTATTAAGTTTATAACAATGAAATAAGCAATTTATGAACTATACAGGAATTTAATATTTGTTCCTTCGAGTCGTTAACATTGTATTTAAATATTATACTAATGGCATATAAAATGAGGGTTATAAATTTTGTTCTATTTAAGAATATCGTAAATGAAAATTGTTCATCTTCAGTCAATAATATAGAAATCATAAAGTAGAACGCGTTAAGTCCAACGTTATCAGAGCGGACAAATTCAAATTAATGAATAGCCGAGGGTACTTCTCACACTTTGGTTTCTTTACTTAACCGTAATTAACACTGAGTGAATACGAATTAGCACGAATGAATTATTTTGGAAATACTTAAATGCCCTTTAGGCTTTCGAGTCTAAACGAGTACATCGAAGGAAGAATCTATAAAAATTTTGCCAATATTGTCCCCCCTGGGACTTCACTGTTTACGTAATATTTGAATGAATCCAAAGAGGAAAATTATGTACTTAAATAAGTACATACTTAGAATGGCAATTTTACTCATTTAGAAATAGTGAAAAACTAACAAAACAAGTTATCATTGGTTTATTTATACAAATAGTATTAAATGATGAGATATAATTATACTTTTTGTATAAATAAGCCACAGAACAGTTAACAACATTTTAGTCGCTTATAACTAGAGAAATAAGTAGGTATGTCACTATCACTATTAAACTAGTGTAAACTAAAGTGCATCAGCAAAAGAGCGTATCTTCATGGCACATCTTTTTGTTGAAAAGCACAGTTTTTCGGCAATAACCCAAAAACGGTACATCTGATAATGATCGAAATAATTTTAGTCAAAATTATTTATTAAGCGTTACCTTCATTGTTTTTTTTTCATATATTTTGGACATACGGTTTAGAAAATAAAAGGGCGGGACACAATTTCTGCTATATTCGAAGCCATTTTTTCCGAAATTATTCATGTAATCAGGTAAATTGTTTAGAAACCTTAAAATGTTTTTAAAAGAACAGTAAATATCAGTCACACGTTGACGTTTGTTGAAAAAAATAATTTTATATATATGATTCTATTTTCATGTAATTGATTTGAAAAGAGATATCTTCAAGTTTCTTGCTAGTTCTTGAGGGATAACTGCCTTAAGAACTAGCGGTAATATTAAAAAACTGTAAATTCTTTAAATGTAATGACGTATTTCAAGTGTTATATATAACCTATGAAATAATGATATTTTGAATTTGAATTTACGGTAGTAGACCAATCACTAAATGGGCATTTCGTCGTCGATGTGCAAAAATCTAGTTCGAAAAAAAATTAGGAATCTTGGTCCATTCAACGTTTCAAGTTATTGAAGTTATACTTCTTTTGGTGCGTTTGGATGAGAGTGAATTTGTGAGCTGCGCGCGCACAAACGACATGATGAAGTTAGCCACAGAATAGAAATAATATCAACACTGAATATAGTTACAATACTGAGTGTTCATACTATATAGTACATAGTACAGAGTGTTCATGCTATATATTACATAGTACTTATATTCCCAGTTCTTGCAAAATATAGTATTCATATGAATAATCAATTTTGAGTATTAATTTTCTATAATTATTATTTTTGTTCAATTTATTATATATATAAACATTATTTGTAAACTTTTAACATTGTGTTGTGAAAATTGTGAAAATTTGAAGTGTTTTTAAATATTAGAGGTTAACCATGTAAGTATAATATATAGATATATTTCTAACGAACTTATTATTTTTCTAACAAATAATTGAATAATAAGTACACACACTCTTTTTTTAAATGTATTTGACTCATTCACATAATGAATAATGATTATATATTTGTACTGTATTGTTATATTGTTACGTTAATAAAACATTTTCAATTAAACAAAATCGTTTTGATTGATTTTAATATTTATTGTCGATTACTACTGCATTTGAGTTATTTTAAATATTATTCATACGCCAAAGAAGTATAACTTCTAACGCGTGTACATAAGTACACACACTCTTTTTTTTTAATATACAATTCAGTTAATATTATAATAAGTAACTATGTCGTCGACAATTTCCAGATTGTGACAAAAAAAAACATTAGTATAAGAGTCGAATGTTTGTATCGTTCGTAAATAATGTTATGCTCCCTGATATTTGGAAAATTCATTGTATTTAGTGGTTCGCAGTCACATGATTTCACGGACCATGCACATCAGTGGATTGATCTAGTGATGTCATAAATATGAAATTTTGGACCTGGATACGGATATAAGAATAGTACTATACCAGTGACAGCCACGGTTGAGGATATGAAATCATTACGGATTACCCGCTAGTTTCGGTTGCTAGATTTTGTTGGATGTTAAAGTTAGGATGGAGTTTCGGATGTTAGATTTTTAAAGAAAGAAAAGATTTTAAAGAAAATTAAAATACAAATAACAAAATAAATGACTTTATTTCTAGATTATTCGATTTTACAATCAGTCATACAAAAATACACTATAGCTACTTTCATTGTTATCTGGGTACTTAAAAATACAAAGGCAAAACATTAATAAAATTGTACTATATTATTCATAACTTTATCAGGATTATTAAAAGACACCAGTCTTCATAGGCATTGCTTGTGCATTAACCTTTTCGCCGCCTGCAGCATTCCTCTGTGATCATCATACTCCGTTCGCTTACGAGTGTACAGAACGCTGCGGCGAATCATTCGACATAAATTATTTTAGAAATAAAAAAATCATGAATTCTATATTTTTTTTATTTTCTCTTTCAACTTTTTACATCCCTTACAAAACCGGATCACCATATATTTCATTTTTCTTGGCGATTTTATGTTATATTTTCCCTAAACTGTCGATACCTGCTAAAACTTCGTCACATGACCACTCCCATCCATCCACCGGAAGTTATCTTGGCTGTAGATAATTACTGCTATCTGTACGAAGCCGGGGCGGGTCGCTAGTATTAAAATAGAACATATAATGTAGCAGAGTTATATCAGTCGATGGCGCAGACGCAATGAGTAAATTAACTAAATGTTACAGACATGAAGCTTTCAACTAGCATGACAATAGTGTTGTACAAGAAAAATCGATAATGACAAATAATTTCTATTGGGTATCTGTAATTGTTACACCAAAGATACATGCCTATTTATAATATTTGATAGTAATAAAAATACATTATCTGTGTTATTCTGAATCTCGTAAAAGACAAAATGTTTATTTCCATAGCTATCGTATGAAAACAAAAAAATCAATAATATTGTCTAGCCTCATTTTTATTCCTAGATATTCAGTTGAAACAAAGTTGGCGTTAATCTAGCATTATTGTATGAGTTTTGGCATGACTTTACGTTAATTCCAAGTAAAGAGCCTAAATTATGGAGAAAAATAAATAGTAAGTATAAATTCATTAAGATGTACTTTTATTTCCATTTTTGCAAAAATAGAGAAAGCATTTTCATAATCGAAAATTTATAACACTAGTCATATTAATATACAGGTCAAATAGAAAACGGCATTATTTACGCAGTATTTTATTGGATAGTCGAGAATGGTCAGTCAATTTTAGCAGCTCCAATGACAAGAAAATTGCCCAATACGAAAACAGATGAAGCAAAAAAGATTAATATAAAATCCGGCCATGAATATCAAATATTGTCAAGTGGTATTAAACAGTAATTATATGGACAATGATTTCAGGATCTTGCAACTAATAGAAAAAGAAGTTAAACATACAAAGTCCATGTTTGTGCACAATTATTTTTGTAAACAATTTAATATTTTTAAATTCTACACAAGAGATGTAGTAGCAATGCTTAATCCAAACTTGGTTTAGATGTCCTGCTTATAAACATCGTAACAAGCAACATTTTGGTTTATTTTCATGTAATTCGTTCCATAATAAATAAAAATTTCCAATTCTTTTTGGTAACCCTATTTCTCTAACTATCACACTATTATTTGTTGTTTTATTTACTCCGACAAAGGCACATCACTAATGAACTAATAATTGAAACTGAAAAATATCAGTTGGTGGCGTGGCGTACGCATGAATGACAATTTTGAAAATGTAAAAAAAAAATACAAAATCTAAAACACATTTTAAGATCTTCATCAGTTTAAAAAGATATTTCTAAATAATTTACTTTATTATTTATATTGTCTACTTTACATAAGTATATAAATATATTCATAATTATTTTATACACATCCCAAAAAATTCAGTTTTGTTTAAGATTAATATATCGGATGCTCGGCGTGAGTGGCAGGACACCAGATGACTTATATATCAGTAGCTGGAGTTGAAAGAGTTAAAGAGTCAAATCTAAAATTATAATAAAACCTTGGAATAAACTGTACACTTTTAGTGTAATCTAAGTCTACAATAACCAAAACAGTTTTCTTCTTGATAAATTTTGTAAGTAATGAAATTATTATTTCGTAACTCGCTTTATAGGAATTATATTTTTGAAGAGGTTTACGAGGAAGACCGTTAATCGGGGCGTACGTCTGGATAGAAATCGGGACGAAAAAAGGAGGATCTATGCCACTGGGAGGCACCTAGGAGAGTGGATCAGAAGATATCCTCAGTTCGAGTCTGCAATAAAGAGATCTAGACTTCTAATTATTCTTATTTCTTAATTTATTCAACTGTACCGCTTTTAATGCGAAAATAAAATAAATCATATGTCCGTTGATCGAGTTCACAGGACGAGTGACGTCAAGGATGCTGTGAGCACCTTGAGTGCACCTGTTTAATGAGGGCAGGTTACAGTCACCAACTACACAGAAGTGTGTCACGTCTTGAGTTAAGATATTATCTAATAAAGACGTAAGTCGTAAGTGTCGGCACTTTGACTCGGTGGTATTAAGGCACACTTATAAGGCAATTTTCTCTGGCAGCGGGATCTGTCCTAAGACGTAGTCAACACCATCGGGCTGAGGGGCAAGCTAGACTCGGCCGACGGCATGGAGCTCTCCGAGTGTAGCAATTAGCACTCCACCTTTGTCCTCCTTGTTACATACCCGACTGTCTTTGTTACGACTAAACATTGAATGAAGTGAGATAAAATATTCAAATATAAGGTATGTAGTTTCATATGTAATCTGCTGCAATTTTGATAGTAAAAAGAGATTTATAAATAGTCTAATATTAATTGAATGATGTAGAAAATTTATATATATATATAAAAAAGTAATTGTATTGATAATATACATTGAGCAATTAATTAATGTATACATTACTAAGTTTAAGTCGAGGTGAGATGGTATCAAGAATAAGTATGTGAGATGCAATAAAATATTAAATTGGATAATTATTAATTTACATATGCATATTGTAAGTAATGAAGTTAGTCGCTGGAGAACTCGTCAAATCTGTTGAAGTTTTACACGTATAAAGTCCTACTGCATCGATCAGCAGTAGAAATGTGACAGCGGGTATGATATAAATAGAAAAAGTTATAATTCAAGGAAAGGCAGTAATACTCCTCAGATTTAATATTCGGAAGAAATGTTATATGTATATCAGTATTTATATTAGTCACAAGTAGGGACTAAATGTAAAGTTTTATATAAGTTATAAATTTCATATCAATATGCGAGTTGAAAATATCTTCATTGTGGGCATATGCAGCCATTAAGCGCAAAGAAAGGTGTCTTCATATCGAATGATGAGAATAATGGACGTGAAGCATGTATGGCCTTCCATATGATTATTATGGTAAAAACGACACATACAGTATCGTTTAAACAAGAACAAAACTAAATATTTAAAACTACCCACTTGTACAAAATATAACGAGACTATGTGTACACTAATACACTGAAATGCCATAGATCGAGTAAGTGTATAGATAAAACATAAGTAAAATTATTGTGTAACAATTATTTTCCAATATTTGTAGAAATTAAAATAAGCAAAAGGAAAAACAAAATAATATATTACAATTTTAAGATGAAGTAGACATAATATTTTTGAGGTCTTCCAATCTCACCTGGAACACGTGTGACGTTTCTTTCTTTCGCACTCTAGAACCCATGCTTCACAGAGTAACTTTTCGCTTGCTGTAGTAATTTCTTGTTATATGAAGATGTTCATTAACATATGCTTTACATGGAACTACATCTAGTTCCTTTGAAGATATGCCTTTGTTTCGCCATGCAGCAGTTATATGTAATCATGAAAAACATGAGTGCTGAACGACAATGTTGTTCAGATGAAGGAGCTAACATTCCTAACTATTGCAATGAGATCATCATTGCACCTGGTAGGTTAGTCATTTCCAGATTAGATTGACACGCTTGTCGTTCCAGATTTTCAATTTCCTCAGTCAATATTTTTATTTCGTACGACTTCCATTCAAAGATAACTTGTTTCCTCTCAACCTCAGAAATTATTCTTCAGAGAGTATCTTTAGTTGTAAACAATTCATCACAATTGTCACTGAAAAATTGAATGCCCTTCTTCATGTCCTCAAATTTAGTTAATATTTTGATTATTTACCCATTATGCTTTTCGAACCAATTTTCCATTTTACTGAATATAGTATTTTGAAAATCCTTAAAATTTTTCAGTGTTACTGAATTGTTCATTGTAATACAATTTCTAAACATGACATAGTTAAGAGGAGATAAGTCACTCATAGTTGGTGGATCATGATTGATGGGTGAATCAACAAGACTATTGTTTAATTGAAGGTTTTCAATATTCTCATTTGATTAGAAGAATAAGATTCACTTTGAATTAACTTATATTAAATAAATTCTTGAGGTTTTATTATAATACAAAACACATGTCAACACTTACTTGCATTGACTGTCATTTTAATGCATTCATGAGGCTTTTTTGTTATTAACGTCAAACATGTGATTTGTACGTTTTTTACCACTAATATGGAGTATCCCGAGTAATTTTGACGATGCGCATGGCTTTGGAGCCGTAAAAAAAATAAAAAAGTCATAATATTGAATGGCATAATGTAAATGATATTATCCCAGTTCCCAGTGGGTCCCAGTGAGTTCCAGTCGTACAAAACACACCACGAACACAAACATGCGCAAACCGTAACAAAAACAAAAACACACATTCTCACAAACACACGCCACACCCCAGGAAAATATTGAAAGATCAGTGTATTGCCAAAAAAATGTAAACAAGAAAATTTCAGACTTGTGCAGGTAGTATTGTTTTTTCACAAAACCACAGTGTATTAAAACGAGAAGTGGTATGTGCATCATGTGGGAACCCTGCCACTTTGCATGAGACCAGTCTTATATGACGTTGTCAAAGACGTCATGAAGAGTTGAGCAATAAAATAAAGATTATTCGGAAACAGTGTAATTTCAAACAATCTCTCAGAACAAAAATTTAGTTCGCTAATGCTAATTTGTCACCGGAAAGTTGAATGTTCCTGGCATATTTCATGCTGTAGAATCCTCCTCATAGAATTTTTTGCAGGATTTCGACATTTGAGTGTGAATCACCAGATAAACTTCGTGGATCCAGACTCTGGGGCCTACACTCAAAATATAGAACGAACGTGGCGCGATGCTCGTTCTATCATCCCCAAGTATGGACGGAGAAAATATTTAATGAGTGGATATATTGCGGAATTTTTATACCGTCGCGAATTCCCTGACCATATGCAGCGTCTGCACTCACTGTGTACAGCGATCGCTGATTTCTTCAATCATACACAAAATAAATAATTTTTCAATGTATGGTGTTTTTATTAATTTCTATGGGGTTCAATAGCATGCGCCGCCATATTATTGTATGATACATTCATTTAAGTAAATAAATAAACTGTGGTATGGCCATACTGTGGTCTACGTGATTGTAGGACCAAAAGGGCCGACTCGACTGGTAAAACACTATCTTCACAGAACCCAGACCTGAAATAACAGCTCCCTACTGTTGTCTTTCGTCCAGTGAGTGAGAGTTCTAGTGGTCCATTTCACCCTAAACAACCCATTCCCTTTTCATCAGATATCCTATTTCTACCAAAGAGAACAGTAACGCACCTCTTTGGTATTACTTCTCTGGAGTGGTGATTGTCCATGGATGGCAGTGACCACATACCCTCTGGTAGCTTGCATGCTCATTTGTCCCTCGAAAATAATAAAAATCTCAATCTCAGTGGAATACCGCACGAGTATGAGCCTTTTCACGCTACTTTGGTAAGATGTAATCGTCAAATTAACATTGCTCTCATTTATATTTTTTCATCCATATGCAATCGCATATGTTTTTGTAGAACGGTTGAATAAGATGTTCTGTATTCACACTGTTCGCATGCATAAGGTTTCTCGCCATTATGCATGCGTATATGTCTTTTTAGGTGACCCCGATGGGATGTAGTGTACTCACAATGCTCGCATCTATATGGCTTTACATCCGTATGAATACGCATGTGCGCTTTTAGGGCAGTTAAATGAGTCGCCTTATAGTCACACTGTTCGCATCCATATGGTCTTTCCCCTGTGTGTTTGCACATGTGTCTTTTTAAAGCGCACGAATAAGATGTCCTGTATTTACAATATTTACATGCATAACGCTTTTCTTCGTTATGCACCCGTATATGGCTCTTTAGGTACATCTGATCAGATGTAGTGAACTCGCACTGGTTACATCTATACGGTTTTTTGCCAGAATGCATACGCATATGCCTTTTTAGACGACTCTTATCAGATGTAGTGTACTCACATTGCTCACAACTATATGGTTTTTCACCTGTATGTATACGCATGTGATCTTTTAGAACGGTTAAATAAGATGTTCTGTACTCGCACTGTTTGCATTCGTAAGGTTTTTCCCCTGTGTGTATGCGCATGTGTCTTTTTAGAGCAGTCGAATAAGACGTTCTGTATTTACAATGTTTACATTCATAAGGTTTTTCATCAGTATGTACTCGTGTATGACTTTTTAGATTACCTTTATCAGATGTAGAATATTCACACTGCTCACATCTATATGGTTTTTCACCCGTATGTGTACGGATGTGTATTTTTAGAGCAGATAAGTAAGATGTCCTGAATTCACACTCTTTACATTTATAAGGCTTTTCGTCGGTATGTACTCTAATATGGCTTTTTAGGTAATGCCGATCAGACGTAGTGTACTCACATCGGTCACATCTGTATGGTTTTTCAGCTGTACGTCTGCGTTTGCGCAGTTTGAAGCTAAGTTTCTCCGGTTCTTTAGCCATATGTATGCTTACATGTGTAATTAAACGGGTTTTCTTGTTTGTTAAATACCCACAATATTCACATTCATATATCTTTCCATCGGTTAGTGTATCTAATTTAATATTGGACATTTTCGTTTTACACTCGCACTCTGTCACTACATTACTAGAGCACATGCACTGACCCTTATCTTTTGCTTCCACAGGCACACAACTCCGTTCTGATAACGTTTCCTCATTGACGTTATGGGTTTTGTTCACAACAAAATCATATACAGACATATTTGATTCTTCATAACTGTCTTCATAATTATGCTCCTCCACTTTGGTGGATGGTATCAATTGAACAGCAACTGGAACAATTGAAGAGACATCGTTTTACTATCAAAAAAGCAGAAATTTGTCATGATGTTTGGATGTATGTGATTGAAAAATGCATAAGTATTAAATGGATTCCACTGAAATTTGGCAAGTTTATTTCTCAAAGAATGTATACTTATATACTATTCACATAAAGAGAAACTTCTAAACTAAAATATTACAATATAATGTTATAACATTACACTAATTATATTTTTAATACTGAACTAATGTACTTAATAGTAACTGCTGAGCATGACAACAGACAATATCTACTTCAATTACTTACTATATAATACAGTGGAATATCAATAACTCGAATGTCAAGGGAAATGCAAAAAAATTCGAGTTAACGAATTATCGATTTAACAAGAACTTCGAGATACATATGACTGTGTCGACGAGGAACAAATATTATGTTAACAGCTAGGGGTTCATCGGAAGGGAATGGCAATTTTTTTCGACTTACTGAGGATTTCGACTTAATGAGGTTCGACTTATTGAGATTCCACTGTATCTATAGATTTATTAAAAACTGTCAGGTTGTTGTATAGTTGTACACCTAAAAATCTTATATTTTTACTCTATATTGTTGCAGGTGTAATTAATTTTAATTGATTTGTTTATTCTTGTAGCATATTTGTGATGCATTGTATTAAAAATAATTTTTGTGTGAGTGTTGTTATAGAGTTTTTTTCTAATCTATATAGAAGTATTGTAGACATATAATTGATGCAAAGGAAAATATTGTTTTTAAGATATAGTTTATATGTCGCTATAAGATCGTTAAAATAAAGTAAGATTTTAAGAACTTTATTTTATGACCTTCGTAAGGAAACATTGGAATATGCGGCATGACTTATTTCAAGTGTAGTCTAACCAGTGTGTTGTAAGTTATGCGACTAATTTTAAGTAGAAAATGTCTACTCCCATTTGGGAGTAGATAGCAAGCAGCATCAAATCATGATTTAAAACTCACAGGTTCTAACAATACATACACACGAGTTTATTATTTGTCCTCGATAATACATTTCCCTCTCTACTTACTCTCTTGGCATTATCTGCATATACTCACTTGTGTCGAGGGAAGTGGACGTGGCGTCGTCTTGCTGCGGGCGGTAGGCCTGCAGTAGAATAAAAACACGGGTGCATAAGAAGATATGATGATGAACTCAATTAGACAATGAGGAGTATCTTCGGGCAAATGCACCAGGACTAACATAGCCATAGTTAATCACTAGTCCCCTCAAACACAGTCTCTGGCAAACATTACTTTTGCCTCATGAAATTTGTTAGAAGAAAAAAAAATATGAAGGGAACATTAGCTTTATAGCATATTAACAAAATTTAGGTAGACATAAATATTGTTTTCTTTGAAATTTCAGAAATATTTGATCATCTTATCCTAAAGCATAATTTTAAGTCTTGGAGTCAAAATGATACTACACCATATTTGTTTAGAGGTGAGTGGAACACATGAGAACAAGAGACAGTGCTCGTGCTTCAGGCTGGCCGAACATTTAGTAGGGTTTTGTCTATATTATTTTATATTATTTATGACCATATACTATATGACATATTTTTGTTATAGCTACTTTGGCAAATTTGTTCTAAAAAAAAGAAATTATGAATATTTATGGAAAGATGCTTGATCTGGCAAATTTGTTCTAAAAAAAAGAAATTATGAATATTTATGGAAAGATGCTTGATCGATTCCACTATATAGAGGTATTATAAATTTTCTAATTTTGCTACTAGTTATTAACAATAATGAAATTTGACAAGTCTTTGACCTCCTAATATTCTTCAAAAACCTTCGTAAAATCAATATGTAATGGCATTAAAATGATAATTCGATTTCAAAATGTGTTCTCTTATCAAATTACTCCACATTTGACTACTTCATTACAATTTTGTAGTTTATTAATACCATCATATAAACTTTTCTAATTTTATAGATCCTACCATGTGGGAATCTACGTCTCTGTCCCACCCTGCTGGGAAATAGGCATGAGTTAACAATTTTATTATTATTTTATATATTCAAATAAATTTCATTGTTCAACAAACTTCATTATAGGACTCCATACAAGCATGAATGATCTGAGTCAACTATGTGCCCTATAAGACAACAGATCACGACTGACACAGTTAGATTCCAATGATATTAATATAATTACAGAAAAATATTTCTTTTTGAAACGGTGTACTGATTCCGAAACACAAATAATTATATTTTATATTTTTCCTCATATAGCGATCCATAAGTAAATAGTTATTTATCCAAATAAGGACCTCGACTGCTAACCTCAAAGGTGCATGTAATACATTAAAATATTATTAACAATATTAATTCATATATGTACTAAGAAAATATGGAGGCACCTACTTCGACAGGCACGGCACTCCTCTGCAGCACAGTAGCATCGATGCACAACTCTTGTTTTATAACTTTACACATTTCGTCCTCTTTCTTGATAATGTTATCATACTCCTACAAAATTCAGAATAAAATTGGATACTGGGTGATGAGAAAAAGCAGTCATTTCAACAGCATCATAAGCATCAGCAATTGTGTATGCGAGGAATAAAGGTGAGTTAATGTTTGTAGTGATATATGGAGAATCATTTAACTTTATCTTTGGTAACTTTGCCGTTTTATAAAAATTGATTCAAAAGAAAATAAATAAAAAAATAAATAAACTAGCTCTACCTAATACAGAAGAGCAAACCAATGGTACCACCTGCACTGCGTCCATGGGGGTATCGGTCAAGCAATCTTGTCTTAGGTGTTTCCGTTCTAAGTCGAGATCTCCAGCTGAGAAACAAACCTGATCCTCATATTCTATCTTAATGACCACAGTGGATAGTTCATCATGATTCTGTAATAATACATCTCCATTTAAAATAATTTCCTTATTCTATATAAATATAATAATTTATTAATTTTAAGTATAACTAAATTAATTATAATTGTGATTAAATGAGTTGTAGCAAGTACAAACAGAATATGTATGACTTGAAATTTCATACAAGTCAGACAAAGAAATAAATTTGACTAGTACCAAAAATACTTAAAACACTGCAAAAATACTGTTTTATAAAAAAAAAAAGAATGCCTCTATCAATTAATCCATTGCATATTTTATGGCTGCAATGCTAGATTACAACTAAACATAAATGCTTTTAATGAAAATAAAAAACATTATAAAATGAAAGGCAAATTATTTAATGAGCGATCAAATTAATGTACATGTATTCACTAATCATTAACTAGACATTTAACGACCCAAATTAATTAATAATTTTATCTATGTTTATTTTAATTATTTTAAAACTTTGACAGTAAACTAATAAACAATAAATCTTGTGTCATATACTATTTTCTCTCGCCAATCATTGGTGAGCTCAGTACATTTTTAAATGGGAGTTTTAAGGAACAAATGGGCATGTGGACTACCAGGAAGATGGTCACCATCATCCGTGGACATCAGGAGTCACTAGGGTATTGCCGGCCTTTCAAAAAAGAGTATGCACTTTTCTTAATTCATATAAAATTTATTACAAGGCCACCATCATCCGGATTTAAAAACTGAACCCAGGCATTAAAATAGTGAGAAGTCAAAAAATAGTGTTATACCAACTTCAGCCTGGTTACAAGCGTACGAGAGGTTGGCTGAGGTTGTAGCGGTCGGAGTCAGAGGTCGAACTTCGTGGGCCTTCGCGAGGACATCTCCCTCAATCTTCATATTTTTTCCGATCGTGAACTCGCATCTCTCTAACCGCACTGAGCACTCCGCGCATAGATAATACACTATATGGTAGTTATAGATACGCCACTCTTGTTTTCATTTCAAATACGCAATCCCGTATCATAGATGGCACTGTTTTAGCTCACATACGTGCCACTAGATGGCGCTGTTATATTGTTAATAATGGCCGCTAGATGCCACTTCTTGTTTTCGATTTTGAATTTGGATATTAAGATGACATAATATTTAAAATCTAGATGGATACGATTTTATCCATCTAAGATTTTAAGTAACATGTCATCCTGTAAATAAAAGAAATTATAATCAGGACTTTTATTTTTCTTACGTAACATGTAATAATTTGCCGCTTGCACTTTTATTAAGTCATTATTATCAAATTTTAATAATTTTCCTTGTAATATTCGATTGATGTTTGTGCACCAACTGTTAATGACAACATCTATTATTAAATTTAGCATATATTTATAGACTTCGTCTTTATGAACGTTACATGTCAGAACGATTTATTACAAAAATGTTTCCATAAATATGATTTTTGTCTCAAATTTTTTGCTGAGGATTTTCTCGTAAACACGTTTGAATAATTACATAAATGTCATTTAGAAAATTACAAATTAGTTGATGGGTAATGTAGAGATTTTTTGTGAAGTCTCTTTCATAAATAAAGACTGGGGTTGTGGAGGAGTTGTATTTACTTAACTCCATTTTGCATTTATGGCAATTTTACATATTTTAATTTTGGTTTTTAATTATATACCCAGCTACATAAGTTTTGCTTCATTATGTATTTCTGAATCATTATTTTTTCAAAATCTGCCAATAAATTTTCAAATGAATTTATTTCAAAGTTTTCGTTATTTTCCATATCTACATTTATAATTTTATTAGTAAGCATATATTTTAATGATTGTAACGGTTTATTATTGTCACGTTCACAGTTAGCGCCTACAGCATGGGTTGATGTGTAATTATTAATTAAAAGTGTCTTAAATGCATTAATGAATTGCAAACACGTCGGAGAGTTATTTCTAATACCATTACTCTTAATGTTACCAAAAAATTTTCAAGGGGTCTTGATTAAAATTTCTTGTTAATAAACTGGTAATTGCAAACTTTTCTTTTAAAAATATAAACATTTCCTTAAAATGTTTATATTATGGATCCAATTTTAAAGATGGTACTTGTTTATATTGAATTTCAGTAGTGCCTTTCTTTATTTTTACTAAAGTTTTAAATCGCATTGACTCTAAAATTGGTAATATTTCATTCCAAAATTTAAAATGTGGAGAACTTTGTTTAAGACACCTTTGAAAATTTTGCAGAGTTTTGTATGAATGGCCATTAAATGAATCAAATAATTTATCCATTATCAAAGAAACCTGCCGTCGCCAGACACTCCTTGGGAAGTATGTTGTGATCTAAAACAAAATAAAATAAATATTAACTTCATTCAGGTAAATAATTTTATAAAAATGCTTATCACAATATAGCAAGTACAAATCTAAAACATATTTTGAAAACACATTTTATAAATATTATTAAGTGATTACAGAAATTTGATAACAATGACATAGCACAATCAAAAAGTACAAATAATGTTTGGAAAATACTTTTTGTGATGATATGCAAATCTTTTACCATATTTATGTAAAATAGTTTTATATTTTTTCAAAATGTTGTGGACTGTGTCATTCATGATTTCTGTTATTAAATATAAAACATATTTAATAACAGAATTGATACAGGTTAGCCTAAAAGTGACATCAAAGAGAAGAAACTAGATTCCTCAGTCCCAGGGTACTCAAAATACCCCATATATCTTTTATAGTATCTAGATCCGTGAATATGCCATGCCACTAATAATGATTGGCAAGTCACAACCTATTGAATACATTTTAGCAATAAGAAATAGTTTAGTAAGGATCCAACCCACAAAATTAATGAAAATGAGTTGAGAACTACTGAAAAGATACCGATCCACAGATTAGGTTAATATTGCTTTTTCTGTATATATGAATCCAAACTACTTGGGTTGTTACACAAGTCAGAAATCAAACAAGTCTGTCTTTACAAATTTAACTATAATAGACTAAATTGATTGATGATTAACAATCAGTTTTCTATTTTTATACTTAAAATAAATTTAAATTAATAATTTAACACAGACAATCAAAAATAACTGTAATAAATTTTAGTTTATACATACTATTTATTATGAAATATTGTAAAAGCATTATTGGAGGCACAAATTAATAGTCTATATCAAACTAGGTTCAAATTTATGTAACTAATGCTTCTGTTAATTAAAAACATTATAGATGCAAAATTAAGTTAGACTTTTAGCTCTCCTATAACATTTCCAAATTATCTATAGTCACCATGCAAATACATAAGAGTTTTATAAGTTTTAAACTTACTTGCCAAAACCTCATTGCAGCCACACCCTTTGGCTAAAACCTGAGCTGCAACACTGACTTTCATTTTAGGTATTTTATCTTTGTTTACATGTTGCTCTGTTAGCTTGTTAACTAAACGTATCTCATGTTCACCAACATCTACTTCTAATAACATTTGGAGGTGCTCCCATTTTGCATATTTTACTTCACCATTATGAACAAATCTCAAATCTTTTGTTAATAAATTATTTCTCATTCCTTTCAGGAGATGAGGTGCATCATAAATAGGAAATATTTTGTATTATCAATTTCAAAGGCTAAGCTTTTATATTCTTGTTCCGACTTTAAGTACTTTTTTGTTTAGTTTCTGCTATAAGACTATTAATGGCACTAATATTTGTTTTAGTTTGATCACAAACAGTTGCAACTATTCGCAATCCTGTGTTATGTAATTGTTTCACAACTGTTTTAATTAAATCTTTAAAATAATACTTTTAGTTGTGCTTTGACAATAAGTAAAACAGACTGGTTGCTTATATTTACTTTTAATACCCTTTATCATGAACACTAAAGCATGATCTGCAATATTATTTTTTTTTCCCAAAATCTTCAAACCTATTATTTTATCATTTTTTATTATAAAATAGCCCGATGTTAAGCTACTTCATCAAATATTAACGCGCAGAGTTTTGTTCTTCAGACATTTTTTGACTCTTTTCTTTAAATTTTAATTATGATGTCATTTATTCCGGTTTTAAAACGATTATGCTCAAGCATTTTGTAAAACTCTTTTCGATGGTAAAGAGAACAATCTTCTCAAAAGGTTGTAAGCCTTTGACTTTGTTTGTAAACAGTCAGAGCTAAAATTTTTTCTTCAAGAGTATACCGTCTGCCTCTAGGCATTTTATTCAAAGATTTAAATTGCATGCGTAAATATTTTCGCTGGCTCAGGTAGCTTCTCTATTATTTTAAAAATGATTTTTGTTTTGATAGTTTTCAGCTACACGTATCTTTTTGTCTGATTTTTACATTTTGTAATGTAATTTTAAAAGGCGTAATTTTAAGTTTACATATTCTTTACAATATTTAATGCTTCTCGTGGTAATGGACTTTATTCGGGGTCCTGAAAAGGCAGAGACAATAATTATTAAATAATTTTAATAACAAGAAAAATATTAGTTGATTTGTTTATATAAAAAAAACATTCATTAACTTTTAGGTGTATAATAGGCATCTGAAAAATTTATATATATTACTTGAAAATATAATGTGTGACACTCATTCAACTGCTAATCCCAAGATAAGACTGAAATTTAATGACTAAAATCATTTTATTGGATATATATACATTAAAATTACTTATGATTTTAACTTGCCTGAGCACTTGGATGCATTATCTTCTGTGTGTTGAGGTTGTGTAAAGGTAAATTCCACAGTGTTTGGAGCCTGATATTCCATCACTGGAAATATGTTTTGAGAAGTGGAAGCTGAAAACAAAAAAAAATTGTAATGACATTAAACTTATTTAAGTGTGTCACAATCTAAAAGTTAAAACCATAAACCAACTACAAAATAAACAACTAAAAAAGTATAAACAAGCTATGTTCATTTACTGGTAATGATCACTCAACTGTGAAAAATAAGAGATTTTAATTTGTGAAGGCCAAACTTTTACTTAAGTATTATCTATTTATTCTTATCTTATTTAATGAATGTAATAAGTAGTTAGAAACAGGTAAACATATATAAGATGCTAAAATCAGAAACCTTCATAGTTGGTTAAAAAGGGTTTTAGACATACTACAAGCTTAACACTTACAACTGCATTTTCATGGATATAGATTATATCTCTTAATCGATAATATTGTTGATTCTAGCCCCGCTCTCAACTCTGATTATAATCCTACTCCACATTCAACTTTAACTTTAAAATCACAATGTACAATTCTGTTCCTTGTTCCGTTTTGAATTATGGTATCGAACACAGTTCAGATTTGGATATATCAAAATTAAATATAAACAATATTACTCGGAAATAGAGTAGCTTTCACAAGGGAAGAATTTTTAGAGATATAAATTTTTTGAGTATACTAACACAAATATGCAAAACTGGGATGAAAATATTAATAGCTTGTTTTATTCTGCAATATTGTAGACTTCTATTGATGAAAAAATTTTAGATGTGTTATCGCCATTTATAATAAACAATGTTCCATATAAATTAGTCATACCGCTTCATTTACTTACAGCATTTATTAGTATTATTACATATTCCAGAAAAAAATTTGTAATTATCTGAACGAACAAAGTTGGATATGACAACTGCCTGCATTAAGAATTTTCTATTATATCATAAATCTATTGGTAACTAAGGAGATCTATGGACAAATGTAAGATTATTGTTTGAAATTGAAAGACATTATCCATCATGATCCAGAGCCCTAAAGTTGACAGTCACATTGGTGTTGATTTATATCATGCAATTATGTACTGAACATACATTTACATTACAAAACGGGGAACTACAGGAAATTTCAGACCCAATCATTTTCAATCCTGGACCTTTAAAATTCCTGAATCCAAATGATAAAGTTCTACTTGCTTCAATAGAATAATCATACTAATTTGAGTATAGTTAATATTTTAGTTCACATATGATTATAAATACTTACGAATATTCAAAGTCGGAATTCTGTTCTAGTAAGTCGTTTACTGGGTAAACGATAGCGTTCTTCAAAATGACTATCACAGAATCGGACATTATTATATATATATAAATCGCCTTTATCCCTGACTGCTGGTGCTAGAACTGCCTTCCATAAATTAAACCTGTCTAAATTTGGATACTCCGGGTATGGAAACCGATGGAAAGGACCTGAAATAATGGAAGTGTTAAGTGAAAAGAGATTAAAATGGTATTTTATCATAAGATGTACAAAAAGTCTTAATATTTACCCTCAGTATCACACCCAAAATAACATTTCAAAAATTGTTTCTTCGGCATTTTAAATCGCAAAAGCAACGTTGTAATTTATGAAATCCAAAACATCAAAAGCCAAATCACTTGGGCAAACAGAATCCGGTGTATTAAAACAAGGTCAAACGTTATTTTCAGATATTACAAAACAATTTCAAGCCAAGTCGTTAAGAAAATCCACAAATATATTACGTAGCAACCAACACAAACGCAAACAAACAAAATTGACGCTGCGACGCCATTGAATGGCCATAGGTTATAGATTATTCAGAACGTAGACAATATAAACCAAACAAGATTTATTGATTCAGTTTCATTTATATTTTTATTTGTTAAGTACATAATTAATCTTAATTATTTAAGACCATTCTAAATAATTTAAATATAAAATTAAAATAGTCAATGATTAAATTTATTTTTGTCTTTTACCGCACTGCCACCTATTGTGAAAAATCGTAAAATTCGTGTTTGTTTCATACTTCTGAACTATAGATGGCAATATCATTGCTATGTTTTTTTTGGATTATAATTTGTATGAGAGTTGCACCCCCCTGCTCGCGCGTCATTGTCACATCAGTCCTAGTTTCCATATCAAAGAACACACAACGAGGTAACTTTAATATATTAATGTTCTGTGAAACAAACAGAACACATAATCCCTGTATGTTTATATTTCTTATGGTACCTAATTTTGGAAATGATCATCACAGATTACGTTTAATAGATCTTCATCTATGGTAACCACAACACAGACACGAGAACTATAGTTGGCAACATAAAACCGAGAGTACACAATGTAACATTTAATTTACACATAACGACATAACCACATTTAAGGAACTACATAATACAAATAAAAGAAATCTAAATTCATCACTCAAAAGTTAAAAATATTGTTCCAATCTAAATAAATATCGCATTTACTATCAATATTAAATTGTACATAAAATCATTTACAGTTTATATAAAAAGTTACGAAAATATTTTCTTCGGTCTTGAAACATTATCTAATATTATGTATTATTTAACCGTATTAATATATACGCGCCCGGACAACCTGAGGAATAGTCAAGTTCAGAGCTTACCTGGATTTCGCTGACGTTCGTCCCAAGCGTTCAGGCGCTCAGCCGAGTCTAGTGGCGCTGTAGCTTTATTAATTAACTGCTACCAATCGTATTATATGCACAAGAGTAAATCAGTCCCGCACCGACATGCGTTTTCTCTAATTCACACGTCCGCGCGTGATCGAAGTACCTCCGATCCACCGGCAAGCAAATCTATATGACGTCTGTCGCGTATACCTTCCGCCTCGCGTCTGTCAGTTGTCTGTGGTATAGGGGAGACAAACCTTAATATTAAAATGGGGAAAATAACGTAAATATAATAAACAAACGTAAATAAAATTGTCGAGCAACAGGCTATGCAGTAACCAGGTGAAATACTCTGATCACCGAATTTGCAGTAACTTAAAAAAGTGTGTCCTATTCGTAAAGCCACTCCATTCTGAAAAATCCGCCAATTGTAGTAACAAAGGACATGTGATAACACTTTGCCGTATTATTCTAATTATACCATAATTTTAGAATAAATTGTGCTGTTATGTGTAAAATTAAAAAATAGCTTTCCGTGAAATTGGGTTTATATGACAACAAATTAGCATTTGGGCCATAATTCAATATTTTCCTGTAATTCGGCCGAACAAAGCTATCTCTCAACAGGTTAGCTTTTTATAATCGTTCCCAATCGCTTTATGCAATGTTTTTACTATGTATGAACATATAAATAATGGGGTTAGAGTCGTAACTCGTGATTTTTGAAAATATTGTTGTAGACCGCACAAGAGATGGCACTCATTGAGAAGACAATGCATATTTTAACATCAACAGATGGCAGCACAAAAAGCGTATAAATCTTTTGTGTTAACTAACTTAAACTAGGTAAATATTTTAGAAAAATAAAACAAAATATGAAAAGAACCTCCATTTATTTAAGAATGAAATACTACGAAACCTATTCGAATGATAGTTTACGATAAAATTATCACAGATTAAGCGATTCTTGTTCTTGTTATGCGAAAAAAAAGTTCAAGAAATATATTTTAAAAAATTAGTACTATTTTAAGGAAATTACACAATTTTACAAATTACACAATCTTGTGTAAATATTATGTATAATATAAACCTGAAAAAGAGCTTACAAACTAAATAATGAAAACCCGAAAGAACCTTATGAACTAAGTACCTACACAAACTCACGTGATGGAGTGTTGACGTGGATTAAGACGAAGCATATTTCTAAGCAGGTGTGATAGAGCCACCTATTCAAGGGAAAAGTTAAATGAAGCCGTTAAGGGCGGTACGGAATGGCACCTTATGAGGATATAGCACTTCAAAGTTAAATGACATACCAAGGTTGACTATCATAAATCAAGGTTACGCATGAAAAGGCTCAAAGTCAAATACAATGGGCCGATCTACCGTTTTATCTCGATTTGAAGCAAATTAGTAAAGAAGGTTCATATTATGGAAGAAAATGGGTTCAGCCTCATACGTATGGAATCATTAGAAATGATACAAAACTATGTTTAACTAAACGCCATTAACGATCCTTTTAAAAACAGCGTTCCTGGTGAGAGTCGGTCCCTTGCATTCACAAAACGCACAACTTTTCAGCGAAAAAGCCCCAGACGGTAAAATACGCCCGAAAGATGGCACGCATATCCCTCAAAAACAAAGGTAATTGGCCTCAAAGGCTATACTTCAACGAGAACTATAGCATTATCGGGCAAAGATAATTCAATCGTGTTTTTAAGTTGTAAGGGAACACACCCATACCATGTGACCCATATTTTACTCCTCCCTCTTCGGTGACCAACCGTAGTATATGCTAAGACCTTGACCCCCCCACTAGTTTTCTCATAGTAATACATAAATATTGTTTTAAATAATTTTCTTGCTAACAGAAAATTAATATAATCAAAGAGAAAAAACTTTGTAAAAACATACTGTAACAGGTACTTACGTTTTACTACAAATAGAATATTATAAAAGCGCACAACTTCAGAATGAGTACAAAAACTATCAGTTTTAAATCGGATAGCGTCCCGGCATATTTGCATTAGTGTTGGCCATCTGTGAGTTTAAAAAAGTGCTGAACGCTGCGCGGCAGAATTTGAATATATCTCTGAAAAAGCGCGAGAATTCTCTGACTACGTAATGAAATGTTAACCCTCCGCCCTGTGATCAAGTGTGGTATTTTGAAGACCCCCCCCCGCGCCTGTGAACGAGTCACGTAATATGGGTATGCTCTAGAACAGAGTTTCCCAACCTTTCTTTTGGTGAGCCTCCCTGGATTTCTAACAATATTTTCATGCCCCCTTTTAAATATTACATCACAAAAAGAAACGCACATTATTTTAAGGACTTACATTTATTTAAATTCAAAATTATACAAAATAAACTTCAAACAAATTCGAAACGTTTGTTTTTATTGATATTTATTATAATTATAGTAAATAATATTAATTTATTGCTTAATTTACGCGACAAATTATTTTTTCTTTCAATGCAAACGCATTGCGCCCCGCTTGATATCTCTCCACGCCCCCCTTGGGAAGCGTGCCCTACTGGTTGGGAACTCTTGATTTAGAAGAAATCCTTCTATCATTGTTTCCAACGGCAAAAGGGCCAGGCGGCATATCAGCCAGCAGCCACTGGATGGAGCACAGTCTTTGGAGCGATTTTTGATAAGTTTTTTTACTCGCGGTAGGAAAGACGCGTTCCATACTCTTGGTTTATGTCGCACATTTTACACACGCCGGTTTAAATATGATAAAAAACTGCAGATATTACAATTTCAAAAATCCCTGCACATACGAGCCATTTGTTACATCCATTGGATCTTGCAGTAAACAAATCTTTCAAAGATAAATGGGACGTCTTTCTCGCAAAATGCACAATTCAAACATCGGCAAGTTTACCAAAAAATAAATCCACTAAAATGTTGGTACGAATTTGAATCTTAATAGAGCCGAATGTGTGGTCGGCTGGATTTTGGAAGGTGGGCATATACCCACTGAACAAAAAGGCTGTTCCCGAAGAAAATTAACGATTTCGATCTATAGAATCGAAAGCATCACATGACATTGTCCATTTGTGACATTGTTAAATCAACAATTTAAATTAAATGATGCAGTGGTGAAGAATCAGATTCAAATCAACCCAGAAACAAGAACCTTTCCGGAATCGCTTGTTACCTTGCATCATGTCAGCGGTAATACATATACAACATTTAATTATAATTTTTTACAGCGCAGCCAGATAGTACAAATCGCCATGAGCAGATGCAAGTGCAAACATCGTACTTTCAAAACTCACAATTTAGGGTATAAATAAAAAATAATTCTTGAACATCGTAAGGTGACGTTTGAAGACTTACTCCTTTTACCAGTTGGAGCAGGAACTAGCTATAGATTGAAACGATAAAGAGTTGTCACTAGTGCAGAAGTCATAACTTCTTGATATATATTTTGTGATGATATTTACGAAAGAACTAAACAACAATAGCTAGAGAAAAATGAAAGGCTAAAACAAAAAAAAAAACAAAAGTACGGAAAAACGAAGGCGAAACAGGAAAATATCAACAAAAAGACAAAAAAAACTAAAAACACTGTAAAAAGTTCTAAACCTAAAAGAAAACAAAAAAATTTTATATCCTCAAGTGAGAATGAAAATGGTAGCGAGAATGAACTAAATAACAGCGATGAAAGTAACAATGACTATGGAGATTTTTGTTCTAAAATTTTGGGAGATAGGACCTCGGCGGCTGCGGCGTGCTCCGTCAAGCTCCGCCGCCTGGTCACATCTAGCGGCCAGTGAAAACAAAGAACTCGAAGACCCGTGTCCGCGCCTTTTGTCTTGACCGTGATTAAGGCAAAATAATAATCGTGAAGGTCCTCAGCCAAATGCGATACTTTCAATCACATCAGCCCGAGGCAGGCTGATATGAGTGTGGAGACTAAGGGAAAGTCTCCCGGCCCTTTCGGAAATAATGAAATAGATAAGGACATTAAAATTCTGAATAATATAAAAAGCAGTAAATAGAAATTCACTTACACTAGTGAACTTTAACCGAACAATGAAGCAAAATATGCAGTTGTCTGCTGGCACTGCACACAAATTAATATAATTAAAAAATCCATGAGTGGCAGGGACTCCGAACTAAGATTAAACAATTAAATTTTAGACTGTAACATAAGAGAAATGCGGTGAATTTTTTTCTGAAAATCTCAGCAAATGTCTCAAACGGACACATAGTGAACAATGTAAATGAAATTAGTATATATTCTTGTAACATTAGTTTCTGTAAAATAAATAAGAGATTGCCGCAAGTGCGTCGGACAGATCAATGGGAAATACATGCCAATTAAAGAACTTCAAAGTGTGTGACCTGTAAATGCAGTATAGCGAATAAAATAATATTGGATTATAAAGAAATATCCAAGACCCTAACATACAAACACTAAGCCTCCACCGGAAAATGGATCAGACCACATTACTCACTAGATGCTACGACCCGACACTGTCACCGCATGAGCGTGTAACGACGCCCCACCTACGCATGCGCGATACAATTAGACTACCGCCGCTGCTCCTACCACGTACACGCACGAAAACATGACCACGCAGACGACACAGGTCAATCATGCGCCGATGCATACCGACCGGCCGTCGCCTCACAGCAACGATCTGGTATAATAACAAACAACCGCTTCTCCTGGCTCCTCTCCGAAGAACATGAAAACGAATTGGAAAGGATAGAAAACTACACCCTGGCAATTTATATCTCACGTAACCCTAAAGAGGGAGAGAAGAATCGTAACTCTAATGCGACAGTCGCCCAGCAACAATCGAGAGTGATTACACAATTCACTAACATACCCGTCATAATCATAACAGATGTCAAGAAAATCAACGATCCAAAATACCTTAACAAAATTAGAAAAATATCCATAAAGAATGGAGAAAGATACAGCATGGTTTCTTACAAAATAACCATCACGATCCGCGTATACACCGCGGATATAAGGCGAGTAATTATAAATGAGTTGAAGAAACTTGACGACGAACTTCGGTTCGTAGCACGGGTCCTTAAATCCCAGCAAAAAAACACCAGACGAAGGTTGTGCTCATCACGAACACCTACGATGAGAAAAACGAGGCATGTCTTGAAGAAATGGAGAGGTGCATCGCTGTGAGACCGGTCGAAATGAGAACAATCAAAGGTAACTTACAATTGTCTTTGATGGTGCTTACTCATTCAATGAAATCGCACACTCATGAAGGCAACAAAGCATTTGTACTTCGGGGGCTTCAGCTTGAAGCCTCAGCAATACAAAGACGATTCCAGTAGAGTAGTACAATATAAGAGATGTTTCCTCTTCCCGCATGCGACATCGGCGAGTCCTGATGAGAAGAAATAACCTATCTAAATAATTCAAAACGAATAAGGCATGGAAATCGATATATGCGCTTTGTGTAAAAAAACTGGACCATAGGGCTAATCAAGCCAAATTTGAGAAGTCCCAGAAGGCGGTGGACCGTCAAATGAAACACGAAAAAAGGAGAGAAAGCAAAAAGAAACAGCTGAATGCAGGCACATAGCACCGAGATACAAGCAAAAAAACGCCTCGTACGCGAACATAACATCTCCATTTCACAATTTCCATCGCTGCCTCAACGGGCACCCCAAAGACAACCACAGTACCAGACACTAGTGCAGTAAAATGAACATATAATAAATTAAAAAAACGGCATAAAGCCTTTAAGGACAAAAAACAGTTACAACATGAATTATTTGTTGGGTTTTGATGAGGATATCAAATTTCAACAAATAATCCGAGAAATCAATACCACAAGCTGCGCATACTACACCTCAATACGCAAGGACTCAAAGGCAGATTCCTCTACCTAAAATCCTTAGCCGACCGTCATGAACCATATATAATAAAGGCCTATCCTCAAACCTCAACAGTGCGGGCTACGGCATCCTTGACGTAGCTGTGTTCTCACACGATGCTCAAACTTTTGATATCGTAACATGTCGATAAACAATATTGGTTGGCTCCGATTATTTATCCTGACTACTGGAACTCAAAATAGTGATGGACAGAAAAAAAAAAACAAGGATAAAAAACACCCGTGATATAGCAAATAACGAAGAAATCAGGCAACAATTTCAAAAAACACTGGGATAAAACCGCGCACCTACTAAAGTAAATCACATCCAATGCAGAATGCAAAGAATATACACTACAACTAGAAAAAGCCATCACAGAAACTCTAAATGAGTATGCGCCATTACATGAAAACAATAGTAGAGATGAACTCCCATAATACGTTAATAAATTAATCGACGAAAGAAACCAAGCAAAAACGAAAGCGTGGAGACTACGCTTCAACCAGGACGGAAAAACTGAGCAAAGACGTATCCACAACCGTCTGAAACGCCTGGTTCAACAAGTAGTCATGGAATACGGTAGCGAGAAATGAAAACACAATAGACGATCCAAATGACAACGGAGCCCTAATGTGACGAATTCAACGCAATCTGAAGGATCCAGTACAAAGATTCCCCCAGATCGAGGATTGTAACAGTGAGAAAGAAACCATCAACGCCCTGGTCGACGCAGCGATCGTCCTAGAAGCCGAGATAGACAACGTAGAGAAAGAAGCACAGAGAAAACCACATCGATCCAGCCTCTCGACCCCACCTCTATAGATGAAATCAAATTCGCTATAAGACGTTTCAAAAATAAAAGGCTCCTGGTCATCAGGGAGTGCATTTACGTACACAAAACAGACAAAAATCACAGAGATGCTAAATCGAACCGACCCATCTCTCACCTAAATATCATGGGTAAATTACATACATAAACATCTGTTCATGTCGCGCCTGCGACACAGCCGATAGACTGCAACCGCCGCTCCAACATGGCTTTAACAGGGACAGAGAAGGCACGCAGATCCTTCGTACCGGAAAATTCATAATGGACACGCTGGAAGCGAAGGAGGGCATGACCATGGTGTCGACGGATATCTCGAAGGCCTTCGACTTCATAAATCACGAAGGTCTAACGAAGAAGCTTCAGCTCCAAAGAGCCGATATCCCGAATGACATTATGAAACTTATAGAGAATTACTTTAGCGGTCGCAAAACCTACGGACGCGTCAGAACCAACAACGGCGATGAGAAATCGGTACTACACGGAGTCCACAGGGCTCTATCCTGGGATCCGGTCATTTTCAACTTGTACGTACACGTTGTTTGGAACCAGTCTAGCATGTCGTCTAGCATATCTCGGAGGCGTAACGTCCGATTGGGTCGGGACCTATGACATTTTTCGTAAGTACGATTAGCTTCCGAACGCAGAAATCGTCCATTCAATAGTTTCGGAGCTGTTGCCGTGCATAGAAAAATAGGTTTTCGCAACATAGCTCGGCCACCGTACGTCCGATTGGCCTACAACGAATACTTCCGCGGACTTAAGCTCTCCCACTATGCCAACGATTTGTGCATCTTCAATATATCTCTTAACTCGAACTGCGTGACGCGCCGTGCGGGCTGAACTGCCGATACCATTATCGACTACCACCGTTATTTGAGGCTAAAGTGCAAACGTAGACAAAACGGAGTGTGCCATGCCACAAGAGAAATTACTGCAGAACCATTAGCGTCAGAGACGAGGTAATAGAATAGAAAAAGGACATAAAATATCTCGGTGTACATCTAGACAAGACTATGACCATGGACAAACAGACCGATTACGTCGTGTAGGAGGCGCGTCGATAGCGTGGCGCGCTAGCTCTTGTCATAGACTGGCACGCCAAGACAGATCTGATAGTAAAACTCGCCATCGTTCAGGCCTGGCAACTCCCCATATTGGATTATGACATGGTACTACTGTCAGGTTACAGTAAAAAGCAACTCACTTCAAATTGAACGTCAATATCGAATGGCTCTCAAGATCACTTGACCATTCCCAAAATGCCTAGAGACCACACAATTCTAAAAAATGGTCGATTGGGCTCCATGGCACTTTCTTAGACAAGATTTGAACAAGCACATACTGCGCCGACTCCACAAAATGTACATCGAAGATCTGGAGACGCCTACCTTGGAAACGGACAGCACAACTCCTTCCTAACTAATACTAGATTTAGTGAAATAAACTATGTACCAAAAAAAAGACAGGAGCCAACCGCTCAGCAAGCGAACCACCACTACACGTCCACATAGACTGTAATTAACTGTAAATAGGAAAAGGTAGTATGAAACAACATAAGGACACTTCATGACATTTATACAGATCTTTCAGACTTAACATAAGTAGATTCTAAGTAGCCGACACACCCACAGCCCGAATACGTCATCGATCTGTGGACAAAATGTAAGATACGAAGTAGGGAAATAATCATATTTCTATTCTAAGGTTTTGGAAAATGCAAATGAAGTAGAATTTGAAAATAAAGAAAATTATGATGACAACAAAACAGTAAAAAGTTTTTTGAAATCATCAATGATAAGGATGAGACTGCCGGTCCCTCTGAAAGTATCGCTGTTGGAGTCTAGATTTTAGTTGAATTCGTGACCAAAAAAAAAGGTCAAACACTTCGTGCGCTTGATGCAACCACAAACAAATGTTATCTACCTACTATTAGATATTTTGACAGTGCGTATCACAGAAAAAATATATCTATTTAAAATTTTCCCATTTTTTAAAATCAATTATGTTATCTAATGAAAACGAAAAAATCTCGCTAGAAAGATTATGGCTTTGAAGATCATGACATACCGTCTATGACTTTATATAGATGGTGAAGGACAATGAAGAAACGAAGAACTGGTTTCATGCCTTTTTAAACCTTGTCATGTTTATGAGCACCACGCGAACGAAATCGCTGGCAACGGCTAATATGGAATAAATATCTAATTTCTTATTAAATATAAAAGTGATAATGCTTACTAAAATTAAAATCAGTTCAAATTCTAAATAAGTCTAATTAACATTTTATTTTACACTAATTTTGAATTTAATTAATTCAAATTAAACATTATACCCATAAAGTATTATTGTATAAAATATACTTTGAAGCCTGAAATAGGAGTACAGATATATATAGATAATAGTCATACAAAAATTACCTAAAAACACAATTATAAGAGAAATCTTTCAAATGATTTATGATTTTCTATATGACCATTACAAAATCATAAGTGTCTCATGAGTACATTGGTACTACTTGACGCCTTAGTTTAAGTGGTTTATGTAAGTGAGATGCGATTAGTCATACATTTCTATAGACTAGCAGTAGAAGATCTAGCAATGAATTGAAAAACATTATTCCAAGATGAGAATTGCAAAGATCCGTCCCACTTCGCTCATAGCTTATTATTGCTGATGAAAATATTTGGCTCAGAACGACTGATGGACCGACTTAGCACGAGGTTCATCCACAGGCACATAGGGGTATAAAATTGACGCAGTTGACACTTTTAAACTTCATATTGGAGGTGGAGATATGTCAATATTTATAATATACTTGAGATTATATGGAAATCAACTGAATCCAATCCGATAAGCGAAGCAACGAGTCGTTTAACTTTAATCACTTGTTTTTTGAAAGAATAATATAACTATGAGACAGAGTTGTTCACTGTTCACCATCAGTTCTCAACTTTATTGGAATACCATCAGGTTCTTCCACATAAGGGGTCATTCATAAATTATGTGAACACAAATAAGACAGAGTCTAAATTTCATCAAATCACAGTTAAGTCTTTGATATTCAGGGAATATACTATTGCAATGTTCTTTTGTATTAAGTATGTGTATTATTGAGCATATGCGGCAGTATGAACATGATGAAAAATTTATTAAGTATGTAAATTAAAAGGATATATTCTTATCTTACCAAAACTCACATAGAGGGGTCTGAATTTAAAAAAAAAACTCCTTACGCAATCAAGAGATGTTCCCTAACCACTGGCGGACGAGGATGTGATGAAGACCCTTTTCAAGCTTTCCATCGAACATTCGGTCTATAGTCATGGATGGTAAAACTAGGTGAGCGTGGGTCGCTTAGTGGCTTCTTAGGAGCCATCCGCCCACTCAGCATCCCTGTAGATCACGAGGTTCAACATCCTATGTCAACCACGAGCGAATTCTCTAATGAGTCTTTAATTAAGTTTAAGAAAATTTATTATATGCCTATAGGAAAAGTTTTAATTTTAAGAAAAAAAACAATGATCGGTATAATTTCTATACCCTATGTTGTTAATATGTGAGTCAACTAGATAAGGTCAGAATTTCAATCACGGGTCACTGTGTGCGCACATTCAGTCAAGCCCCGGATAACATACACTCGCTCTTATACAAACCTAATAAAACTTTTTGTAAAAAGGGTATTATATAATTTCTGAAAATTATTTGTAATAGTTTTACATCACATTTTATTGTATATAATTTGATTACAATAGATCTTGCTCCTTCTTTTTGAACATGTGTCATAATATTTTAAGAAAATACAATATTCAAAATTTACCACTCGCTTGCGGGAGAGCTATCCCTCAAGAATCTTGCTTGTTCTACTGGAAAGATAACTATTGTATGAACAAATGGTAAATTTTGTAATACTATAAATTCTTAAATTTAAATAAGTCGAATTGAACCGGCTTGGTGCAACAGTTTATATTAGCTGACGATCTCGAGTCCTATAGGTGACAACAATTTTATCATAATGTGTTAAAAAAAAAAAAACTCAAAACATAGTTTATTTTGTTTTGCAATTTTTAAAAAGATAAAACACTGGAATTACAATAAAGTTATAATTAACATAAAAGTGTTATAATTAATACGAAATTTTAATAAAATGTGCAAGGATATTTTGTTTCAATTCTCTACTACTATCAGAAAAATAAAGAATATAATAAAACAAATCAAAAGGCTAATATTTAGCAGTGATTTGATCTTCCACTCTCAACTGCGATGCCTATCCTGCTCACTATTGACTAATGTCAGTCCCGAGACCGATCTTGGCTTCCCTTCAACATTGCTGCTACTTTTCTATTCTTTATAAGATATGGTACTTCTCATGAAAAGTATCCTAGGACATAATTTGTAAACAAAATTTGAAAACCATCCAGACATTGAGTTTTTTTAAAATATGTGACAATCTTTCTAAGCTCAGAGCTCAACATAAGCTATTGTAATAGATAAAAAAAGGAATAGAGTTGTTACATAACTTTTAAAAATGAATTTTAAGTTGTTAAAGATGGATGTATTGCGGCCAAAACTGTGGACGTTAGTAACAAAATAAAAAGAAAAAGCAAAAACATAATGAAGTTAATTTGGAATGTTAAACAGAATTAAACTTATAAAATTAAGGATCACTATCTTAATTTCCAAGCTTAAGATACATAACAAAAAATATAAACGTTGCTGATGCCTTTGACAAATTATACACTGGCATTCCAATATCAATCACCAACTTTCTTAATTCATTGCATGCCGCAATAACGCATCTTCTTGATCCATTACATTATCTATGGAAATGTACTTTACACTATCTCCTGGAAGTTTACTCAGTATTCTTTGTCACTTCATCAACACTACTATTTCCAGCCATCAATATTGCCCTTTGACACATCCACCGATAGTCTTTAATTTCTACTTGGACGACATCAGAGTAGACTTTGGAGATTAGATCTTCAATACTTCAACTTTTTCACCTAAATCGTAGTCTGTTTCAATTTTGTTTGCAAAATGAGTTACTTCACCGTCTCCTACTAAAAGTAACTTTGAAGGAAAATTTACACTGCCTCAATACAATATATAAAGATTCGCGTCTTTATCGTTCTTTGTAGAGCCGGCTCTTGCCTTTCATCGGAGTCAAGCGACGATGTATTTGGACGCCCTCCGGTTGACACATTCACATTAATAGAATTATGTTTCACTTTATGGTAAAGTATTTACCATTTTTTTTTAATTCGACACATATTGACATTGATTGATATTAAGGAGCGCTTATTCTCAAAGGTGCTTGAAATTTTATTATTCACTCGAAATTGTTTAATGCATTTAGCATTTTGGCGCCCTTTGCCACCTGGCACTTACAGTGACCGCACCTCTAGCTGTATCCCAGAGCCGGCGCTGCTCTTGGCCCGTATATGTGTACAACTACGTTTTTAAAGCTGTTGAAGAAGTCCTGAACTAACACTGTTTGTATACTAAGCTCTCTCGCCTTCATGCACACATCTAAAGTGACTTTTTAGGGAACTTCGACAAATTATAGCGAGTGCATGCAGAATAAGGGCGAAAATGCCGCATGAGATGTTCTTTGACAGATGTAGTATATTCACAATACTTGCAACTATATGGTTTTTCATCCGTATGCGTACACATGTGTCTTTTTAGGGCAGATAAATAAGACGTTCTGTACTCACACTGTTTACATTCATAAGGTTTTTCCCCCGTGTGTACGCGCATGTGTCTTGTTAGAGCAGTCGAATAACACGTCCTGTATTTACAATGTTTACATTCGTAAGGTTTTTCGCCAGTATGCACTCGTGTATGGCTTTTTAGATTACCTTTATCATATGTAGAATATTCACATTGCTCACATCTATATGGCTTTTCACCCGTATGTGTACGCATGTGTATATTTAGAGCAGATAAATAAAATGTTCTAAACTCGCACTGTTCACATCCATAAGGCTTTTCCCCTATATGTGTATGCATGTGTACTTTTAGGGCAGTTGAATAAGAAGATCTGTATTCACACTCTTTACATTTGTAAGGCTTTTCGTCGGTATGCACCCGTATATGGGTTTTTAGGTGAGTCCGGTCAGAAGTTTTATATTCACACTGCTCACATCTATATGGCTTTATGCCGGTGTGCACGTGTGTATGCTTGTTTAGGGCACTCTGAGTAGATGTGCTATACTCACATTGCCCACATTTATATTGTTTTTCGGTAGAATGCACGCTAATATGCCTATTTAGATGATCTTTATCAGATGCGGTGTACTCACATTGCTCACACCTATATGGTTTTTCACCAGTATGCATACGCACGTGTCTTTTTAGGGAAGATAAATAAGACGTTCTGTACTCACATTGTTTACATTCATAAGGTTTTTCTCCCATATGTATGCGCATGTGTCTATTTAGAGCAGTTGAACAAGATAACTTGGATTTACAATGTTCACATTCATATATTTTTTCATCGGCCAGTGTAACTAATGCACCATCATCCGTTCCCGGTCTACACTCGCATTCTGCTAGTGCACTACCACAGTGCGCGCACCGGGCCTTCTCTCGTTTGGCCACAGACTTACAACTCTGCTTTAGTACTGTATTTTCATCGGCATTATCGGATGTATTTATATGGAAAGCAAGATAATATTTCAACACGTTTGATTCTTCACATTTACCTTCGTAGGGGTGCTCCTCGACTTTGACGCGCGGCGCTGACTCTAGAGCATCTGTAACAATTATAGAGACATTATATTATTATTGTATATTGTCATGCGTTTGGATCAAGGAATATAGTGTGTCTGTGAGAATGAAATCAATAAGTTTGACTATAGTTTATTTAGTAGTCTATACACTAGCATCTACAAGAAGCATCAGGGGCTCACTAGAATTAAGGGGTAGCGACGTCGGGCAGATCAGTGAACGCACCTGGTGGCGCGGGCAGCGGAGGCGCTGGGCGCATCGGAGACAAGCAGCGCGGCCAAAGGAGACATACGAGACAAAGGAGCTTCGGATTCAGCGGCAGGGGGCAGTAGCAACTGGCGTGCCGGGGACAAGCGTTGCGGTCAGAGAAGGCATCACGGGCCTCAGCCTTAGCGGCCGCGAGCTGCTGGGTGGAGGCCTAAGTCCAATGCTTCGTGAAGAAGACCGATGAGAATAACCTCTGTCAGCGGTTACTGGGCAAAAGCGAACGGCGGCATCCCGACAGGAAAATTCTACCTCTCCATTTTAATAATAATTTATGTACGTCAAGGGTTAAACAGAAGGCTGTTGTGGAATGCCATCGGGATTGACATGTATGTTGACATAATATAAATAAAAATTATTATATCAAGTGCATATTTGTCATGATGTTTGTGACTTATACATGCATAAACCTTTAACAGATTTGGATGAAATGTGGCAAGCGGAAGGAAAGGTTTTATACAAACAAAATATCTTTATCCTGGAATGCATTCCTATGGGATAATTTACAACCGACCTCAATAGAAAACGAATGCTATACTAGAATAAAAAGTACGAAATTTGGATAGGCAACAAAATCCACCTACACGAGTGAAACACATAACAACAAAAACATAGATCAAACACGTTTTATCTTCCGTCTATTTCACTTTGTATACCATATATGGTTCAAATTACCACTTATTAATTGTTCATAGAGTTTATGCCTATTTGAATGACATAGACCATAAATAGTAATTGTCTTTATTTTGTTTTGTTTTGTTTTTAGCAATCAACTGCAGAAAACACCATGGTAGAAACTTGCCTATTGCATATGTTTTTATTCTATACGATCCCTATAAGAATTTCATCAGTAACAATCTATAAACATATAGTAATATGGTCACAAAAATATATAAATATAATTGTTCACATGATGAAACTTATATTGAAAGTCTCTAATTCACATTTATTGTATTTTAGTTAAGACCTAATTTCTATAAACAAATAAATACTGATAGAGTAGAAAATCTCCTTTAATCTGATACATAAATTCAAAAAGATGAATCAATAATTTATTGACTGTCATGGATACCAATAACAATGGTATAGAAGCAGTGATTTTGTTCTATGTAGAAGTTAGCAATTTATTTGTTAGCTTTGGTCTGTGGACTAGCGCCCAAGATAGATTTTTAAGATCCATAGGTTCTTAACTTAAAGGAAGTTCAACGATTACTATGCCATCTATGCAGATTCCAAAAATATAGCCTTTACTCATAAATTACATATTAATATTTGATGTGTATTTAAGTGCTTATTGAGCCATACGTTATAGGCAATGTTATGTTTTAGTAAAAATTCTTCTTACTGTTATTTTTTTATTATAAATGCACACCTATTTTCCAAAAGGGTGGATTGAGGCCACAAATTTCCTTAATGATCTTTTACATCTTTCTTACTTCAGTATGCGCCTATAAAACTTTTCATGCACACATTTGCAATGGTTCCGGTTTCTGATGCTCAAAATTAGGCCATTCTTTAATATGCTACCAATTTGGTTTGCATAAGATTTTCTAGGTCACACCTCGGCAACCCTTCCATCAAATACATTAATTTTATTTATAGATTTCTTTTGCGAGTCTTAGAGCCATACATGATTTCTTCTTTTCACCAACTACTTCCCTCAATTTGAAATTTCATCCTTCATTATTTTCCTTTCTAATATTTGTCACTTTATTTACTTCAAACTGCTTCTTTGTTTTGTCTTCTAAAACAGATTTTGTTACCTTCCACAATTCATCAAGTTCAAGAAGTACTAGACTCATACAGTTTATTTTCTTCTTAGGAATCTTGTAATCACTCTACCTATTCATTTTTCACATGCGGTTCTAAAGCTTACCACTGTTTATTCGTTTTAGCTTCGTAGTGACCATTACCGCATGATGTGGCCATCTTTAGCGCAAAGCAACTAATACTTTTGTCTTCTCCTCTCTGCCAAATATAAGAGTATATCCTTTTGTGGTCTATTATTCACACACGTTAAACTTTAAGCATGGTAGATGAAGGCAATCACCATTCTCATTCACTCTTAAATCCCCAGCCATTAAAATCACCTAACTTGACCATCCTTTGATTTCCGTCATATTTAGCTAGTATACCTCTCTTACGTCAGTCCAAATCTCTTTCTGTTCTCTAGCGGTTTGGACAAATTTGGGGCATAAGTGCCTAAAAAAAACTGCATAAGTCAAAATTGTGGGTTGTAGCCAGGGGAGCCTAAGGGTTAAATATTTGTAACTGTTTACAAAGTCCAAAGTCAAATTTAAGTTTTGTTTTTTTCTCGTTCAGAAAAGAATTATTAATAGTAAAGAGATGGTTGTGTTTACTTTGTCAAAACTTGGTCGCTACCTATTAACCTGAAAAAGAAACCATGCTCATCTTTACCGAGGTGTAACAACATCACTTGACTAAATCGGAGAACCGAAATGTCTCTGGTTCTAGCTGTAGAGCAAATCTCTATTACATCTATCAGTCTGCTCAGAAGGTTCTCCTTAACATTCATGAAATCCTCGGTGTATTAATATCATTCATCAATTATGTACATGCTCTTTTCAAATCTTCAATATTTTTAAAATTCCTGGAAATCATACGCAGACAATACATAGTATCAAAACACAAAAAATATTTTTTCTTCATATTACATTTCATTCTCTAGCTACTGATTCGGAGTTGTGTACATGTACTCACTTGTGTGGAGAGACGTGGGCGTCGCATCGTCACCGCAGCTCGCATCGGGCCGTGAGCCTGGACAGCAGGCCTGCCGTAGAAGAAGCACATGACTAGATAAGTGGATATGATAAAGCGCTGAATAGGACAAGTGAGTAGCTTTTGGCCAAGTGCATCAGGGCTACATTACTACATTCAAAATTAGCTCACTTACAATATCTGGCAAATGCTATTTGTGGTCCATTAAATTCTGTTACAAAATAATAATTAAGGAAACATGTGTATTGGCATTTTAACAAGATTTAAGGAGACAGAAACAATTTTCTAGTATACCTCTAAAGATGCAAGATTTTTATAGTAATTTGGAAATTGCTACTTCAATAGTTCAATTACAAAATAAAAATTCTCATATGTTAGTGTGGACAAAAATTATTTAACATCTATTTAGGCATGAAATGATTTTGCATATGATCTGTGGCCTTTTCAACATATTACATTTGATTATGTTATTCTATTGGCTTAAATTTTGAAGTTTTCTTACCCTACAGAGAAACACATTTATACATATAATGGTTCTAAAATGATTTCATCATAAAACATATTTTCTTAATATATTTATTATATTTCATTACTTTATTACAATTTCGTTTTTCATTAATACAATTTTATAAATTGATACGTTCAAATAAATTTCATCATTCAACAAACTTGTAGGATTCCATGCCAGCGCGAATGATCTGCATCAATTATGTAGCTTATCTGACAATAGATCATGACTAGTGACATATTGAACTAATAAAACGGTTGATGGCTCGGCAAGTGGAACCGGCCGCCGCCCTAAATGGACTCGTATGCTACAGTACTACAGGAAACTGAATTGTTATTTAATTAAGTAATGCCAGAAAGCCGTACAGGAACACCGTATAATTCTAGAACAAAATTTTTTTCTTTCTAGAAATTGTGCTCTATAGATATTTATATATTGCCCCATATAGCGATCCCTAAGTCATAATTGTATACCTAAGGACCCTAACTACTAACTTAAATGTTGCACATAATACATTAAAATATTTACCTTATTGTCTTAAATATGTAATGAGAAAAATAAGGGAGCACCTACCTTCACAGGTGTGGCACTCTTCTGCAGCACAGTAGCCCCTATGCTTAACTCTTCTTTGATAAAGTTACATATTTCATCCTCTTTCTTGATAAATGTATCACACATCTACAAATTCAAAAGTAATTACATGCTGGTGACAAGAAAGAGCAGTCGTTATCGACAGCATATTAGCATCAACAATGCAGAGAATTAATATGAGTCAACAATTTTAAGGTGATTAATGTGAACATATTTTAGTTTGTCTTTGGTAACTTTATTAATACAATTAATTAAAAAAAGAGTAAATTCAAAAATAGTACATTAGCTCCAAATAATGCAAAAGAGCAAACTAATGATACCATCTACTTGCATTGAGTCCATGGAGGTATCGGTCAAGCAATCTTGTCTTAGCTGCTCCCGTCCTAAGTCCAGGTCTCCAGCTGAGTAACTGACCTCATCATCATATTCTATCTTGATAACTATTGTGGAAGGTTCATCATCAATCTGTAACCAAACATTTTGAGTTAAAATATTCCATTTATTATATCTAAATATAAAAAAGGTTACAATTTTAAGTATCAATAAAGAACATTTATGATTAAATGAGCTATGTAAACATAGCAATGGATATGATATGAGATTGATGTGAGACTTCTTATAACTCAGAGAAAAGAAATAGATTCGCAACAAAAAATTTCTACACACCCCGTTATGCATATAGTGTGAACATACTTCCCATTTCATGTTATAGACGAATTCTAAACTCAAAACATTTTATACAACTGTTTTAACATATTTAATGCAATTTAGATTAGTCAAAATACACAAAGATAAGATTTTAATGAACAATAATATGAGTTTGCATGATTTTACTTCTGAAATGAATCATACACCTGTAAAGAAAGACTCGGTAATCTTTCACGTGATATAGAATCCGGCAGCTCTCATTATGGTAAGCTTGCTAATCGGTGCTGGTAGTCATTCAAGGCTGCAAAATAGTGACACCCGTTAGGGCACTGCTCAGAATCGATGATGCGAAATGGCCTAGCTGTCTTGACGGTGTGACTTTCAATCGACAACAAATTGATAACCGGGTTTAAAATTTAATTAGGCACTCTTAGAAAGACAAATCCAGAAAATGCAGCAAAAAATATAAAAGTGCCAATGCACTTGTGCATTGAGTTGCACATTCAATTGTTACATTGCTAGTATCAAAAATAGTAAGACAGTGCTAAAAGTACTGTTATATAGAATTGGCTAAAGAAATTCCTTTAAAAAATTATAGAATAAAAACCTAAAAGAACATGGAAATGAACTTAAATAATACATAAATCTGTAAATTAATCTATGTATTAATGCTAATAACATCCAATATTATAAAATATGTCTGTCTAAAAGTTTGTTACATTTTCATGCTTCAACAACGGTATAGATTTTCATAAAATTTGGCAAGGAGATAGTTTAGCACTAGAGAAAAACATAAGCTACTTTTTATTACTTTGTCTGTCTCTTTTTTGAACATTTTCTCGTAGCTTAACAATACTGAACTAGATAATAATAATGCAGACCCTTTTGTAAGAAATAAGGTACTGTTTAATCATCTTGGAATCTGTTTGTCTGTATGTCTATTTATAACTCCACAATGACAACTAATTTTGATGAAGTTTAGAAAACTAACAGAATTGATTGTCATATAAATGTTGGTTGCTGTTTATTTTATTGTGTGTGCATACGAATATCCCGTAAAACTAAAGATTTAAAATTCATTAATTTTATTTCATCTACTATGCTTGTTCGCTTCATTTAGAAAAGAAGCTGTGTTAGAGTGGGCTATGAGGCTTTGAGAGAGAGGAAAATATGGTGTGATGGATGAAGTAGAACAAAAGTAAAAGTAAGAGATAATCAATAAACCGATTGTAACTATATGATTAATAATAATAGCTTAATAATAAAAAAGTGTTAGTAAATGACAACGACTGGTAATGTTTTTACACTGCATCCTTGGTTAGTGTGTACTTTATCCCATTAACATGATATTATGAATGTGACACTGGGGCAATTTTGGTTGTTTGTAATTCAATTACACATAAATAGCTGGACAGATTTAGATGAAACACAATGATTTTCTGGATTACATACATGGCATTTCACACCTACCGCAAATGCAATCCTGTGCAATAATTAACAAGAAACTCGGATCAATATCCGAAAAGTATATCAGAATCAAGAGTGGATAGCGTGATCGGAAAAGAGAGGGATGCAGGATTGGAATAGAGAAAAAGATTGAATCAAAACTACCTGTAAAATCAGAACTTAAATCTAAAACAACTAAATTACTCAATTTAAAAATTAGGTATAAATGATATTTCTACAGAGGCAGAACTACAGGCAAAAGCTATCCATAAATATTATAAAATAGTAGAATCGTGTCTATATATTCAAGACATGAATGAAAAAGGGGGACAATGAGAAAAAGGTGACACAAGAGAAAATAATGATTCTTATTGCTTTGTAAAATACCTAAATGAATGTAAATTTATTCAATAATTATTAACCAGACAAATGACAAGTAAAATTAATTCTGATTTAGATTTCATATTCCCATATAATCATTACGAATCTATAATGTTAAGACATTGAGAGATAAGGAACAAATCATCTTTTGTGTTATACTATTTTCCTTTTCCAATTTCTAGTAAGAAGAACATTTCTATTGATATGGCACCATCATACTATTATACAATTTTATATATTAAAATGAACATTAAAGTATTGAGAGGTCAAAAAGTGTCGATGTACTAACTTTAGCCTGGTGATAATCGAGGCTGGCTGGAGTTGCCGCGGTCGGAGTCCGAGGTGGAAGTTCGTGGGGTTCCGCGAGGGCACCTATTTCAGTAGTCATATTGTTTCCGTTCGTAAGTTCACATCGCTCTAACCACACTGAGCACTCCCGCAGCATCACATTAGTTCTAGTTCTATCAGAACGAATACACAAAGAGAAAACTAATAGGGCATCTAATTTCAAAAGTGTTTACTTAAAATCGCGGTAATCACAACTAAACATCAGAACACATTGAAGACAGATGCACAGAAACAAATAGACGATAGACGTAGGATATGATTGATAAATAAATAAACAAGTGTACACCATAGACATTCCGTTTCCTACTGTCAAAACCACAGAATAACAATATACTAAGCTATGGTCGAAACATACATTTTGTGGATTATAAATCTCATAATCTTTGTAAAGAAATGAATTGTTTATTCGATTGTTATCAAAATTGTCTAATAATAAGAATGTCTAGTATGTTTCTTTAATGTCGACGTGAATGCAATTTTCTTGTTGTTTCGTATACAATAAAAAAAAATAAATAATTGCAAATTTATTTTAATAATTATTATAATTATGTAAGAGATTAAATCCCAAGTTTTAAACACATTTTACAGTTTATTTAGTGAATTAGAAATACTTCTTTGACATATGGAAAAGCTTTTTTGTTTTTTTTTTTCCTATTGCGACGAGGAGGTAAAAATTCATAACGCATACCCGCGCGCATGGGCACGCAAGTAGTGTGAAGCTGACATCCACTAAAAAGTCCCCCTGAAGAAATAACGGGTCGACAGTGCCGTTAGCTGGAAAGTAGTGAAACCTTCGTTCAACGAACGCGGCCGCAATGCACGCGGGGGTGTCGCCCTATGAGCTATTTTTTTAGGCATAGGATGTCACTGGATATCGACAGATATCGGGTCCATTTGTCCTGCCCGGCACGAAAGCGGCCCGGTGGAGTCGAGTGATATGGCCTTATTGACTGAGGGATATCTAGCCTTAGTCAATCATTAGTGTCGTCGCCTTCCATGAGACTTTCTACGGCTGCTATAAGAGCGTTAGGTGGATCGGTAGATACATTCCGTGGCCTAAGGATAAAATGGTAGGGTTGGGGTGGCTAATAGGAGGCAGCCGAGCGGAGGACCGCATAGGGATACGATTCCGCAATGTTAAAGAAACGCTTAGATACGTCCTTCATAAAGACGATGGTAAAAAGTTCTAGATCCCTGTCAAGTACTGAATTTCGAACGCACCAGTGAGCGTTCGTAGAATCACTACAGAATTTATTTTGAATGACTTGGAGTCTATCGAGTTCTTTGAGGCGGCGTGAGCGAAGAAGGGGGACGCGTATTATGTCATCGCCGACAGTATGCACATTTTGTAAATAATGCGCGTATTGCACAATGATAATTTGCTTTTTCTACCAAGCTTGGCGCCGCGGTGCCTTCGGTAGAAAAGTACAATGTTCCTCTCGAGATGATCTTTAAAGTAAAGATTTTTATAACGCATAAATCTTTAGTCTTTTACATGGAAAAGCGTGTGTCGTAAGTGTTGAAATCACGAAGATAAGATTTGTAATGTTTGTGTAAATTAATTTATTGATTCTCAAAGATGAATTCCAACTAAAGAGAAAAAGAAAGTTTAGTATTTCCGCTAATTTTGTTAAAATTAATTATTACGTTTATCAAGATCTGCTATTAAACTTCCTAAGTTTCATATTTTTGAATATTTCCATCCAGCATAGATGGTTGCTCAAAATATATTTTTTTTGTTATACCTAAATAAAAAATTAACAAAACCTTCTGCAATCGACAGACATTTTTGTATGTTATATTATTAATTCAGTACCTTTCGCCCGCGGCTCCGCCCACGCGGGCATCGAATAAGTTATTTCATCTTTTATATCGAACGTCACGCCACAAAATAAATAGACCCAGAAGGTCCACTCCATACGCGCGCTTAACTGCGACGCACGTGCGCGGCCGGCCGAAAAAAGAATTCCCAAGCCATCTTAAACGTGTCAGTTGCAAATAGCGCGTGGAAGAGATGGTAGTGATACTATTTTTTTTTAATAACAACAAAATGACTGTAATCAAACGTAGCTATTATGATTGCTGCGTATCGAGATGACTAAATACCGCTATAGTAGTGAATTTACTTTTTCTTTTACCGTTGCATCCAAATTGGTTTATATAACTTTATTTGTGTAGATTAGGCAATATAACAATAATATAATCTACGCTATACTATCTATATAAATATAATGAATAATGAAACTTTTTGAATGTAAGACATATTTAATCTTAAAAATAGTTCGATATCTTTTTATAAAACATCTCTCATTAATATGAAATACTGCGAAAGCAGTATTTTTCTACATAAAATGCTCTTTGGGTTTGAAACTACTTTTTTAATGAATTTTCCCCAATTTCACACATAAAATAATATTAATTAATGTTCTGATTTTTCAGACAAACATCATGCTTTAAGCATATTGAATGAGAGCACTTAAATGATAAGCCGTCGGTCCTATGTCATGTATGCGAATATAATTTTAATACTAAGTCTTTATTAAGATTGATCGAAAAAAAAATGGTGTTTAAAAAATCCTATTACCATTACTAAAGGGATAGAAGGGGTTTTGAAAGTTTTTTGGTAGGTAAGTAAATACAATTAATTTTAAGTGATAATGCGTTCTAAACTGTACGGTTTGTTGAATTAATAGAGGGTAATTCTGCAGTTATTTAAAGTTAACTATGCAAAGTGTCAATTTTTAAAAAGTCTCTTTAAAATAATATAAAACCCGTCCTTTTCTATGACCTATACCTGTTCTCCAGTGGTCTCTTGTAAGAAACTTTACTTAAGAATGAGAATTTATTACACCCTAAAATAAAATATAATAATAGCTGAAATCATCGAAAATCCTTTTCTATCACAAATATATAATGTTAAATAATTGAAAATATCTCCTTTATCGGTAATAATTTATTTTTCCGACAAAAACATTTTCATCTTTTTGTTAATTTCTTAGAATCGTTATTTTTTAATTAATGATGTTATTTATCTTCTAATGACGTAAAATAAAGTTTTAATAGGAAAAAACATATTTTAAAATATAATTCTACAAAAATCGATACCTCCAGCCCTAAGCGCTCGGCCAAGAGTAGGTAATTAAAATCGATTACATGCAGAAGCGGACCTTCTGCTTAAATTGATTTTGAGGTCACGCTGTCAACAAGTGTTGCCAAATCGAGTAAAGCAAATATCGGTAGACAAGAGTTTAAAAAGTCGCCAAATTATTAAACATTTGCGGAAGCAGGCTCACTCAAAGATATCATCGTCAAGTTAAATTAGGATACGTTAATGAATTTAAATTTCATAATTTCTTTAGTATTATCACGTAATTTATTATTCATTAATTAAAAATCTTTTAATAGAACCTGGATATAACAACTTGTTCATATGTAAGCTCAAAATCTGATAATCGGGTCACTGCTGGGAACCAATATTCCGATGTTGTTCCTTCTTTTGTTTTCAGTCCTGAATCCGCTTTAATTCAGATTCTGGTCCCCCTTTAAATTCTGACTCTGTCCAAAATAAACATAATTCACCTGTGGATCCAATAACCCGCAGGTATATCGCGTAAAAATTAGCAGATAGCAACCCATCGCGCGATTGTTGCGCAACAGGGATAGCAATACTTTTTGTATGACAAACGTATATTTTTGCACCGATGTTTGACAGCAATAATTGTACAACTTCGTCTGTTGCTAATAGTTTGCCGTTAGGTGATAGACCCGCCGGGCACACAAAAAAATATTTTTCCTTTTATATCGACCCATTACATTATTCCGTTGTCGATTTCATATCTGAAGAGCCCATATTATACAGAAACACGTATTGCCGATAAAACGATCTCACCTGCGCTTTTGGTCCTGATTGACCTTGAACCGCTTTGTAATGTTGTTGTTACCAATAAACAATGCCGCCAATACAGACTCGTTCTAGGATCGCAAAAGTGAAACCGTGAGCAAAAGTTAGAATACATCTTTATAAATTATGGCCCGTATGTTATTCTGATATATAAGCTGTATTATCATAAAGTTTCCGCTAATTCTATTTAGTCGTTAAAGCGCCATCGAGCAATAAACATTTTTCAACATCTATGCCTAACATATTAGCGGGACTATTTCTAAAAATTCAAAAAGTATGCGAAGTTAAAGTGTTAATTCACGTTTATGTTCATCAACTTTATATTGTTTATTAATGCCATTTAATAAATGGGCCGCATACGTCCACATATATTTTTTCAAAATATAATGTGATATTTGGTGGCTATCGTTGCTGCAAGACAAATTTTATTTTTGCCATTTCTCCAATCTCCTAACTTATTTCTTATGTCGCTTTATATGCTATGCAAGTGTCAGTAGTGATAAAAAACCCTTCACATTTTTAAAAAATCATCTGATAATCGAACGTGCTTATTTGTTACGGACGATGACGTCACGAAATAAATAATTTAAGCCGTATGTTATATAGCTAGTTTATATTCTACGAGAATTTGGTCGCATTTTAATAGTAGAAGCATATTGAAACTTATTAGGCCGAGCATTAGCCTAAAGAATATATAGATTTGTTCAGCTTCATTATAAATAGAAAGGTATCGTACATAAAATATAATATCTTATAGTTTCGCTCATACAGTGATGTTATATGTATATACGTGAGTTGTAGACGACCGTGTCCGTAAAAAATGCATTAAAACTGCAATAGCCTTTGTTTCGTAATAATATAATTGAAGTTCAGTTTACTTTAGTTTGAATTGTATAAAATAGCAGAGAATGCACATTTGTTAAATGCATGATGCAATTTCCCTAAGTATTGCATCATCCTAGTTTGAAAGAGATGTACAGAGCGAGATAGGTATTCACAGCAGATGGAGAGGGGATTGGCGATGCGGGCACCTAAGTAGGATTTCAGATACGCAACAAATAATAGTTTTATTTTTCCTTAAATGTTGAATGAACATATTCGGTTCATTATAAGTTCCATAGGTTGTTAGTATGTCCTAAGACACATTCGATAGATATATCCGGGCCGTTTGGTAGCAGCAGGGATCGTGTAGCTCTATGGCTCAATTTCGGGAAAATTAGGCGTTTAGGGCATGCAGCCAGCTCACTATCACATACGGAGATGATGTAAAGGACAAATATCGATGGAAATATAAGGGAAAATCAGAATAATAGCTGTTCACGGCGTCCGCATGCAACCTGTTATGCATGAGTATAGGCGCTCTAAATAATTATGGGTACACGGACAGGGTCTAGAATGAGTGATGTTGATTGTTAATAATTGTATTTTAATGTTAATCGTGTGAATATTGTATAACTTGAATATTTGATAAATGAAGACGAGGCGGATTACCTGCGGGGGGCGCTGGTTGGCCGCACGGTAGAGGGGGTAATGTCACCCGTCTATATAAGCCGGAGCACATCCGGCTCAGTTTTTACTCCAAGTCTTACAGAATAAATTCTGCAGAGCTGCCACCAATGCACATTGGTGCGTTAAAAGTTCACTGCTGCAGTGACTTCGATCTACCCTCAATTACAAAATAAATGAAATACGCATCTGAACGATTTTTCTCCATCGCTGAGTCCTACCCGAATCCACTTTTATCTGCAGCGGCCTCCTACGAGGCGCCATCTCCCTGTCATTTTATCCGTAGGTCACGAATATTATCACTGATCCGCCTGACGACTTCACAATGGAAGTCGAAAGGCTCAGAGAACTAAATAAACAAAAGGACAATTAAATAGTCATTAGTTTATTCTTAGACTTACTAAGGCCTAGTTATATAGGTCATCTTCCACGCTCTAGACTACTCTTGGTCTGTATAACAGAATGGAACCAACCAGAGTTGGCGTTCCAGTGACTTCCTGTGCAGAGAGGATCTCCTAGAAATCCCCCACAAGGCAAGTCATGCGCCGTCAACACGCCCGTGTGTTGTCCACCCTCGTGCGCGAGAAGCTGAATAGAAAACCAGCTAACAGCATCACCGACTCAGTTATGTTTTTCAGGGGGACTTTTTTAGTGGGTTTTAGCCCCACACTACCCACGCGCACGGGTGTGCGGTTTGTATTTTTTATCTCTTTCTCGTCGCTAGAGAAAAAAAAAGGCTTAGTTTGTCAGTTCGAGTGCAGCGGCCGACCGGAGAAGAACCCCAAAGAAGGGAGGATTTCATCCCCCCGTTGCACTATTTACTTATACACACTGGCTGAAGCCTGCGTTTCATTTCAGAACTTTTCCGTGAAGGAATATTCACCCTCCACACAATTTTTCTAAATTTTTAAATATTGTTTTTCAATTATTTTTATTGTATACCTAATCTTCATGTCCTTGTTTTTTTTTTTAAAGTTCAATCATACAAATCTCATTTTCTTTTAATTTGTTCACAAATTCTTCTTAAAGTAATTGTGATCGAAAAGTTACAATGTGACATATTTATAAAACTTATCAAATTATAATAAGCTACTAGTAGGCTCGTCCATATCAAAAAGATATTTGAAATAATTTCTTTTTGTTAAGTTTTGTTTCTTTTGGTACATTTAGAAAATCCGAGAGGAAATTTCAAATATAACACATTGATGTAACACAATGTAAATTGGTGCGAGTACCAGGACAGCAGACATATAAAGTAGTACAAAACGTCTATTTTACATAAAGATCTTTCTATCCACCGTTATCTTTCAATTTAATACCCAAATAATACAAAATATTTATTTTACAACTAATTTAATGTGGCGTATTATGAAAAAAAATTCTGGTTGGCCGCATCTTTGATATAATCGTAAGTTTGACGTGAATACATCTATGTATAAATGATGAACAAGAAAGAGCAATTGGAAGACAGGTTGATCTTATGAAAAGCATGAGATATAACATCATAGGTTGACATTTAATTACATGTGAAGGTTAAATCAAGATACATATTCTCTACTGTTGTGGGGTAAGTCTGGCAGCATTTTAAGTTCTCTTCTTCTTTTATGAAACTAAGATGTGATTCAATTTTCTATATACTGAACCCTTACACCAACTTTCTTGTCCAAAGTCGATGCTCCTAACTACCGAGCTACCAGAGCTTAATTCGACAGTGTTTGTAGAAATACCATATGCTTGCAAGAAACGTAATTGTTATAGACACCTATAATTAATTATTTACTTTATCAATTTGATGTGATGTGCATATCTGTATGCAGCATTTGATTCATAATAGCAATTGTAAATACTCAAAAATGCTTAAATTTTAATTTAATTTCTGGTATACAAACAAAATGCCTGAGGTTGTAATTTGGTACAACATAAGTAATAATATTAACTATCACTAAATATTTAATTAAAAAAATAACAATGTTTTTCCTTTCATTTCGCTAGTCCAGTATTTACCATCAGTCTTGGCATAATATTGAAAGCTAAGCCTAGGAGAAGAATATCATTTCAGTGCTTAGACGGACTAGGGCCAAGCTTAGGCCCGTTGTTATTTCCTATCGTACGAGAAAACGAATGGATAGGTGTACCTACCATCCCACAAAACAATGGTAAAATTGTAATTTTTTGTGGATCCAAAGAGATCGAATTACCTTAACGAAGATACACTAATATTGCTCGATTATAAAATGTGTGTAGACTAACATACATTTAACTAAATACACACTAAAATACTTTTTTTATATGGAATTAGAATCAAAAATCTCCTACAATTAAGATTTATATGAAACTCCATCAAATTATGAAATTTGATAAAATCTTTCAAAATCTCATAAAATTATATAAGATTTCATAAAAGCAATATCTTCAGTACTTGATAATTTTATGAAATTTCATAAAATTTTGATAGGTACTTAATGGAATATCATAAAATTCTATAAATTATGAATTTTTTTCCTGCGTAGTTAATTATGTAATTAATAAGATGGTTAGGTTAGCTTAGGTTTATTTTCATGACAAATTTTTCTTTTTATTTGTAGCCAAGCTATAAGCTGTAAACGAGTTTTGTCACAGAGAACAATAAAATAATGACATGTAGTACCATAGAGAACAGAGACTTTCTTAATAAACACTGATGTTCGTTTTGAGGTGTTACAAGTTTGGTAAGTTTATAATTTTCTAAGGATTCGCAATTGACCTATGTACCTATCAAACTGAATTTCTTTCATTTGTATTTTTTCGTCCATATGTGAGCACATATACTTTTGCAGGACAGTTGAATAAGATGTATTCAAACTCTTTACACGAGTAAGATTTCTTGCCATTATACATAATAAATGTTTTTTTTAGGTGACCCCGATGGATATAGTGCACTCACGGTGCTCGTATCTGTATACATGCAGTTAGAATAGTTAAATGAGTTGTCCTGTACTGACTCTGTCGACACCCTTGATCGTCTTCCCATCATATGCATGAACATGTCTTTTAATTAAAGTACGTGAATAAGATCTTCTGTATTTACAATGCTTACGTCCATAAAGTTTTTCATTGGTATGCGCTCGTATGTGGGTTTTTAGATGTGATGAGCTGTAGTGAACTCACACTAGTCACATCTATATAATTTTTCACTCGTATGTTTATGCATATGCCTTTTTAGATTACTTTTAAAAAATGTATTGTACTCACACTGGTCACATTTGTATGGTTCTTCACTCGAATGTTTACGCATATGCCGTATTAGATTACTTACAACAAATGTAGTGTACACACAATGCTCACAACTATAGAGCTGATCACACATATGCATACGCATATGCTTTTTTAGAGCACTTGCATGAGACGTTCTATACTCACAGTGTTTACATTCATAAGGTTTTTCCCCGGTATGTATGCGCATGTGTATTGTTAGCGCAGTTGAATAAGCTGTCTTATATTTACAATGTTTACATATGTAAGGTTTTTTGTCAGTATGCACTCGACTATGACTTTTTAGATTTCTCTTGTCATTTGTAGCATATTTACATTGCTCACATCTATATGGTTTTTCACTTGTATGTTTACGCATATGCCGTTTTAGATTACTTATAACAAATGTAGTGTACACACAATGCTCACAACTATAGGACTTTTCACACATATGCCTATGTGTGTGCCTTTTTAGAGTACTTAAATTAGTTGTTCTATACTCACACTGTTTACATTCGTAAGGTTTTTCCCCAGTATGTATGCGCAAGTGTGTTGTTAGCGCAGATGAATAAGCTGTTTTGTAATTACAATGTTTACATATGTAAGGTTTTTTGTCAGTATGGACTCGTGTATGACTTTTTAGATTTCTCTTATCGTTTGTAGCATATTCACATTGCTCACATCTATATGGTTTTTCACCCGTATGTGTACGGATGTGTACTTTTAGACAAGATAAATAAGATGTTCTGAACTCACATTGTTCACATCCAAAAGGCTTTTCCCCCGTATGTTTATACATGTGTACTTTTAAAGTAGTTGAATGAGATGTTCTGTATTCACACTGTTCACACCTATAAGGTTTTTTCCCCCTATGTGTATTCATGTGTACTTTTAAAGCAGTTGAACAGGCTGTTCTATATTGACACTTTTTACATTTATAAGGCTTTTCGTCGGTATGCACTTTTGCATAGCTTTTCAAGCAACGCTGATTAGAAGAAGTATACCCACACTCTTTATATTTATATCGTTTTTTGCTAGAATGCCTATTTATATTACCTTGATCAGACGCAGTGTCCTCACATTTATATAGCTGTTCAGCTGTATGTCTGTGAATGTGCATTTTTGAGCTATTTCCTAGAGATTCACTGTATTCGTGCTGCTTATGGTTTTGGCCTTTTTTAGCTACATGTAATCGTACATGTTTTCTTAGATGGGTTTTCTTATCTGTTACGTATGCACAATGTTCACATTCATACACTTTTTCATCGGTTAGTGTAACTAATTTAACAATAGCCATTCCCGGTCTACATTTGCACTCTGTTAATACACTACCACAGAACGCGCATAGAACATTCTCTCGTGTCGCCACAGATGTACAATTCTGCTTTCGTACTGTATTTTCATCAACATTATCTGATGTATTTACATTGAAAGCAAAATTGCATTTCGACACATTCAATTCTACATTATCTTCGTAGTGGTGTTCTTCTATTTTGACACGCGGCGCTGACTCGAGAGTGACTGCAACAATTGAAAAGTCTTATTTATTATATATTGTCACGGGTTCGGATCGGATACAAGGGTACAGGATATGCAGTCCGTATTCATGTGCCATGGGCCTCGGGCTTAGAGTCGCGGGAGGAGCGTCAGTCATGCCACGAATAGACGGGGCGGACAGCAGAGGGGGCTCTGGCATTCAGGCACAGCGGTGGTTCGATGTGCACGCCCCGGACTCACCGGCAGGGGGTAGTAGCAACAATCGTGAAAAGACCGAGTACCAAATATCAATCCATCAAAAATTTCGATTTTATTTTGAGAAAACCCTTCTCTTTGGATTTTCTGTTAACAATATTTCACGAATGACCCCATCGTTTTAAATGCAGTTTGTAACAATCAACCTTACTTTTCAAGCGGAAGAGGAAGTTGTTCTTTGGAATTTATCTGAAAGAACTTTCAAATATAATAATAAAAAAACTATTTAAGCGATATTGATATTGGACCAAGAGATATTGTTTGAGAAAAATTTTGCAAATTAATCAATTTAAATGAATTTAATAACGACCGACGTTGTTTTTAAGACGAATAACTGCATAGATTTTGTATTATAATTTACAAAATATTTTTAAAAAATTGTTGATATATTTTTCTCCAATGATATCTCTTGAAGAAATCAACCGATTTTTATGCACTTTGCGGCATTCGATGCTCCTGTTTGGGGACAGGGCTCATTAGTTTTTGGTATTAATTAGTAAAGTAGTCTAAAAGCTATTTCAAAATAAACTTTTTCTGAAAATTTTCATTTTCAGATGCCTCAAAATATACTGGATGAAATCACTTCAACGTGTCAGGAAGTCTATGTACAAACTGCATGTCATATGGTTAATCCGTTCAAAAGTCATGAAAATGGTAACTTTCCTTATGTATGAACATTTTTGAATTTTCAAAGCAGTAAAATAAGTATTTGTATTAAGTGATAATACATTTCAACTACTAATAAGTTGTTGTGTCGATGCACTCACTTGTGTGAAGCGACCTGGGCGTCGCATCGTCATCACAGCTCGCGTCGAGGCGTGGGTCTGGATAGTGGGTCTGCAGTAAAAAATCACATAACTAAATGTGTAAATATGACGACGAGAAGTAGCTTTGATCAAATGTACCAGGTTACCACATTTATCTTTACTTTTAAATTGCTTCAAATAGTCTTTAGCAAATGCTGCTCGTGGTTCATAGCAGATATAATTTTTTGAATACCTTTAAGAATATGAGACTTATAGTAATTTCTAATTGTTACTTCAATAGCCCAATTCCAAAAAAAACCTCATATGTTTAAATGAAAAAAAATTTTAAACAACTCTTATTCAGGCACCAAATGATTTCACATACTGTCTGTAGACTTTTCAACATTTTACTCATGTTTGACTCTGTTATCCTATTAACTTAAATTTTAACTGTTTTTTTACTCTACAGATAAACTCAACTTTATTTCTTGGAAATCAAAATAATGTAATAGTTAATACTGATGTCAAAATTACTTTAAAACTTTTAAAAACAATAACTTTAGGCGAAATTTAATACTTTTCAGTGCTCATCATACAAAAATCTCAGTCAATTATACATATAATGGACCTAAAATGATTCCATCACAAAACTAGATTACCATACCATTACATATTTCATTAATTTATTACAATTATGTTGTATATTAATGTCACCATATGAATTTTTCTTATGTTGAAGGGTGGTATATTCAAATAAATTCATTGTTTGAAATACTTCATTATAGGACTCCACACAGGTGTGAATCATATGAATCAACTGTATGTTCTATCTAACAAAAGATCATGCCTGACACAGTTTGATTCCTACAAATTAATGCAATTCTAGAACAATATTTTTTCTAGAAATAGTAATTTATAGATAAAGATATTTTATGTATCCTTATACAGCACTAGCTGACCCGCCCGCTTCGCTGGGTAATTTTTATTGTAAATAAAATGGCGAAGGATTTACGGAATTCTAAAAATGAGTAGCCTAGAACCATCAAAAACTCATTCCGCATCGAATGGTCCCAGTCCCATGTCTATACGTTTAGTAGTTTTTATGTGATTGGCGAACAAAGACAACCTATTTTCATTATATATATCTATAAATTCCCTAAGCCAATCTATAGGTATCTATATCCAACTATAGATACCTAAGTAACCACCCCAACTGCCAACCTCAATGTTGCACAAACTACGATAAAATATTAATGTCATTTCCTTAAATATATAATAAGAAGAATATAGAGTCACTTACCTCGGCAGGCATGGTTCTCTTCTGCAGCACAGTAGGCCCAATGCATAACTCTTCTTTGATAATTTTACATATCTCATCCTCTTTCTTGATAAATATATCACACTTCTAAAAAATTTCAAAATAATTACACGATGAGTGACAAAAAAGAATAGTTCTCGGCAACATATTAATGTCAATAATTGTGTAAGTGGGAAATAAACACGAGTCAATGCCTTTGAGGTGATACACAAAGAAAGTTAATTCAAAATAAGTACATGAGCTCCAAATAATGCAGAAGAGCAAACTAATGATACCATCTCACCTGCACCGAGGCCATCGCGGTATTGGTCAAGCAAACTTGTCTTGGTTGCTCTCGTTCTATGTCTAGGTCTCCTGCTGAGAAGCAAACCTCATCATCATATTCTATCTTGATAACCACCGTGGATGGTTCATCATTCTGTAACCATACATCTCTATTTGAAATATTTCTGTTATTATATTTGAATACAAAATATGTCACAATTTTAAGTTTCAATATATCATAATTGTAATTAGATGAGTTTTAACATAGTACAAACAAAACATGTTGGATGTGAGATGTCTTATAAGTCAGATAAAAGAAATAAACTTCATTAGTATCAAAAATAGTAAAACGCTTAAGATATTATGAAATAAAAACATGAAATAATATGGAAACGCACTGAAATAATACATTCGGGTGGATGAAAAGTTTTTTCATAATACAAATTCAAGGTATTTTTTAATTATATTTTAGTTAAATTTGATAATGATATATATATATATATATATGTATATATATATATATATATATATATATATATGCCATTTTATTTAAAAATTTTGTGCCTGTCATTATTAAGTTGCTTGCGTGAGATATGTTCCAAGTTCAAATGACCTTGGAATAACCCTCAATGTCAAACACTACATCTGACTCAAGTATGTATCTAAATGCAAAAGTTCCCGCTCTATCGGTTGCCAGTGTGAAAAATTGGGATTGGCATTTAAAAAAATAAATGACCTTGAAATAACTTTGAAGGTCAAGTCTAAGGTCAAATTGAAGGTCACTATTACATTTCTGGTTAAAAGTTACTTATGAAATGATGTTAATCTTTTTCCAAAACACTACCTAGGAAAATATACAGACGTCCCATGATTTAATTGACACCCAGTAGAAATTAATCTGTTATTTACATTAATAAGACCCATTCTAATATTACATAATCAAAAGTGTGTCTGTCTGTGTGTTTGTTACATTTTCACATCTAAACCGATGAACCAATATTGATGAAATTTGGCAAGGAGTAATTTAACATGAGGAACTAATAGAGGCTACTTTTTGTTAGTTTGTGTCTATTTTTGTATATTTTTCATAGCTAACAATAGTTAAACTGATTTTAATGAACTTTAGTGAATAAATAGAGAAAATGGTATATTTTGTAATAAATGCGCTATTTTCTTTCATATTTTGGTCTATTGGCTTGTATGTCCAGTAATAACTTGACAATGACTGAACCAACTTTGATGAAAACACAATTAATAGAAATCATTGTTACGTAAAATATAGGGTACAGTTTGAAAAACGAAAATATATTTTTGTAAGGGATTTTTCTATAAAATCATTACCATAACCCAATCAAACAATTGACCAATTATGTAATACTATTTTTATTCTGGAATCAATGGCAAGACTAATATTAATCAATGCAAAAGATGAAGGGATTAAAATATATTAAAATGAACGTATGTATGTTTGCGCTGTACATGTCCCTAAGCCACTAATCAGATTATGGTGAAACTTTGCACAATCTAGAAGTTTTCTAAAAACAAAATTGGCATTTGGTCATAATACCACCCTCATATTTATACTACTAACCTGAACCATATTTAAAATTCTTTTACTAATAGACAGTTATATTAATTTTGCTTTTGGCTTTGTCGAAATCGGTACTATAATTGGTATCGGAATCAGAATTGAGAGCAGAACAGGGAGCATTATCAAGGACATGCGCAGGATGAATTACAAAGTGAGATTGTGACGAAAGTGAAAACAGGACTGACGTCGAAAATGTAGTGAAGAGCCATCCTTATACTCTTTTGATTCTGATTCCGTGATTAGAGTCAAAAGTGTAACCATGGTAGGAAACAAGACCCGAATTCAGATTGATATAAGAGGTGAAGGAATCCATTTATGCCCATGCTGGCATTACCTGTATAAATAAACCACACACAAGAAAGAGCAGAGCAACATCTGCCGGCCCAGCTAGTAATTAACAATAATGGTTTAATAATGAAAAAAGTCATAGTCAATAAAAACAAACAATGGGCTTTATACACTGCATCTTTTGCACATCCTATAACCCATTATAAAATAATACGATGAATGTGACACTTCGGAGCGATGTTTTGTTGTTTATAAATCAATTACCCACAAACAGGTAGATGGGTTTAGATGAAATATAACAATTTTGTCAATTATACACATGATAATTTATACTTCTTTGTAATGCATTCCTGTGTAATAGTTTACAAGAAACCAGGATCAATATTGACAGTGGGATGTATATCTCAATCAAGAGCGATATTGCGATTGGAAAATGGATGCAAGATTGGAATACAGAAAAAGATTTAATTGGAAGTACCTGTAAAAGCAGAACTTAAATCTAAAACAATCTCAGAAATGGTATCAATGATAGCAAGATTACTCAATATAGCAATTCAGGTATTAAAGATACGTCCACACGGGCAGTACTGGAGGCTATATACACATATAATAATACAGTAGAATCCCGTATATCTATACATTAACTATCTTATTCAGAGTTGCTAGTCTAACTTTAAAACATGCATAGACAAAAGTTTAACGCGAGTTTACAAAAAAATCTATTCAGAAATCTTGTTTAATTTATAAACACTGTTTAAACCTCGTTTAGCCATCATACAATAGTTAAACATAGGCAAAGGATATTTAACAGTGGTCTAAGGATTGTTTTACTGAATATTTGACATAAGTTGTCAAAAGTGACATTTTATTATCGTGTTTTTGTCATCAAGTTAAAGATTGGTTTCTATAAATTGCAAATTATTAATTAGAAGCGCATTCATAACGGAACAATTATCTGAAATTAAAGGATTTCACAAATGTTTCAATAAATATAAATTTTATATATATTTATATGTAATTATATAAATACATACTTTTCATTACTTGGATGCCAGATACTAAATATTTTCGAGTTTCTTAAAACATTTTTTGATCAGAATGTCGCCATTATAACGCTTAAACACCGTTTAAGTTAGACTGCAGTCTTAAGTGACATTCTGAATTGCTTATGCCTAAACAGCTGTTTAAAAAGTAAACAGTGTTTAGTTAAACTATCTTTGAAGGATGTTTTAAATAAGGATTCTGAATAAGGCAGTAAAGACATGAATAAAGAAGGGGAGGGAAAAATGAGAAAAAGGTAACATAAGGTAAAACAATGATTCCTAAATATTGTCTATTTGTCTGTCTGACTGCACATGAAATTATAAAAAAATTATAAAATTACTGAATAGATTTTAATATTGTTCTGAGCTTGGCTTGGAGCAAAATACAGGTTTTTTTTTTATTTAAATTGAACATTAGGAAAAAAGTTATCCTCTTTAAATATCTAGCCTGAAATATTACATGACAAATAATTATTACTAGCATCAAAAGCATACAGACATCACAATCAAAATCAACAATGATGTTCAAGATAAAAAAGAAAAATCAAAATCTGCACTCGACCTTTTGATCAGAACGCACTCAACTTATTGAAAGATATACAAGGGAGTGGGGAGTTGAATTACATGACTGGGCAACATATTTTTGATTTGTATTTACTGTCAATATCCCATCTGGCAGCAAACATAGGAGACAAGAACAATGACAGAAATCAGACCGAATAAACAAATTATTTAATTTTAGTTTTTGTTACGATTTTGTTTTTTTATTTGGCAGAAAACACTGTTTGTTTCATTAACCTAAAAAATGACAATTAGATTTCAGAATATTACATTTTTTTGTTGCACAAAACTTTAAGTCTAGAACTTGTTGATATTAAAAGTAACAAAAACCGGAACTGTCAGTAATTCACTAGCCCCAATAATTTATGAATCATCAATTTGGTCTGATTCGTTTCTAGATTTCTAAGGGTACTTATTAAGGCACTGCATATTCTTTGGAAGCATTGCTAGATTACAATTAAACTAATATGCTTTCTAAAGAAAAATTGTTAGGTGACCCAATTAATACACATGTATTTTGCTTGTTTTGTGTCTAATTAATAATTATTAATTAGACACATGACAAGCAAAATTAACTGATTTCATCATATATTTATGTAATTGCTCCAAAGCTATTACGTAAATATGTTTAGAAATAAATTACTACTAGTTATCTGTGTTATACTACTTTCCTTTAACAATTTCTAATCAGATAAATATATTTATTAAGTGTCAACGTCACACTATTATCTAATTTTAAGCATTAAACCCATTAACATTAAAATAATGACAGGTAAAAGAGTCCGAAGTACTAACTTCGGCCTCGTTACGACCGTACGAAACAGTGGCTGAGGCTATCGCGGTCGGAGTCCGAGGACGAAGTTCGTGGGGTTCCCCGAAGACACCCATTTCAGTCTTCATATTGTTTCCTATCGTGAAATCTCACTGCTTAACCCCATTGAGCATTCCCGCATTATCAAATCAATTCTGGTTACCATATAAAAAAGATAACACAAAAAAAAAGTAATAGTGCATCTAATTTCGGAAGTAATTAAATACATCCATAGTAATCACTACAAGACATCAGAACACATTGAAAAAAGATGCATAAAAACAAATAGTATACTAATTTAGTACAATAATTAACTTTTTGTCAAAAATAAAAACAATTAGAGGTTAGATTTGATTGATATTTAAATAAACAAGTGTACACCATAGACATTCCGCTTGCTACTGACGAAACCACAGAACAATTTAATCTATAATCGAAATATAAACGTACGTTGTGGTAGAAACTTTGACCTCTATAAATTTACTTTGTGACAGAAAAAGTATGTAAGAAATATAACAAGATTAAAAGCATAGAACGACAATGTATAATATCCTTGTCAAAATACTCTTTTTGATTTAACTACTAACGAATTGTAATTAATGCAATTATTGGTAAAGTAATGAATTACCTATATTTTCAATTGTTACCAAAATTGTCTAATGATATAAGTGTCTAACATGTTACGTTTTATAATACCGATATAAATACTATTGAATTTGTACTTTCGCTTAACAATATAAGAAGAAGCATTTACTCGCAAATTTATTTTTATAATTACTGTAGGTATACATGATTAAAAATCCTAAGCTTTGTGCTTTTAAAACATTTTATTAATTTATTTATTCAATTAGTAATATTTTTTTAAAAATCGTGGAAAGGAGTGACCGTTAGAAGTGTTTATATCATACAGAAAAAAATTGTTTTGTTTGTGGAAAATAATTTATTAATTTTCAGAGAATAATCTCAACTAACAAGAAGCTAGTTTTTTGCATTTATGCTATTTTTGATACAATTATTTACCATGATTATTAAGATCTACTGTTAGACTTCTCAAGTTTTATATTTTCTAATATTTCGATTCTGTACAGACTATGGTCACAATATAGTTTCTTTTTGTTACGCCTAAATGAAGCAAAAGCCGAAACCTTTTGTAAACGACAAACGTTTGTTTACGTTATATTTTTAATTCAGTAGCTCCGTCTACGTGGACATTAAATGAATTATTTCGGGCGGTCAGATTAAGTATCAATTTTAGCAACTCAACTAATTAACACACATGTATTGAATAATCATTAACTAGACAAATTGTTACGGACAGCCGCGCACTTAATGTTAAATCGGATATTAAATACATTGTTTTTGTTTTATACGGGCTTAGATTAAGAATTATTTTGTAATTGACTATATACGTGTTTTATTAAAAAAAAATTGTCTGCTTTGTTTTATTACCTGGGTAGGGATTAGTTATAAGAAATTATATTTTGTGTATTTACTTTGTCGTGTATATGTTAAATTCGATTGAAATGTAATGTGCGTGTGAGTTGCATACGAAATTGTGCCTTGGAGGGGAGGATCGATTACAGGCCTAGAACCGCAGCGGTCGTTACGGTACGGCCGCAAATCGGTGTTCCGAGCGCAAGTGGCGCCAATGCATATGAATGCAAAAGCGCATGGCCACGTCTCCCCAATTAAAAAATGTATACAACTCACATGCAACGGATGCACCATCTATAAAAAGCAGCTAGATTAGTGCATCCGCCATCCGCCACAGTTACACTCCAACCGTCACACATGAAGCTTGGCTGAAATATAGAAGTTTTAATCGCCTGAAGATGCAGTCTATCATTTGCCCACCACACCGCAAGAAATTCGTTTTTCGAGGCTTGTGAGGAAAAACAATCCGAAGTGCGGGCTTACGCGGCGATATCACAAATCGCTGTTACAGCTGGTCCTTCGAGCCGGATTATTGTAAACCAATTTTACGAGTAAGTCGTGTGCTTTGTCGAACAAAGTCGAACAAATGAAAGACTTTGTATACTTGAGTAGTCTGTTTACAAATTATGTTAACATGATAGAGATATCGAAAGGAGAGTGAATGCGCGAAATAAAGTGAATGGGGCCTTGCTCGCTTTTATGAATAGTAAAAGCGTCTCACGATACCTGCGCTTGGCTATCCATAATGGAGTTCTGATATCTACGCTTATATATGGTAGAGAAAGCTGGGTATGTTAAAAAAAAAATGAAACTAGGATCAATGCAGTGGAGATGCGATCGCTGCGTAGTATGTGCGGAGTGTCTCGGAAAGATAGATGATGTAGTGGAGCGGGTGGTTTAAAGGAAGATATAGTGACTGCAGCAGAAAGAGATAAGTTGCGGTGGTTTGGCCATCTGGATAGGATGAATGAAAATAGACTGAAAAAACAAATCTATAGAGCTAATGTATGTCATGGAAAGGTTGCAAGGGTCGCCTTAAAAAATCCTATGCAGATCACATTGGTGACATATTAAAAAGGACCAAATTTTAAGTACCCGAAACCGACGTATTGCATGAAAAGATTGATGGATGTCGGTGAGGCAAGAGAGATATGCAAAGATCATACCATGTGGAAATTTATAGTCTCTGCCTACCCTTCTGGAAAATAGGCGAGTTTTATATCTTTCACCATTTTACTGTGAAGATGATTAAGTCTGGCTTTTACAGGTTTGTTGGGAATGGGTTTTGGTGGCGTTTCTTCTGCTGTTTCATTTCATGCAGTACAGGGTATCCCAAAACTCAACGATAATCCGAAACGGGACGATAGGATAAATGGTAGTTGTCATCAGAAAAATATAAAAAAGAATCGATACCACGATTCCTAGAAATTAGAGACATTAAAAAAAACCACAAAGTTCATCTTTGGACTGGAATATTGAATGTAAGAATTATTGGGTTTTTGAGCTGCCTGCGAACTTGGATGGCCCAAATTATTTAACTTTTTACGAGCTAATTTACCAACTGTGTTAGAAGATGTACCAGTAAGTGACCGACGGCACATGTGGTATCAACAAGATTGCTGTCCAGCACATTTTGCACTACAAGTGAGAAATTTCCTAGATGAAGAATATCCGGAAAGGTGGATAGGGCGATCAGGTACAATTACGTGGCCAGCCCGTTCACCTGATTTGAATCTCCTGAATTTTTTTTGTTGGAGCGTTATCAGAGAAAAAGGTTTTGCTAAGCCCTTTGGGAGCTTAGAAACCTGCGTGAAAAAAATAAGACTAAAACAAAGTTTTAATCAATGTAATTGTAACAATTGTAAATTTTTCTTTGTAATAAACATTTTTATTTTCTTAAAAAGATTTTAATTCCAATAAACCTAAACGAAATAAATCGCTACTAAGCTAGTTCTGATTGTTTTTACTAATTTTATTCATTTAATTACTCTTGTTGAGTTTGACAAAACTGGCGTCACTATCTGTCCCTCTCACTCTTGACCAATATCTTCACTATACATCTCTTTCATCATTCTGGCGTCAAATAAAAGACCTCCAATAAACTTGCGCGGATCAGTCATTTTAACCAAGTAAACTATTGTTCTGACTCGTCGGGTCGCTCTGGTCAGGCGTGTATGTTCGCGGCAGTCGACACAGACGACTACGCGTGTGTCTGGGGACGCGTGTATGGAATGGTGCATAAGGAACATTTGTATTGCTTGCAGTCGTAGACTCAGAATATCGATTTATCGATGTGGACATCGGTGCTTACGGGAAGGAACATGATTCTACAATTTAAAAAAATACGACACTGGAAGGAATTGATAGATAACAAACTTTCACTTCAAAATTCATAATGTTTTTTTGAACAATGGGCAAAATCAAACATATCTCGTACAGACGTGTTTGATGTTAATGACACTTTTCCGCATAAATACGTGTTAATCTTTTTAAAGGTATTATGTACACGATGAAGACCCTTTGATCTTTATCTTGACCTCGTGAGTTTTTCCGCTTTTAGCAACTGAAAATTTTAAACAAGTGCTGTTCTAAATAATTTTGTGCGATAAAGAGATGGGTATAACTTGCAGGATGAAAAAGTTAACTTATCAGATTAAGCAGTTTAAACAATTCGCGGAGAGCATGGTCAGAGTCGAACTGAGCCTAAAGAACCTGGGTGGTATTATGAATTTAAGGTGTCCCCAGAAGCCTTCGATAAGGGTAGATGGGATACACAATTTTAATTGTTAATAACGTACATCAAATGTTACAAAGCAAAAAAAAAACCCCGATTGATGCGATCAAAAGTTGCCGCCGTCCAATAATTTCCAAAAAATGCTTTTTCAGATTAACTTTCCAATTTATGACATGTCGATATTAATACATCCATCATTTCATACAATGAAAAACTACTTCAAAAGCCTTAGATCAGAATAGATCAAAATCGGGTATTTCGTCCAAAAGATATGGCCTGTAAACATTATCAAAAAATGGTTTTTTTTTTAGCTTCAAATTTTTTAATGGAGCAATAATTTTGAGAAGACATTTTTGTACTATAAATCGGCATCAAATTCCACAATTTAATTCATCGATAAATACTGTTGTTGAAAACAAAACAAAGCGCCATTATCATTTTAGAGCTCAAAATGTACAAGAGAGTCATATCTCTGAGCTAAACAGTGGGAAGTTTGAGGGATGGTCTCGGTCAACCGTTTTAAGAATTTGTCAGTTTCATTTCTCTCTAAGTATGAATGAACTATTTTACATGTAGGTCGTAAGCCCGAAGGTAGGTGTGGTAGGGGTCCGGCTGGCGAACGCCACCTCGACCATGTGACCAGTCCGACACTGGGCATGCGCGACAGTAATAACCGATCAATATTTGCTGATTATTTCATGACTGTTGAAGGATTGGTGCAACGGCAATATGACAAAATTTAAATTTATTTTTCAACAACCATTCTCTTTCATCAAGCTGCTCGAACTATTCTTGTAAACAATACCTATCTCTTTCCAAACTTCCAGCGTTTTATTTCTGAGGATTTATTCCTTAGAACGGGTCTTTCGTGTATATATATAATTTATTAATGATTCTATATTGGTTTTCTCCATTTTGACGCCTAATATCAAATAGACAAACTAGTCACGACAAACAAAGACGGTCGAAAAACAAAGCGGCGTCGATCGCCCTGAGAACGCGTCTATATAAAACGTAGGCTATTCACTCGTTTTTTAACTAACGTTTTACGATTGAAAACGGGCGTCGTGAGAAAGTAACCTTGATCATTATCAGAACGTCGTGGGTAGCACGAATTATTTCTTTTGTTAGTTCCTGAATAAAAGACACAAATGATATACAAATGATTTATCAATTTTCTTAAAGCTGTGCATTATATGAAAAGTTACATATTTCATGTTACAACTGCATACAGCGTTGCATACACATATTTTTTTTATATCATACAACTTTTGTATGTTATAAATATCTTGTTGTATAGACGGAACTTATTTTAAGTTTTTAACTTGTAATATGAATATTTTACCTGTATTATTTAAAAAACAAACAGTAGAGCCATGCTGTGGCTAACTTGCCTGCTGCACGAAATTAGGTCGGCTTGAGCAGTGAGATACCACACTCTCATAAAATATAGTACTAAAGTATCAGACTTAGCTGTTTCAATTTCTCCAGTGAAAGTTCCGGTGGCCCACTTCTTTCTTTATCACCTCACTCCCCTCCACATCCTTTTTCCCTCTCCATCACCTCATTCCCCCTTCACATTCTTTTCCCCCCTATATAATTCCACTCCCCTCCACATTATTTTCTCTCCAACTCCCTCTCCCCTCCACATTATATTCTCCTCTCCATCTTCCTATTCCAACCCAACAGCCCGGCAACGGCACTGGTGATTCTTCTGGGATTGAGTGTCCATGGCTGGCAGTGACCACTTACTCTCTGATGACTTACATGCTCGTGTACACCTCGAAAATTCTAAAAAAAATACATTTGGCTATGTAATGGTTTTTATTTTATTTATTTTGTTATATATCTATTCAGTCTGCACAGCGGCAACCCTATTGGCATTTCGACAAACTCTCCTGACGGCCTTCGACCTGTAAATTCTATTTTTAAGTTTAAGGTAGACAAAAGTGAATTTTTTGTTTGAAGACCATCAGGGGTACATGTATTTTTCGGCCAGGATGCTGCTGGTTACAGATCGCTGTCCGCGCTATTGCGCAGCGGACGTAGATGGAGGGAGACGACATCAGGCTCCTCCGTGGTGCTGTGGCTTAGGCCCCTGTCGACCGACCCATGGCTACCGCCCGTCGCCAATGAGATCAAAATCCGTGGCGGCTCCCACGGCTGTGCCGCCTATCTCCGGAGCGATCATTCGCTGCCGCCCGTTGCTGCGGCACCTGTAGTCTATGACGCCACTCTCAGTCGCGTCGCTAGTCGCCAGCGCGTCCGTTTCTGCCGCCACTGGTCGTCGAACCTAAGGCCTACGTCGTGTTCGCCGCCCGCCTGAAACGCGTGCATCGTACCATTTGCGCCGCCGCATCTGTATATCTGTACGGCTGCACCTCTTCGGCCCGCTACATCTGCGGCCGCGCGTTATCTGCCGCTTCACTTGTTGAGCTAACATATACATATCAAATAAATTATTGTTAACTTTGAGGGCATGTTTCTCATAGACATGGACCGTATATCAGGAACTCTGACCTGCCCTTCGAAACCAACAAACTCGTGACGCTATTACAAGCGTATGTGCCTTTTAACGCTACTTTGACTAGGTATATCTATCAAATTAATATTTCTATCATTTATATTTTTCATTTGTATACCAGCGCACATGATTTCATAGAACAGTTAAATAAGATGTTCTGTATTCACATTTCTATCATTTATATTTTTCATTTGTATACTAGCGCACATGATTTCATAGAACAGATAAATAAGATATTCTGTATTCGCAGTGTTTTCATGGTTAAGGTTTTTTGCCATTATGCAGGTACATATTTCTTTTTACAGGTGATGTCGATGGGATGTAGTGTACTCACAGTCTTGAATCTGTTTTACATCTGTATGTGCAGTCAGGACAGATAAATAAGTTTTCTTGTATTCATTCTGATGACATTCATGATTGATTTCCCTTCGTATGTATGCACATGTGTCTTTTTAAAGTAGACGAATAAGATGTCCTGTACTTACAATATTTACATTCATAAGGTTTTTCATTAGTATGTATGCGTGTATGGATTTTTAGGTATACTTGATGAGCTGTAGTGAACTCACACTGATCACATCTGTATGGTTTTTCACTTGTATGTGTACGAATATGCCTTTTTAGATTACTTTTAACAAATGTAGTGTACTCACACTGATCACATTTGTATGGTTCTTCACTCGTATGTGTATGCATATGCCGTTTTAGATTACTTATAACAAATGTAGTGTATTCACAATGCTCACAACTATAGGGCTTTTCACCCATATGTATACGCATGTGCTCTTTTAGAGCATTTAAATAAGATGTACTAAACTCACACTGTTTACATTCGTAAGGTTTTTCCCCTGTGTGTATGCGCATGTGTCTTTTTAGAGCAGTCGAATAAGACGTTCTGTATTCACAATGTTTACATCCATAAGGTTTTTTGTCAGTGTGCACTCGTTTATGACTTTTTAGATTTCCCTTATCGTTTGTAGCATATTCGCATTGCTCACATCTATATGGTTTTTCACCCGTATGTGTACGGATGTGTACTTTTAGAGAAGATAAATATGATGTTCTGAACTCACAGTGTTCACATCTATGAAGTTTTTCCCCTGTATGTTTATACATGTGTGCTTTTAGAACAGTTGAATAAGACGTTCTGTAATCGCACTGTTTACATCCATAAGGTTTTTTTGCCATATGTGTATGCATGTGTACTTTTAGAGCAGTTGAATAGGCTGTTCTGTATTCACACTTTTTACATTTATAAGGCTTTTCATCGGTATGCACTCTAATATGGCTTTTTAAGCAATGTCGATTAGATGTAGTATACTCACACTGTTCACATTTATATTGTTTTTCACTAGAATGTTTGCGTATATGCCTATTTATATTACCTTGATCAGACGTAGTGTAGTCACGTTTATATAATTGTTCGACTGTATGTCTGTGAATGTGCATTTTTGAGCTATTTTCTAGAGATTCACTGTATTCATGCTGCTTATGGTTTTGGCCTTTTTTAGCTACATGTAATCGTACATGTTTTCTTAGATGGGTTTTCCTATTTGTTACATATCCACAATGCTCACATTCATATATTTCTTCACTGGTCAGTGTAATTAATTTAACATCAGCCATTCCCGGTTCACACTCGCATTCTGTTAATGCACTACCATAGCACATGTATAGGGCATTCTCTGGTGTCGCCACAGATGTACAATTCTGCTTTCGTACTGTGTTTTCATCAGCATTATCTGATATATTTATATCGAATTTCGACACATTTGGTTCTCCACGTTTATGTTCGTAGTGTTGCATTTCCACTTTGACATGCGGCGCTGGCTCGAGAGCGATTGCATAGAAAGATGTGGGCGCCGCTTTGTCTACACAAATCGCGTTGGGACATGAATTCGGATGGTAGACCTCGGTAGGCACGGCACTTCTCTGCAGCACAGTAGCCCCTATGCATAACTCTTGTTTGATAACTTTACATGTTTTATCCTCTTTTTTGATATTGATATCAGACTCCTGCACTGAGTCCATGGGAGCATCGGTCAAGCAATCTAGTTTTAGCTGCTCCCGTCCCGAGTCCACATCTCCAGCCGGGTAGCAAACCTTATTGTCATATTCTATCTTGACAATCACCGTGGACGATTTATCATTTTCGGCCTCGTTAAGACCGTACGAAACGGTGACTGGGGTTGTCGAAGTCGGAGTCCGAGGTCGTAGTTCGTGGGGCTCCGCGAAGACACCCATCTCAGTCTTCATATTGTTTCGCATCGTAAACTCACATCGTTCTAAGCGCACTGAGCACTCCCGCATCATCACATCAGTCTTGGTTTCCATATTAAAAAATAAACAAAAAGAAAAATAATAGGGCATCTAATTTTGGAAATACTTAAATACATCTATAGTAATCACAACAAAATGTCAGAACACAGATGCATAAAGACAAATAGTATAGTAATTTAATATAATAGTTAACACTGAGTATAGATAAAGTTAATAATAATTAGCATTTTGACTCAAACTAAAAACAATAAATATAACCGTAGTCTATGATCTGCTCTAGCCTTAAATTGTCGGAACATACAATCAGTGTACTATGTAGAAGAAACTTTGACTTCTATAAAATGTACTCTGTGTCATAGAAAAAAATTTGAAAAAAATAAAATTGGTTGTCTGTAAAGTCGGTTTACGGATGATAATTTTACGTGATAATGTCTTATGAAAACATTGATGGAAAATTGCATTCTTTTATGAATTGAATTGAATTATTATCATTGAATTATCGTTATTTTATGTAATACAAAGAAAAAGTGAATTGAAAATGACAATGTTTTCGATAAATTAACATTCATTTGCACTCGTTAATTTAAATACTTTTCTACTTAAATTATTCACTAAAAAGATAGATGCGTCACAAACTGAAAGCATAGGCCGTTCGTGCCTCTCTATCGTTTGTTCCGCGCTCTCGCTTGCACGCTTGGCTCAGGCGGAACGCGACAATGAGTCATGCTTTTTCGTGCGTGCAGACAGCCATTAATTTTTAAGACATTATCACGTCAAAAACGAAATTCCACAGACCAATATTGTACTAATGCGGTCATAATATATTTCACTGCCAGCGGTTTGTAACAAAGGCAATTCTTTGTAAAGTAATGAATTACTTATTCGAATGTTACCAAAATTGTGTAATAATGCACTAATATTATTGTCAATGCATGTCATCTTCCTTGATACTTACGTGAATTCTATTTTCCTTCGTTTATGATAAAGGAAAAAGTATTTAATTGCATATTTATTTAAATACTTATTATAAGTATGTTTGTATGTATGATCATAAATTCAAAGTTGTAGCGTTTTTTAAAGCATTTCAATCGTTTATTTAAAAATTAGAAATACTTTTCAAGAAATCATGGAAAAGAGTGACTGTCTTTAGATGAGCTAGATAAGATTTGTTATGGCTGTAAAAAATAATTCATTAATTATTAAGGAATAATTCCAGTTAACGAGGACAAGAAAGCTTTTTGTATTTATCCTACATTAGATGAAATTATTTAGAGCGAGTATTAAAATCTTCTGTTACTTCCTAAATTCTATTGATACTCGATTATTATATAATTTTTAATTCAGTAGCTTTCGCCCGTGGCTCCGCCTATATGGTCATAGAATGAATTACTTTGTCTTTTATTACTTTGTCTTTTATACCAAACTTCACGTTGTTAACCATGTTCCTGGTGCTGTTCTGATCCCAGTCCTGGCTCCGGTTTTGATTCCAATTTTGGACCCAGTCTAAATTTTGATTCTGTACAGAAATATACATAAATCGTACACGACTTCTCCCTCCTGAATACACATCGAATTCTTTCTCCTTTTATATAGACCCATAATATTATCAACCATGATCCCGATATCGGTCTTGTTCTCTATTCTATATCTATAAAGATAGATCGCAGGAAAATCTATACTCTTACACTCTAATATCCTTACACCAAACACACTCAATGCCGATATTTTTGACGTGATAATGTCTTATAAATCGATGAAGCTCGACTGAACGCACGAAAAAGCATGACTCTTTGTCGCGTTCCGCCTGAGCCGAGCGTGCGAGCGAGAGCTCGGAACAACAGAGAGCTACGATCGGTCTAAGCGTTCGGCTTGTGACGCATCTATCTCTTTACTGTATAATTTAAATCGAAAAATATTTAAATTAACAAGTGCAAATGAATGTTAATTTATCGAAAACATTATCATTTTCAATTAACTCCTTCTTTGTATTATACAAAATAATGATAATTCAGTGATAATAATTCAATTCAATTCATAAAAGAATGCAATTTTTCATCAATGTTTTCTTATGATATTATCACGTAAAATTATCGTCCATAAACGGTCTTTACAGACAACCAATTTTTCTTATTTTAAAAGATCTGATACTCTTGATTCTGATCCAAGTCCTTTTAAATTATTTATAAAAATTAAAGGAATTAAACTTTTCTTTCACGAAACCGAAAAGCGCTTCATTTTTCTTTATGTATCAAACCCTCACACCAACTTCCTTGCTCAAAACAGATGCTCCTGATTGTTGACCTACCACCATAAAGCCGCGAAAGCGTTAGCGTTTTTAGAAATAGAAGACGTACTATACGTTTGCAAGAAACAATCGCCATAGATACCCACAATTGATAATTCACTTTATCGATTGGACGTGACGTTTGTATCTGTATGCAACGTAGCGATTTTTATTAAAAATAGCAATTATTAAACCAATTAAACGGTCGTTCTTGATCTCACTTTGTTTGTGAACGCACTGATCGCAGAAATAAAATTCTACTCCTACACGTCCGCATTTCACTATTAACACTCGCACACTGGTAGCTCAAAGCTTTTAATTATAAATCGATAAATTATCTAGAAAAAAAAAACACATTGTTAACATGTCACGTCTGGCATAAACATATGAAATGTAATGCATCTCGAAAAATCTACTTAATAAAATAAATCCTTTTAAAATAGAAAGTAAACATAGATCAAAATCGCCAATCGAGATAAAAGCGGTTCGCGGGGCGTGTCGTTTACCCTTAGAGAATTCTATTCTCATCTAATAAAATCAAAATCTATATTTTTTTATAGATTTTGATTTTATTTTTAGCTTACCAACACATTTTCATTACCAACATTATGTTGCGGCTGATCTCCAGAAACGACAGAGCTCGATGAACCACCATAATTTGGTGGCTAATTTGAAGTGTATTACCCACCATTATTAAATATAGCTTTGCTTTTATTAATTATTATATCTATTATTAAATTTATTATACCCATTTGGAATTCGAGTTTTATTATCAGCAAAATCTTTTAGGGATTGTAAGATTCCATTGAAAAATGAGTGACATTTCTTAGTTTCATAATATTTATTCTAAGTTATTCATATATTTCACCATTTTACCTGTCAAGTAAATCAAGCCTGACTTACAGGTGTTGGTGGCGTTCTTTCTGCTGTCGCTTATACGCTTGTTCCTGTGTTGCTATATTTACCACCTTTGCTATATTTACCACAATTTCATCAGTAACACATTCAATATTCTCTTCCATCTCAAAGCTATGAACAGTTTTGTTTGGTCTAGTTACTTTTGTAAGAAACTCCTAATTGTTATGACAAATGTATAGTTTTCAATTTATTGCTCCACACCCAGTGTCTTTTGGTTTTCTTAATTTTTTTAATGAACGAGTATAATTATCCCAGATGTTTTCCCATTTCTTCGGCAATGAATTTAGCTGTGACAATATTTGACAGTACTGTTAACAGATGTTTAATGTCAAGTTTTTTTTTTAAAGAACTATGGGATACTTTACACAAAAAAGTTGTGCTTAAACTAAATTTGCATCATTTGGAACAAATAGCTCAAGGACTCAAAGATAACACCAAATTTCGGCGCCATGGATGGGAAGCACATTACCAAAAAACAGCTATCCAAGAACGTGTCGTACAATACTCACTATAGGCTTCCGTAGACGTTATTACAAAGAAATGCACTATACATGAAATTTTGTATTAATTTTGTGTTGTGAAAATATGGATATATAGGTGCATACTAACATTCTTTTTTTGGTTTGAAGGAGTAAATAATAGATTTTTATAAATAATTATATGACAATCTTTTATACAAAGTTTATATTAAGAATTTATTACTAATAAATGAGTACTGTAATGTATTACTATTTTAATAGATTTACCCTAAATAAACGAACATGTATTTTTTAAAACACAAAAGACTACAGTATAAATATATATAAAAATATGTTGTAAAAACGTGTAGCAGGAAAAAAGTATATCTTCATAGCGCTTACGTCCTTTTGTTGACAAGCAGTTTTTCGGTAATAACTCAAAAACCTGGTATACCTGATTATATTGAAAATAATTTCCTCATTGAAAGTATTTATTAAGTATTATTTTTGTACTTATTTTCATATTTCTAAATATACGGTTTAAAAAAAAAATGTAACTCAATTTGTGCTACTTGCAGAATGATTATTTCCAAAAATATTTTCTTAATAAAAGAAAATTGCTTAGAAACTTTAAAATGTTTATAAAACACCTGTCGAAATATGTGCCACACATAGATAATTGCTGAAAAAAATTTTTTTTTTCACGTTTCTGTTACATGTTTGGAGTGCGCCCCCTAGAAATATTAATTTTTGTTATTTAGCTACCACACTTAATTCATATAAGACGGCTTATACAAAACGCTTATAATCCAAATTTCTTCAATATACATAGTTTTTTAGTTTTTAGAAAATACATATTTAGTTTCTTAGTAGTAAGTTAGTACCTTAGTAGTTGAATAAAATGCCTGTAACATACAGACGGACATGGCGAAACTACAAGGGTTTCGTTTTCGCCATTTTAGCAACGGGACCCTAAAAAACAGAAAACGATGACTCACTATATTATAATTGTAAAACGCGTATCGACTGCGCGTTCCAAGCACGCACAGTCGTATCAGCCGTCACGCGTACCAGCGCGCCCGGCGCGCGGCGGTCATCGCGTCGATATCGGACTGCGCCGCAAAGCTGCGCAACGGTGCATTCTTCTAACTCGCCGGGTCGCTCTGGTCAGGCGTGTATGGTAGCGGCAGTCGACCCAGACGACTACGCGTGTGTCTGGGGACGCGTGTATGGAATGGGGCATAAGGAGCATTTGTATTGCTTGCAGTCGTAGACACAGAATATCGATTTATCGATGTGGACATCGCTGCTTATGGGAAGGATCATGATTCTACAATTAAAAAAAAATACGACTAGTAAGAATTGACAGACAACAAATTCACTTCCAAATTCAACATCTCTATGGGACAATGGGCAAAATTTTCCACATGTATTTGATCCTGATGACGCTTTTCCACGTAAACACATGCTAGTCGTTATAAAGGTATTCATTTGGGTGTAAGCAAGAGTATTTAATTAGCATTCGTGTTGTGCTATATAAAAAATGCGTAGAACGTGCCTTCTGTTTTCTGGGACATAAAACAAGCTAAAATGATATATGATTTACCAATTTCCTTGTAGCTGTACATTATATGAAAAGTTAGATATTACAGCTGACAACATTCCAATGTTAAGTGCATAAGTAAGCATTTATGTATAACTTGCTTATGTTATAAATTATATTTTATTGTATAGACGAAATTTATTTCAAGTTTTCAATTTGTGACATGAACTTTATCTGTTGTATTAAAAAAAACCATAGAGTCATGTTGTGGCTACCTTGGCTTCAGCACGAAAATGGGTCGGCTTAACTGGTGTTAGACCATGCTCTTACAGAATACAGAAGCGAAGTGACAATTTCAGCTGTTGCATTTCGTCCAGTGAGCGAGAGTTTGGGTGGCCTATTACCCTTACTATCACCCCACTACCCCCCACTACAGTGGGGTCGTCCCCTCTTCATCGCCCTATTTTCACCCAAGAGGTCGGCAACATACTAGTAATTTTCTGGGGTTCAGCTTCCATGGGTGGCCGTCCACTCTCTGGTGGCTGGCATGCTCTTTCGCTCCTAGAAAATGGTATAAAAAACTGCACTTTGCAATAACTTGTGTATGTGTCTGTTGACACTGCTTTGGTCAGATGCACCGACCAAATTTAGATTGCTCTCATTTACAATCTTTATGCAAGTGCATACGTTTTTGTATAACAATTGAATAATACATTCTGTATTCACACTGCTTACATATGTAAGATAACTTATAGTCTCCTATATGGTTTCACATCTATATGTGCGCATTTAGGGCAGTTAAATGAGTTGTCCTATAACAACTCTATTGTTTTTCCTCATATGCTTGCACATGTGCTTTTATAGCACATGAATAAGATGTCCCGTATTTACAATATTTACATGCATAATGTTTTACATCGGTAAGCACATGTGGCTCTTTACGTATGTTTGATCAATGTAAAAGACTCGCATTGGTCACATCTATGTGATTTTTCATTCGTAATGTGTACGCATATGCCTTTTGAGATTGTTTTTAACAAATGTAGTATACTCACAATGCTCACAAGTATAGGGCTTTCCACCTATATGTATACGCATGTGATCTTTAAGAGCACTTAAATAAGTCGTTCTGTACTCACACTGTTTACATTCGTGAGGTTTCTCCCCCGTGTGTACGCGCATGTGTCTCGTTAGAGCAGTTGAATAACATGTCTTGTATTTACAATGTTTACATCCATAAGGTTTTTCACTTGTATGCACTCGTATATGGCTTTTTAGATGTCCTTTATCATATGTAGCATATTCACATAACTCACATCTATATGGTTTGTCACTCATATGTATACGTATGTGTCTTTTTAAAGCATATGAAGCAGATGTTCTAAAATCGCACTCTTTACATTTGTAAGGCTTTTCGTCAGTGTGCACACGTATATGACTTTTTAGATTATCTATATCAGATGCAGCGTACTCACAATACTCACAACTATAGGGATTTTCACCGATATGTATACGTATGTGCTCTTTAAGAGCACTTAAATAAGTCGTTCTATACTCACACTGTTTACATTCATGAGGTTTCTGCTTTGTGTGTACGCGCATGTGTCTTGTTAGAGCAGTCGAATAACACGTCCTATATTTGCAATGTTTACATTCGTAAGGTTTTTCGCCAGTATGTACTCGCGTATGGCTTTTTAAATTACCTTTGTCATATGTAGAATATTCACAATGCTCACATCTATACGGCTTTTCAAGCATATGTATACGTATGTGCCTTTTTAAAGCAGATGAAGCAGACGTTCTAAAATCACACTCTTTACATTTGTAAGGGTTTTCGTCAGTATGGACATTTACATGGCTTTTTAGCTTACCTTTATCAAATGTAGTGTACTCACAATACTTGCAATTATATGGTGTTCCATCAGTATGAATACGCATGTGCGCTTTTAGGGTAGTCAAATGAGTTGCCCTATAGTCACACTGTTCGCATCCGTATGGTCTTTCCCCTGTATGTTTGCACATGTGTCTTTTTAAAGCGCTTGAATAAGATGTTCTGTATTTACAACATTTACATGTATAACGTTTTTCATCGGTATGTACCCGTGTATGACTCTTTAGGTACATCTGATCAGACGTAGTGAACTCGCACTGATCACATCTATATGGTTTTTCATTTGCATGTGTTCGCATATGCCTTTTTAGATTACTTTTATCAAATGTAGTGTATTCACAATGCTCACAACTATAGGGCTTTTCACCCATATGTATACGCATGTGCTCTTTTAGAACAGTTAAATAAGACGTTCTATACTCACACTGTTTACATTCATGAGGTTTCTCCCCCGTGTGTATGCGCATGTGTGTTGTTAGAGCAGTTGAGTAACATGTTTTGTATTTACAATGTTTACATTCATGAGGTTTTTCTCCCGTGTGTATGCGCATGTGCCTTTTTAAAGCAGATAAATAACCTGTACTGTATTTACAATGTTTACATCTGTAAGGCTTTTCTTCAGTATGCACACGTATATGACTTTTTAGATTACTTTTATCAGATGCAGTGTACTCACAATGCTCACAACTATAGGGGTTTACACCTATATGTATACGTATGTGCCTTTTTAAAGCAGATAAAGCAGATGTTCTGAAATCACACTCTTTACATTTGTAAGGGTTTGCATCAGTATGCATGCGCTTATGGTTTTTTAGGTAATACCGATCAGAAGTAGTGTACTCACATCGGTCACATCTGTATGGTTTTTCGGCCGTACGTCTGCGTTTGCGCAGTTTAAAGTTAAGTTGCTCCGGTTCTTTAGCCATATGCGTGCGTGCATGTTTTATTAAATGATTTTTCTCATCTGTTATATATCCACAGTGTTCACATTTATACACTTCACACTTTCCATCTGTTAGAGTGTCTAATTTAATATTAGCAGTTTCCATTTTGCACTCACACTTTGTTACTGCACTACCACAGCACGCACTTCGGCCCTTCTCTTTAGTTGATTCTTCACAACTGTTTTCATAATGATGCTCCTCCATTTTGATACGCGGTATTGATTCGACAGCAACTGTAATGATTGATAACACATTATTTTAACATCAAAAATGAGTAAGTTCTCTATGCCATTTGAATCTTTGTAACTAAAATATGCAGACTTTTAAATGACTTTCAATGAGAATTGGCAAGCTGATAGAATATAATTTACGAAAACAGGAATCATAAAACTAAAATATTACAATAAAAATATGCCCTAGTATTAACATGACAACAGATTATATCTACTTAAATATTTTTTTTTAGACTATAAAATAAATGTCTACTAAAGTCTTACTAAAAATATGCTTTTAATCTTTTATTTTTAAATCTATTGTCTTTGAATCATTTTTTGCAGGTTTTGTAGACAAGTTGTACAACTTCAAATCTGATTTTTTTTATACATAATTCCCCTAAAAAATATTCGAGAATAGTGCTCTATAATATAAACAACTCTTCCTGCTTTATGCTACTACTCTCGCATGTTTATATTCTAAAATCATTTATCATTATGTGACTACGGCATAGCCAAAAGGAACGGTTATGGTTTTAGCGGTCTCTGTAAAGTATGTGTTTGTAATTACGTATGTTCCACCGTAACGCCCAAGTCACTATTCCAAGTCATAATGTATGCGTGCCATTAACTATTTTCGTGGTATGTTTTGTCCATTTCTAATAAATGTAAGTAGTTCTACAATTACATATGTTAATTAATCAAACCTATAATAACATTATGACAGAGTTGTTTGTGAAGAAATAGTGTATTTTATTGAATTAACATGCAACGAAATTTAACCTATGTGATTCTAGTTGGTTTGCGCAACATTCCTATTATATTCCCACTAAAATATAAAGTCTGTAACAATGTGTTTTATGGGCATAAAGAATCTAATTGTAAATTGAAAAAAAAAGAAGTACAGTAACAAGATAAATATCAGCATTACAGGTTATTTTACAAGGTTTTTCGTTAGGATGTGCGTTTCATTGACTCATCCAAGTCAGGAGGTAGTTTTGAAATTGCGCGCTCAAAAGCCTAATTAATAACAGCAGTACTTTGTATTAGTATAGGCATACTCGTTGTTCTCTTTTATTTTTGTAGATAGTGTTAGTCGATTTTAGAATTAAGTTTACTCTCTGCTAATTGTGCTTACGTGTCGCATATTGCTTTAACGAGTGCTTTTACCTGCTTATTGCATGATGTGGTATTCTAACGTGATGAACTTGAATCTAAAATGTTAAAAACTGATGTCCCAGGGTACCAATACCTATGTACTGCTCCTACGCACAAAACGAACGGATCTCTTGCCCGGAAGACCACTGGCCAACCAGCAAAGAAATACGCTGTAAACAGGCAGAAAAAGTTCTTGATGGTCAAGAATCGCGCTGTTCAGGCTGCTGCTGAGGAAGCATAGAATGACAGAAGAGGTGTATCTTAGAGCAAGCCAAGTTACATTGTCTAATGTACGACCCTGTATTCACGGTGGTAAATACATCTGAGTACGCTCACGGACAGCTTGGGATAATGCCTGTCGTATGAAGCTTACCTGGCACAGTCAGCGTTCTTCTCAACAATATAAGACATGCAAGCTGAGAACCATCTAGCACTTCGCTAAGGGTTCGATTTTATTTCTACATTCACTTTCACTAATAATGGTTATGGGATTTATTACGCACTAGCCCGCGTTACAATTATTTTCGTCTGCGCATTCGAGTACCGACCGCCCGCACTTCTTTGTCTTCCGTGACATCTGTTGGTTTCGCTCTGCTGTCTCTGTCTTCGTCAGTTGTCTATGGCCTGGGAAACAAACTATGACCTAAGGGATGAAATATGGCGTAAACATCCCTCCGCCCTAAGCAGGTTACTGCTTACTTAATTGGTAGAAGTGAAAGGTTAGATTCCGCGCGATGCAAAACACTGGTAAGTGTTTGCACATTTTATTTTATAATTCTATGCTTCAATTGCTTCATGTCGTATATTCGTGTCTTATCAGACAGCTACCCTAAGTTGGGATTTCCAAACAGACAAGCAGAGCAAATCTTTATGTCGTCTAGCAGTACATGGACAAGTTTCTGCTAACATTCATGACATTGTAGTATATGTAACAGGATGTCATGAATGGCATATTACCATTATTTATCGATTACATACATGCTCTCACCGTTATCTCTAAAATTAATTATACTCAAAGAAATCATGCGCGGACAACAGTGACAAATTCAAATTTGAAAATTTTGGCAGATCATATACAAAAACGTCTTTGTTTGTTTATCATAATACACATCTTTCCCCAACTACTAATTACTTGTTGTGTACATGCACTCACTCATGTGGAGTGACGTGGGCGTCGCATCGTCACCGCAGCTCGCGTCGGGGCGTGAGCCTGGACAGTAGACCTGCGGTAGAAAAAACATATGACTAGATAAGTGGATATGACGATGCACCGAATAGAACAACGACTTATGACTTACTATAGTGGCATCGACTAGATGCATCGGGACCACCATACTTATATTTATCCAAAGTTATTTCAAATACAGCCTCTGGCAAATGTTATTTACAGCCTTTTAAATTTTACAAAATGAAAATGAAGGACCCATTTGCATTATGATATTTTAACAAGATTTTGCGAGCCATAAACAATTTTTTTAGAAGAAATTCTAAGATGAAAAATTTTTGCAACAACAAGCCTGCAGCATGCACCAAATATGCATTTTAATTAAACTTTACAATAACGAAATGAAATATGTTTTGTTTGTTATTTTATTTAATGCAATAAATAAATTATCGAGGGAAACCTTATATCAAGGATGAGGCAAAGATGCGTGATTTTGAATGGTGGAGGAATCGACCCAACATTATATAAAACCTGACACTATAGGGTGCACTGAAAACTTCTAGAACGAATGAGAAAAAATTATTATGAATGGCCAAAAATGAATTTGTTTCTCAAAATATTCTCCATTAGTACAAATGCGCTTTTTCATACGAATATACCAATTTTGAAAACATATTATGCCACTCCTCTCTGGTAACCTTGGAAACATGTTTTTCATACTCTTTGACAGCCTCTCCTGGTGATACAAATCGTTGATCATGTAATTGGTTCTTAATTTTTCATTCATCTACTTCAAAAATTTATTTGTCTATTTGGCTGAGCAAGAACTGGCATTTTCGTGATGCAAGATGATACGACGTTTACGGTTATTATTATGGAGTTCGTCAATAACTTACGGCAAATGAATGGTTTTGTACCAATCAATATTCACACAATACTCCAAAGTAACAGGAGCCACGTGTCCAGTTTTATTCAAAAAAAAGAAGCAATCATCCGCTTAGAGGCACTCCACTCGCATGCCACTTTGGTTGGTTTCGGCTCAACTCTATAGACCCATTTTTCATCACCAGTTACAACGTCCCACACTAAATTTGATTTGACTTGAAATTTGCTTCATTGCCAAAGCAATTCGAAACCGAGCGAAGCTATGATGAGCCGTCAAATTATATTTAGAATCTTATAAAATTATATTACAAAAATTTGCACCACTTAAATCCATAGTGATGAAGACACAATTTTCAAATATACACCACAATGTAAAAACAATTCATTGTTGGATAATACAAACTGTATTCTATAGCTCAAGAGTTTCATTTTTAAATGTAGTAATTACTTTTTAAATATTGTTTATCAAAGTGGTTCCAGTTCCAGAAACTAATAGTGCGTCCCATGCATACTTATATTCAAGAAAGAGAAGTAACAACGAAACAAAGCCTGAATCTCCGCTTTACCATTGTGAAGCAGATTCAGGGTGTGAGCCTTTTCGAAAAACTGCGTGGTGTTTCATTGACACTCCGCGACTCGCGCATCCAGTCCACGTGGCGGCCTCGACTAGTTGCCTGCATTCAGCCCAGTTAGAACTCCCCACACATACCTCAAGGGATCGGCCCTGTCACTGAAAGGAGCCCCCATTCAAGACCAACATTTGGAAGGGATGTACCCATATTCTGTCGGCCCCGTTTAAAGCATACACCTGGGTCTGAACCCCTGCATCGCCCACAGGTACCCCATAGTTCTCTTATCATACAGCACAATATTTCACAACTTTATAACAATTTTATTGTTTATCAATACCATCATTTTAATGTTTATTATTTTGTAAGATTATATTTTCAAATAATTTTCGTCATTCAACAAATTTTATTAAAGGACCCCACACTAATACGAATGATCTGCCTCAACTTTGTGCCCTATCTGACAACAGATCATAATTGACACAGTTCAATTCCTATGACAATAATATAATTCCAGAATAATATTTCTTTCCAAAACAGTAAACTACAAATCAAGATATTTTATATGTTTCTTCATATAGCGATCCCCAAGTTATTGCTGGACATCTACATAAGGACCCCGACCGATAGCCTCAATGTTGCATATAATCTATATATATAAGCAAAATACCACTGACTAGACTGAGTGACTCATCACAACATCTCTGAAACTATAAGAATAATTGACTTTGACATTTGACAAAGTTAGTCTTATCGGGACATAGACGCTAACTAAAAATGGATTTTATGCAAATCTTATCCAAAAAAATTTTCATCATTTTATGTTAACATGGTTGAAATCGCGGAAAAAAGCCGGTACATTAAAAAAAATTATATTATCTCACATATGTAATAAGATAAATGTGGATATACCTACCTCGGCAGGCACGCCAGTCCTCAGCAGCACAGTAGCATCGATGCACAGCTCTTGTTTGATAACTTTACACATTTCATCCTCTTTCTTGATAATGATATCACACTCCTACAAAATGAAGAATCAAATTGGATACCGTGCGATGAGAAAGAGCAGTCATTTCAACAGCAGTGGGGAATAAAGGTGAATCAACATTTGTGAAGTGATACCTCATATGTGAAGTCATACATCAGTTTATCTGCAGTAACTTTGTGAAAATTGATACAAAAAAAGAAATAAACAAAATTTTTTAAGGCAAAAGAGCAAACTAATGATACCACCTCACCTGAACTGAGTCCATGGGAGTATGGGACAAGCAATCTTGTCTTAGCTGCTCCAGTTTTAATTCCCGGTCTCCAGCTGAGAAGCAAACCTCATTGTCGTATTCTATCTTGACAACCACCATGGATGGTTCATTATCATTCTATAACCACACATTACAATTTTAATTATTTCTATTTAATAAATTTAAATTAAAGTTATGTTACAGTTTTAAGTTTCAATAAATAATAATTATAATTAGTTAAATAAAAGCAAAATACAAACAGAATATATTTTATATGAGACTTCTTATCAGTCCGATAAATGAAATAAATTTTGCTGGTATTAAATAACAAAACACTACTAAAAATGCAGTTATATAGAAAAACAAATGGCTAAAAAATGGAAGTGTATATGTGTATGTATATATAAAAAATATAAAGTTACTTAAAATGTAGTAAAAAATATACTTTTTACATTTTTACACAAAAAAGCATTTTTGCATATCTTATTTGTATTATTAACCCAAATGAATGAATATGTTAAAAATTTCTTCTTTAATAGAAAGTTCTGAATGAAATAAACTAATAGAATTTTGCCTTGGTTTCATCTGCATATACATTCTATTACAGATGTAAAAATTAAAATGAGAATCATTATTAATATCAGAATTTTGTGTGCGACTGAGATTAAGAGCAAGAATATAATCACAATCTAGTTAATCAAGACCGGGTTCAGAAAGCATGACAGCAATCGGGAATGGAAAGTCAGACACATTAGTATGGAAAACAGGATTAGGATCAGATTTGAGAATGGAATAATAATTAAGATCATAAGTGAGTGTGTGGGAATGATATATAAGATGAAAGATTTCATTCTACCCACATCTAGGCAGAGCCATCGGCAAATGCTAGTAACAGCAAATCTGTATATCAATGCTAGTAACATACCTACATAAAACATCTTCAAAGTAAGTTGATATTAGGTATGATTATTAAGTTTTTTTCCTACTATTAAATGATAAAATAAATTTGATATTCGATGATGACATGATTTATTTTCAGTTGAAACTAATTATAATATACTAATATACTAAAAGAAAATTAGAAAGCTCTGAAACATTTTACTCTAACTGATAGATCGCAGGTGGAAAATGGAGAGAGATGCTCATCCCATTCTAAGCTATGTATTTCATTAATTCATTCAGTGTTACATAAAAAAAATCAAATACTTGCAAAATGGAACATAAATCAGAATATTCAAAAGTAGGAAAATATAAAATAATAAATTAAAAATTAATGAAATTAGAACTAAATGAAATTAGATTTGCATGGGGCTTATAAGTTGCTCCAACAACATACTTGCTTTGCTCTCTCCTTTCGCACAATATTTATAGAGACTAACATGTATTACATCTATTTTGTATTCACTTTGATGATTGAAGATAGTAAAATTGTAACAGTGTATGGTAGACAGCAGGTAAATAGCTTTATAATTAATAAGTAGCCCTTGGCTCGTAGAATACAATTATTTCGTTTGATCAAAAAACTTTAAGTTCCAAAAATTTTATATATTTTTTTTTATTTCTCTGTATCCATAGAACTTTACATCCTACATGTATACAGTAATAACACTGCTTAATATAACGCACTTTTAAGAATGTGTCACCTTTACAATGATCTGGCATCTAAACATTCAAACAATCCGTACAAGTGGTTCTCGGTTTACGTTACAGCCAAAAGCATTTTGTCTTTGTTTGCATCGCAGCTCATTATCATTGCTATGATAATTGTCACTATGGTTATAATTTGTACATAAATAGTACATCATATAGTAATAACAATTAATCATTACTTTTGATTTATATTTTGATTATGTTTTAATTATTTAATACTCACTTATTCTCTGTCTGCATATCATGCTGCGTGCACATAGTTAGGATCACAATCCTGTCACTAATACAAAATTCTTATGCCTACTAACAATGCAATAATTGTTATCTGTTATGTGAACCTTATGAAATAAATAAATAAACTTTGAAGTATATATGATTTCTATATTTCATAGGGAGTTTATAAACACATTTCATATTCATAATGAAAGAATAATTATTTTTTAAGGAACCAAATTAATGCAGGTACATGTATTCAATAACGATTAACTAGATAAATAACAACCAAAATTAATTCGTAATTTTGAAGTCATAATTATTTTAATCATTCTATATATTCGAAATTTAACTAATAGATATTCGACATTTTTGGGTTTCAAATTAATTAGAAATAAATATTAAATCATCTTTTGTGCTATACTATTTTCTCTTGCCAATCTCTGGTGAGCTCAGTATATATATAACATGTCACCATCAATCCGTCGCATTCATTAAATCGTAAAAGACCAAAAATGTGTCTGTTGTACTAACTTCCGTCTGGTTACAAGCGTACGAGAGGATGGCTGGGGTTGTCGCAGTCGGATTCTGAAGTCGAACTTCGTGGGGTTCCACGAGACCAATCTCAGTCTTCATATCGTTTCCCATGAACTCACATCGCTCTAAACGCACGGAGCACTCGCGCATCATCACATCAGTCCTAGTTTCCATATCAAAAAGAATACGCGAGAAAATTAATAGGGGATCTAATTTTAGAAGTGCTCTTCTACATCTACTCTAACCACAATGAAATGTTGGAACTCATTGAATATAGCTATGCACAAGCAAAGTAATGATGTATTAATTATTAAAACAACACTTAACTTTGAAACAAAAAAATAATAATAAACCGGTATATAGTTTGTTATTAAATAGACAGTCATGTACACAAACTAGATATATATATATATACATATATGTCATGTATTTGAAACTAATTTACTGTGCTCTGTGGTAATAATTTTAACTTTTATAAAATATACTCTGTGTCATAGAAAATAAATACGTACCACAGATTGCAGAATTATATAATAATTACAAGCTGTTGGCTTGTAGATTATAACTTATAGTTATTACATAATTGGAGCAATCGACAATAGAATCGTGTTTTAAAGTTTTATATAGCCAGCTCAGCTAAATTCTTCTTGAAAACTATTATCAAAACAGAAACGTTTAGTACTAACTACGAGTCGGCTTATTAAGCTTATTTGCTTTCACTTAGCAATATGAACATAATGTAGAAACAAATTACATTCATTTTCTAGATAAGTGGCGGGATTTAAGGCCAAATTTATGTTCTTGTCTCATGTAATCTATTTTAGACTTTCGTTTTCGCGAGTTCTATAATATTTAAGTTCAGAAATATAACTAATATTCGCGTACTCAGATCGCAGGTCGGACTTCTCTGATCTCTTCCATATTATGATCCATTGTTTTTTATACATTGAGTAATATTATTATATCGATACATATTATATCCTTTATACTAGTTTAGTCGTGTTAGATTTTAATTTGCAGAGTAGTCAGTTGTCGCTATCAATCATTCTCAACATTCTTACTTCTCTATGGTACATATTTCTCGGCTGTAGTTTTGACAGCGTTCCGAAGCAGTGACGTAGACAGTTTTAACTGTAAATCTACAGTTTTTTGGAAATTCACTCAGTTTTTAGTTTAGGCATCGAAATCTACAGTTTTTTATTAAGATGCTGGAGTCATCTATTTTATTTGCTACGTAGTCCGTACACTAAGTCAGCTCCAGTAAAATCTATTACTATCGGACCGGAAGTATTGTCAATTGATTTTAATGAATGGTGTTAGTGGTGGATGATATATTAAGTAAATCATTCGGTCGATGTCTGTTTAATAATAATAATAATGACAAAAAAATAAAAATTAACACTTGCTTAGGTGTTCTTCTAATCCTCTCGAATCAATATTCAATTCTTTGGAGAGATTCGTGGTAGAGAGGCAGATTCAAAGGTCAGTGGTGGGTTGCATGCTGCATGTTGCAGCAAGCGTCTATATGGATTTCCACGAATTTTCACACAATACAATATCACATTACTATCATTAAATACTACAAAATAACAAAAAGATGTAGATTTACTGTCTTTTTTTTTTGATAATTAAAGTTTTCTACATTTTTTTCAAGCATATCTACAGTTTTACTCTATGATGGAGTTGGCAACACTGTTCCGAAATAAAATTGACCATAGAGAAATATGAATACAATGATAAAATAATTATGAATTATTTGAATATGTAGCTCGAATGACGTAGAACATAAAACAAACACTAAAGTTTTAGACAACACGTTTCATAGGTAATTCATTTTCATTATACATAATTAATCTCGGTGCAACTATTCCTGATGAATGTGGTAGCTGATTGGTTCAGTAGTGTACAAAATACAACTGCTTCTTGAATCATTGTGCTACTCTGCTCCCTAAAGGTTTTAGGCATCAAGCGGCAGTAGGCGTTCCAGTGATGATGCGGGAGTGCTCAGTACGGCTTACAAGATGTGCGATCGCGGGCGGGAACGATGTGAATGCTGGAAGGCGTCTTTCCGCCAAACTTCACGAGGTTCGCCCTTTGCCCCCTAACGAAAACAGCGATTGTCACCTGCACTCATAATCGCGTTCAAATACCCGTAGTTTACAATACAATAATTATTAAGTTGGATAAATATTGGATGAGCTACCGTCACCTAACTTTGAAAAAATAATACAGGTGTCAAAATGATATTCAAGTATTTGGCGGCATTTCAAAGCTCGCTATTTAGATAATAATCTAAAGGAAAAAAAATGGAATATAATTTCTTAAAAAATATTTTTTAGAATTCGGGCTTATCTCATAATGACTAATAGACTTACCTAGTTATAAAAAACTTTTAAATGAACTTTTGTTTCAATGACTTTTTTCTGAGTATATGATTTATGCTAATATGACTTAAATGATTATGATTAAAGTCTCATAGTCACAACTTTATTGATGGATTTAATTTATTTTTAGCTATAGTAATTTGTTTCTTTATACATGTAGATTGAAATTCTTAAAAAATACAGAAACTTATCACTAAAGGACTTGTTGCATTTGCTGTTTATCAGCATAACTAGCAAAATATGTAGTTATTAATAAGATAATTAGCGAACTTTAGAAAAAGTTTAGATTTTGAGAAGGTTAGAATAATTTACGACTGTCTAGTTTCCATATTCATAAAATAGATCCACTAATAAATGTCTTTAAAGGAGGTATGTGGTTAACAGCATCACAATGAAGCACTCACAGTCATCAAGAAAGAGCATGAAGATGAGGTCACTCCCTCACCACAAGACTTGAATGTGGAACATACTCGGGTAAGGCAATGTTTAGGATTTTCAGTATTTCGTCACTTTGCAGTTGTGATCAATGTTGCTTGGGTTATGTTAGATAACAAATCTTAAAATTTGATAATAAATGAACATTGTGTAACATATGCCTGTTAGCATACGTCTTAAGTAAATTTTGGTTAACTTTGTGGAAGATATTAAAAACTATTTTCTTTCTTAAAAGTAATATTTTATAATGACACTGTGACTCATCAGTAACAGTGATAAACATATTTTATGTTGAATTACGAATTTTATACGTTAAAATGTGACCATTTAAAAGAGTTTTAAATACACATTTGATAAGTATTTGAAAATATTAAATTCCAGTTGTGTTCTTGACGACATTCATGTCTAAGAATTTCTGATCATAATTTTAGTTATATATTCCATTACACTTTTTAATGTATAATGTAAAATACTGTAATGTAAAATAGAGATGCGATGTACTAAGTAAAGTGATACTGTACTTAACCCTGCCTGCAACATGCAGCATGCAACCCCCCACTGACCCTCGTATCTGTTCTTCCATTATTCAACTAATTCAGGGCTTCCCAAACTGGGCGTCGCGACATTGTCCCAGGGGCGTCGTATGCCGATGCGACCGAGTCGAGTGAATCACAGGGTACTTTAGTGAGCGCCGTGCGCATTCTGACAAACATCCCTAGGCTAGTACTAAAATTAGTAAATATTTTTGGGGGCTGAGTTGAGAGGCATCGTAAAAAAATGGCAAAGTCCCAAAGGCGTCACAGTGAAAATAAGTTTGGGGAATCCTGAACTAATTGATTCAAGAGGATTGACAGATTTCGAACACCTAAGCAAGTGTTGTTTATTTATTTGGATTCATAGTGGAAGAATAAATATGAGGGTCAACGGTGGGTTGTATGTTGCAGGCAGGCGTCTAATTATGGATTTTAACCAATTAACACCTGACACAATAAAATATGATATTGTACTTGACAATATAACTTTTTGTTTTAGTTTAATTCTGTATTTTTTTAGGAATATGATTTTATCAAGGAAGAGGGGGACATGTGTGATGTTATCAAACAAGAGTTGTACATCGGTGCAACAGTTCTACAGCGGAAGATCCCACCCGCTATGGTATATATCCCTGAATTTTTTTCTTAATCTGCTAAACTACCGCCTTTTAAGCTAGACCTTGGTGAATGCAGTAACAAGCGTTACAGTCCACATGGTTTATTAAAGTATACAGTATTATGTTGCATAGTTTGTTAAAAAAAATAATATTTAGAAAAATCTGCAATATATGGTTCAAGTAAAGCTTGGTTGTTATATTCCATTATTTGCTCTTCTGTTGAGTGTATTAACTATGCCGTCCTCCTCTACATGGACAGTCTTGTCAGTCATAATCACGTCTAATCATAGACCACCTCAGACGACATTACAAATTTTAGTAATGAAAAAAGTCATCATTGTTGTATTGCAAGCTCATTAATTGTGCAGTCTAATACGGCAAAAGTAAAGCCGCTGCCTGTTTCCACTTGCTTAGCCACATCTTCTTTCCGCAGCAGGTCTGTCAGCTTGTCCCACGGCACAACACAACCTGCGGGGACGACGCAAGGCTGCCATTGGATGATACAAGTGAGTTTATACTGTGTTGGAGAAAAAAGTGTAATTTGAACATGACCATTATATAATTACAGCCTACTTATCTGATCTGTTATAGTTTTCCTTTTAACTTTGCTATATATGTATGCAAACACTCCATAAACTTTTTGTATGTCTAAAAACAACCATTTAGCTGAACGAGAAGAGAATTGCGATTCTAACGAAAATTAACATTTTAAAGGTTAATATTATGCAAAACCTATACTAAATTACAGCTTTCTAGTACTAAGATTCTCTGAGCTGAGCCACAGAAAGACAAACATATGGACATGGTGAAACTATATGGTTTCTTTATTGTCTATGGAATTTCTAGTTTCCAAAACAACACTTTCTATAAAACATAAACTTTTATTATTATGGGGATTCAAAAAATAATGTTTGTTCTTAATATTCACTTTATCAAATAATCCTACATAAAATAATCCTTAATATTCAAAGTATAGCCCATCGTATTCTATGGTTTTAACCCAGCTTTCAGCAAGCTTACTGAGACCATTCCTTGAGCTTGGATGCAAAGAATTAACTCACTGAATTTTCAACATTTTAGATTAAAATTATTTTCAGAGAAATAATTTAGCCATGGATCTGAATAATAGTAGTTGGCCAGTGTAAAGTCTGGACTAAATGCTAGATATAGTAGGAAATGAATACCACCAAGTTCTTTGACCATAACTTTCACTTATGTATTCTAGCATTGTCATGTTGTAAGAGCACACATTTTCGGTTTACTGAATCTAGATATATCTGAGACAAAACCTCATACATTCTCGTTAGCTGTTCACTATATATCTCTGCAGTAATAGTTCAACCATATGGAATTATTTCAAAATAGACTAAACATTAATAATTTCATAGACATATAATTTGAAGTATTTTGAACAAAAAAAATTTGTAAAACTGCTGTTTTCATTTACGTGCGATCACATGTGACAAGGCCAGTTTATGGGGTCAAAAACCTTATAATTTATGGGTGGCCCCTAATTTGTGAGTTACTATTCAACAAATTTTATGTCTTACCCAATGATGTTACATTGTGATGTGTGATGTCCTTAGAAAGTCCAAGGTAATCCACTAATCCGCGATTGCTGGTACTAGGTTGGTTTTCCACTGCTTCCTTTGTAGCCTCAATACCTGATACAGATGGGAGACCAGGGTGCGAATGACCTACCAGCGTTAAATCTTCACTTTTAAAGTCATGAAACTGTTGCTGCTTATCTGTGTCTTCTCCGATTTTACATATTTGCCTTGCCGCCACGGCTGCATTATACTTTTCTTTCCAATAATGCTTTAATAATACACAAATATCGTATTTATTGCACTCTTTGTGTTTTATAATCAAAACGTCTTACCCTATCAGACAATATCACTAAAAGAAGGTGAAACAATTGTATTCCTCATAGAAATAGAGATTCGTTACAAGTTGTAGCATGTATAAAAAGAAGCATACGAATTTCAGTTGTGAAAACCAACATTATTTATGAGGCAACCTCAGTATTAAAAATATGATTTCTTCTTTAGTCCTTAAAGGTTTAGATCTTTTAATATAAGATTATTTAGTATTAAGACAAATATAGATAATATGATTATAGTGAAACTATTCAAACTGTTAAAAAACTTCAAAGGTGATTGAAGTCTATTAAAGTCTTTTTGTATATAGCGACTGTTGCAATAGTATGAGTTGTCATAGACATTATATAGAGCAGATATCACCATCTTTACCAGGTAGGTTGAACTCTATGCTTCATATTCATCATAGATTAATTTTAAGGATAACTATAAGATTTTGTTTGATCGCGATTAAGGTATATTACATGTCATTTTATCCATGCAGTAGGCAATATAATATTTTTTCATTGATGCAGAATCATTCTATAATTTTACATTGAAGCAGTTGCACCTTTAAACTCTTCATGCTGGCCCAATGCACGTTGGTCTGTATCATCATGCAATACCTTCTAGTCCAAAGCCTACTCTAATAACAACTAACTCACCACTACTCGGACTTTATTCAAGTATGACTGCGTTCTTTGTGTTTTTAATCTTTAATTTTAAACAAAGCCTCTTTGGTTGTTACAGTTCTTCTTCAATCAGCGGCATGTGTCAATAAGACATTCCATCATTCTAGGGATGTAGAGAATACATTGGTTGCTTGTCATTCCAGTCATAACTTGCATATAAATACAACAGATAATGCAGAGGACATAACTTTACCAGAACAAATTTACTCTATATCTATGGAGAACCAAAAGAAGGTTCAGAGTACAGATTATAATGGAACATTGACTGACTACAAATGTACATTGAACATGTTAAATATCAATAAAGATACACACATTGATGAAAATAATTATAAATGTGATTATTGCGAGCATGTGGCGAGTAGGAAAACTAAATTAATAAAACATATGCATTCACATATGGCCAAAGAATCAAAGAAGCATCAGCAGGATGAGTGCGGCACACCCCTAATAAATGGCCTAAAAGCGTGCACGCTCAAACATACGATGAAAAAGCTTTATAGTTGCAATCAGTGCAACTATCGCGCAGATAAACCTAATCTTCTTAAAAAGCACATAAGAAGACATACGAATGAAAAACCATATAATTGTGACCAGTGTGCATACAATACATCAGATAGGAGTGACTTTGTAAGACACATGCGCGTGCACACTGGCGAAAAACCGTATAGATGTAAGCAGTGTGAGCATAAGACGTCTACGGCGAGCAGTCTGAAATTGCATATGCGCAGACATACTGGCGAGAAACCATATAAATGTGTGCAATGTAAATATAGTGCAAGTGAACGGGGTAAACTTCGAAGGCACATGCGCATACACACCGGTGAAAAGCCTTACAAATGTAAATGGTGTGAGTATAGAGCATCTCAACAAAGTAGTGTACAAGCACACATGAAGAGACATATTGGTGAAAAACCATACATATGTGAACAGTGCGGATTCAGCGCGTTAAATCGAAGTATTCTACTAACGCATGCTCACGTTACAGCAGGTGAGAAACCTGGCACTGTGAGTACAGTGCAGCTCGATCAGATCAAACGCATGCAGGCACACGGGCGAGCGCCATATCAAATGCAAACAGGTGTAATTACAGTGCTTCTGTGAAAACTTATTTACTAATACACATGCGCAGGCACACGGGTGAAAAACCTTATAAATGTAAACAGTGTGAGTATCGTACAGTTCATCAAAGTCAGTTACATTCACACATGCGTAGACACACTGGTGAGAAACCTTATAAATGTGACCAGTGCGAATTTCGCACATCTCAAAAGAACTGCCTACGATCACACATGCTCAGACATACTGCTGAAAAGCCGTATAGTTGTGAGGTGTGTGAGTACAGAACATATGAACGGGGTACTTTGTATAATCATATGCGCACACATACGGGTGAAAAACCTTTTAAATGTGAACATTGTAAATACAAGGCATCTAGAGCGGATACATTAAAGAAGCATACACAACGTGTGCATAGCGCCGCAAAACCTAAATGATTCGCGCACTATAATGTGTTTGAACTAAATGACTTAAAATAGTGCACACGTAAATATACATGTAAAACCATATATATTTATAACTCAAAGCGGTCTAGTTATGATGACATTTACTGATTCACATGTATAACATACAAGCCATACAAACTTTTCAAATGTGATGAATGCAAGTTAGTAATAACTGGATAACTTTCAAATGTATTTATGCACATATTGACAATGAAATTTTAAAATTGAAATACATATGTGCACTACATCTCTATTTGTAGAAATGTGTACGCACACAAACAGAAAATGCATGCATCATATTTTTAAATATACTAAGTCTGTACTGCTAACATTTAAATGCATCAGAAAATAAAGTATGTTAATTCTCTGTGGTGCACCTACAATTCATTGCTGTACTTGCAGATATTTTTTTTATGGATCTATATTCTTGAATAAACTATTTTTACTATACTTTTTGTAGACCTTAATTTTATTTATTACCTCAAAAGAGATTATTCACTTAATAAGCAGAAATGAAAGTTGGCCTATGAAAAAATATTGTTATCCTTTGTAGCAAATATTATTTGGAATAATTATTACCATTACAGTTTAAATCCTTGATTAAAGTACGAGTTGCAATTAAAATGTGGAAATAATGAAAAATCTGTAATCTACTTACACAATACATTAATATCATATTGTAAAAGAAAAGACCTTACTTGTAAATATGAACCAGCAGCAGAAAGTGTCATGAAAAGGTAATTGTACATAGATAGCAATACACATCTTATATTTATTTTGTTATTTTATTTATTTACTTCTGGAACTACCCTTATAGGTTCCATTTTTGCCATTTGGCTCAGAACCCTAAAAATAGACAAAATTAATATCTCGTCAAGATCTGATGAACACCCTATTTTCGAATCAGACTGAAAATAGTATCTTTTAATTTATCAATTTTTTTTTTAATTTTCATAGCAAGTAGTTATAAAACTTTTTTAAATATTTTGACTACGATATTTCAAACGAGTTAATCAACCTAAATGTGATTGATAAAAGCTGTAAAATTAACCTATGTCCCTAAATGTAGAAAAATGCTTCGTCAACACTTTTAGTAATAAAAAATATAAACATCTCCATTCATAAATGATTTGTGGCAAGAATTTAAATCGTAAAGAAGTGGTGAGAGATTTAGGGATCTTATTCAATGAACAACTCTCTTTTCAGCCACATTACGATTATGTTTTTGATAGAGGTAACCAATTTCTAGGTTACACTATCTAATCCACAACACATTTTACAAGACCAGGTAGTACCCTAATGCTCTATTGTAGTTTGGTTCTCAGTATTTTAGAATATTGCTGTGTCGTTTGGTCTCCTTTTTCTAAGTCCATACCAATAGAATTGAAAGTACCCAAAGAAAGTTTTTAAAAATCCTCAACTCACAAATGTCACCTCAGTCGCTCATTGAATAATTATAGTGACAGGTTAACCCGTTTTGGCCTTTTATCTCTCGAGGCTCGTCGCTACAGATATGATCTTAATACCTACATAAGCTTTTACATTACGCTATTGACTCGGAATCTTTACTCTCTTCGGTTAATTTTCAAACACAGTTCCGGTCTCTCTTTCCCGTTCTATTGCAAGCTTTAACCCTATTGCCATACAAACCTATAGAAATAATACATCCTTCTACAACATAGTGTTTAGAATGCGTAAAACTTACAATGACATTACCAAAATTAACGCTGTCATTGATGTTTTCAATCACGGATTCTCCTCATTTATAAAGCAGTTTACTTCTGACATTCTCTGTCGTAAAGTGAAGAAGTGAAAACAAATAAATATTTAATTATAATTAATACCTGGCATCTAAACTTAACAATACATCTAAGCTTAAATTTACCTACTGTTATTACATCAATTTCAATATTTACTTGCTAATGTTTGTTTTTCTTTGTGTTTTTTAATATTTTTTTTCCCTTTTCAGTTACAATAGTTCGATGTTAATCCTGTTGAGTAGTCTTTTGGATTTCAGCTCAGGATAGATATTTGTATTTTATTTAATCCACACTAATGCAAAGACTGTAATCCATATGTGTGCCTATTAGTAAATAAATAAATAAATCGATTTTGATCTGCTTTATGGCATTTAATGTAGAAGTATTCTAAGAATAATTTTTGAAAAATTTTTCTCCAACTATATCTCTTGAAGAAATGAACCGGTTTTCACGCATTTAAAACCGATCAACGTTGTTTGTTATGAAAAATAACTGAATGGATTTTGGAATTTATCGGTAGAGCAGTATACAGTGGAGCGTCGATTATCCGAACTAGCTGGGGGACTAGGGTGTTCGGAAAACCGGTATTTTCGGATAATCGAACTACCTAATGTATATTGCATTTTAAATAGAGTTTAGCAAAATTTTGTACATATCGACAAGCGGTTACTTGGCAGTGACATATGAGTACAATAACAAGCGAACGAGTCGCGAAAATTGCAGCGCGGGTGTCGCGAGCGGGGCACGCGCGGGACAGGGGCTGTTGACCCGCCCGAACTACTATTCGGATAAGCGGTCGTTCGGTTAAGCGACGTTCGGATAATCGACGCTCCACTGTACAAAATATTGTAAAAATAAAACTAATAATTTTTTCCAACGATGTCCCTTGATCGAATTAACTGATTTTTATGCAGTTTGCGGCATTCCATGTAAATATTTGGGGAAAAGGGCCTATGAGATTTTGATGTCAATTATGATAGGTTTACATACACATACACGCACATTATTATACAGACATCACTTGAAAAATTGTCGAAAAATATTTCTAAGAACCTAAAACATTAAGATCTGGTGAAAACTCGATTTTCGAAAATTGGGATGAAAACAGTAACTTCCTATATTTATGAAAATTTGTCAATTTTCACAGCGAGAAGTTAAAAAATTGAATGAGTAAGCAAACACTACAGATTTATATAATGTATGGATATATCGCTTTATATCACAAATTATGGAATTTCTCCAATATCTACCAGGACGCAACCACCGTCATAGTTTGTTATTGATGGAAAGGAGGAAATAATTTTAAACCCTCAAACACAAACGACATCTTGAAACTAACACGTTTATGTTCAATGTAAGATGTAATATTCTGATCAAAGGCAGGGCCCGCGCCGCCCCTGTGTGCGAAGTGTGCGACGCACACAGGCGCTAAGACAATTGGGGCGCCGCTATCGAAATTATTTTTGTTATACTTACACAACAACATATTTCTTTGTAGTGGAGTATCGATAAGTAAGTAGGTATAACAGGCGCAACAAATGCCTCGTAAACAACAAAACATAATATTGCGCTTGTTGTACGGGTCTCCCGAGATAATATTCGCGTGTGTGGTTTAATTTTACGTTTTGGGTTTTAGTTTACAATAATTACGAGCTCAGCGTTAAAATCAAAAGAGCCGCCATGAGTTTATTTGAATGAGTTTAGAACGCAACTCGACCGATGCGATGCTTACGACGAAGCGGGGTGGGGTCAGGGATTCCCGACAGCCCGACTTTAAGAAACGAGAGAAAACCAATGATTGAACAGTCATTCTTTCGAAAGTATGGGCAAGGTGCGCATTATTTTTTATAATAAGAAGTTCTAGCACTAAAACAATAAATAGTTTGTGTGTTACTGATTGGTTTAACGTGTTTTCACGATGAGTGATAGTAATCAAGATAAAAAAAAGAAATTATCTGGTTACCAGAATTTAATAAGGAAAAGAAAACAAGAAGAAGAACGTGATAAAAATACATCTAAAATAAATAAATATTTTACGGCTCTACCATCCACTTCCAAAGAATCATTAGAGACAGACACCAGTCATGTTATCGATGAAGGTGTTGTAGAATCTGATTCAAAAAACGCTTCATATAGTGGTATGTGCTTCATGTAATTTCTGTACAAATAAATATATTTTTAGTCTGTTTGTGATGTCAAGATAAAAAAAAAAACACTTTTCTTTTTTAATTCCCGTCAGTCTTTTTCTTAATCGTCGAAACGCCTCACTGATTGTATGTGGCGGATAGGGGTGCCGTGACTATTTTATTTTATACAACTAATCGCTACCGGAAATTATGGCTTCGATTCCCACAAGGTGTTTTAAAAAAAACTTTGTGTTTGTGTATATGTAATATGTATTTATTTGCAGAAATAAGTATATTAGTAGTATTTCAAATTCAAATTTAAAATGCTATAAAGCACATTTGCATCAGTTGTCTAGTATCCATAATTACAAGCCCTGCTTAGTTTGGGACTAAACGGCGGAGTTTAATTGTCGAGAAATATTCATTTATTTATTTATTTTATTTACCTATATTTATTATACATTATTATTGTGATAGATAAATCAGTTTATTCAGACAAGTAGATTAGATATGTACGAACAATATTATGTTTTGTTTGTCTGTCTTTAATTTAAGATCATGCCGCCGAAGTTACGTCCGTGCCTCTGCCTGATACTGCTGATACACCATTGTCACCGCCAAGACGATTATCGTCACTAATACCAACTTTTCCAAAGATGACCCTGGACTCTGGCCAGAAGTTTTAAATGCTACTTTAATCCAGTATCTAACAGAAAATCCGATTAAACAAATTAAACAATATAATTTTCCGCGTGATTCTTCGGGGTGAAAATTTTCCGAGTATTATTATGAAAGGCATTTAGGAAACGGTGAAAGTATCACAGAGAGTGGCTGCTGTATTCAGTGTAAAAATGCCCATTGCTTCTGTTGCAAGCTATTTGAATCAAAACATAAAATAATTTCTGCGACGGAGCTAGTGATTGGCAACATCTAGCTTTGTATCATAGCAGACATGAGAAAAGTTCTGTTCATTTCAATAATTATAAAAATGGACAGATTTGTGTTACACTCTTAAAAAGAAAAACACTATTGATAGTATACAACAAAAACTTTTAGAGGTTGAAAAGCAGCGCTGGTACGATGTAATCAAAAGAATAATGTAATGGTCCAATTTCTAAGTACACAAAATATGGCTTTTCGGCCAAAGCAAAAAATTATACGATCGTAACAATGGTAATTTTAAAATGCATTGAAACGTTAGGAAAATTTGATCTTCAATGACTGAACACATACGACGCGTAAATGATTCGATTTCAAAATATGCCGACTTATCTCGGAGATAAGATCCAAAATGAAATCATTTACATACTCGGTAACCAAATTCAACAATTTATTTTAAATTTATGTAAAATTAATAAATATTTTTCAATAATACTGGATTGTTTCTGACGTTTCACACGTAGAGCAAATTAGTATTAAAATAAGATTATAAAACAGAAACTAGAAAGTTGGAAATAAGGGATCATTTCCTAGCCTTCTGTCCAATTATCGATACAACTGGCGCTGGATTAACGTCACTTATAATAGAAAAACTAGACAAAATTAATTTGGACATAAACAACATATGGGGACAGGGCTATGATAATGGATCAAATATGCGCGGTAAGAATAATGGTCTTCAAAAAAGATTGCTGAATTGAAATCCCCGCGCTTTCTATGTACCGTGCGCTAGTCATAGTTTAAATTTGATAGTAAACGACGCTGCCAATCTCAATCATCATACAACTGGATTTTTTAGTATAGTGCAAGAATTATATAAATATATTTCATCCTCTACCAAAAGATGGGACTTATTAAAAAAATATGTCATGAATCTGACATTAAAACCATTGTCTGAAACAAGATGGTCAAGCAGAATAGATGCTATCAAACCGCTGTTTACAAATTTACCAGAAATTTATGATGCATTATATGAAATATCAAATGGTGTATCATATGATCAGAAGGCAAAATATGACGCTAAATGTCTGGCAGAAAAAATATGCTCCTTTTCATTCATTTGTTCACTAAATATATGGCATATAGTATTGACAAAAGTAAATTTTGTGAGCAAAATTCTGCAGTCCATGGATATGAATATACAAGTTGCTTTAGATGCTTTAACAGAATTAAAGAAGTTTTTGACAAAATTAGAACCGACGTAAATTTTGAAGAAATTGTAAATGATGCCATAAAAATTGCCGAAAAATTAGATGTCGAGGCTGAATTTGAAACTTTCAGCTCCAGACCCCTAAGACGTCGTAAGACTCCAGAGTTTTGATTATGAACACGAAGACCACACTATAAATGATCCGAAAATCGCTTTTAAAATAATGTATTTTTTTTATATATTGGATCAAGCTTTATCCTCCGTAGACGAAAGATTTAATTTATTGAATAATCAAAATGACGGGTTAAATTTTTTATTTAAACTAAGTGATGACCAAGAACAAACTCAATTAAGAATTGACTGTCATCGTTTGCAGGAAAAACTTACAGCAAATGATTCATTGGACATTAACGCCGATGATTTGTGTGAAGAAATTATGTCTTGTCAGTCTTTTTCAAAAATTAAAAATGACGTGGTGAAAATTCTCGAATTTATATATTAAACAGTTTGACAGCTGTATGCCTAACATCACAATAGCATTACGAATTTTGCTAACAATGCCAGTTACCATAGCAAGCGCGGAAAGGTCCTTTTCTAAATTAAAACTAATAAAATTACCTGCGCTCAACAATGAGCCAGAAAAGATTAACAAATTTAGTAACAATATCCATAGAGGCGGCCATATTAGACCATATAGACATACACGAAACTATTAAAGATTTCGCAAATAAAAAAGCTAGAAGAGTGGAAATAATATAATTTAAATATGTTTATTTATATTCTTACACATTTTAGACTCTTGTTGTTTTATTAACATAGCATACGTAATAGTTAAATTAGTATTATTAGAAAAAAGTCAGTTATTTTGTTATTAATATATAAGTATACGATTAGATAGAACATCATAAATAAAGTATGTAAAAATTTAATTCGCAGTAATTGGCAAGCGGATATGAACTGGTTTTACCTATTTAGGAAAATATTATCTATTTATATAAAACTAGAGAACATTTATTTCGGTCAAAGTTAACAAATAAGTAATAAAAATAAGTTGAAACGTTAAGATTCGTGAAAAAAGAGGCGCTTCATAGGTTTCGCACACAGGCGCTTTGGGGAGTCGGCGCGGCCCTGATCAAAGGTCGTTATGTCGGGGGACCGCTAAGTGGGTTAATAAAATAATAGAATACAACTACAACTGATAAATTTAAGTAAGCTACATTTGCAACGTAGTTAACTTCAAAACATCATTAACTGATTGCCGATAACTAATTAAACTTCACAAGACAGCAAAATCCTAATACGCCTAATGTCATCTATGGCGATCTTACACAAGTTTTATTTGTCATTCATTACTTGACATTAAATAAAATTTAAGTTTGTGTTCTTTTTGTGATTCCCTTTTACTTAAATATAAATCACAGATTACATAATTTAAATTGTTTTTTTCCTGCACAAATGAGTGTCATGCGTAGTACAATTATTAACTTGTGAGTTTACCAAAAAAGTAAAAATTTTTAGGGCCTAAGTTATCATTTTCGACTAATACGGTCATTATCAACATAGAAGAATATTTAAAAGCCTTAGTGGTATATTTATTTGTTGAGAGCAGTTTGATAGTCAGGTCATTTTTTATAGGAAATGTCGAAGGTAGCTGTTAAACGAACCATCTTGACTTGTACTACGTGTACATGATCAGATTGCGGAGAAGTGCAGATTTCTAAGATCTTTTAACGCATAGGTATTGTCGAGTTTCTTCAGTGTCCGATTTCATATACAATATATGGAATTGATCATGCATCTTTCCGTTAATTTTCAGAACGTCCTCCCTTTTTAGAACAACTTTGGGGAACGTCCATAAACCACGTGGTCATATTTTAGTCTCTCTAGGACTCCTCCCTCCCCCCATGTGGCCTCACGTAGCCTTTTCTATGACCCCCACCCAATGGAACGTGGTTTTTTTTCACGATACATTAATTTATTTATAAAATAAAATAATTAATAATAAATTAATTTATTAACAGTTTATTTTTTTTCAAATAATGTATTTAATTATTTGATTCCTCTTGTTAAATTAACATCGGGGTCACTCAAATTATCTTATTCAACAAAATTTTCATCTGAAGAAAACCACGTAGCTTTGCTCTCGACTCCCTCCCCCCTATTACGTGCCTCAGCGTAGCGCTTAACCTTATCCCTCCCCCCCTTGGTCGAGCTACATAGTTTATGGACGCTCCCTTGCCATAGTGACCATAACAAAAATGTATCATTGAAAATGTACTTATAAATAATATAAAATAATACAGAGAAAACCCTACGAAATGCTCGGTCACACGGTACGCCGCGCCCGGCACGTGACGAACGGACTATGCGATGTATTATTTTTAAAGAATTTATCGGCTTGAGCAAGCGCATCGTGTTACTAAGAGCTAGAGTTTGTACTTTGTACGTTTATGCGTACGAAGTACTGAACTATTTTTCTCAGAGTCGGCTTCTTTGATGACTATGGTGTTTTTGGCAAAGAAGTTTTAAAAAAGAGGGATTTTGAATATTTGCGGAAAGATGTAAGATCGATTCCATACGAGATAGTAATAGCTACTTACCAGTGCATTACCTCTATGAAGACGATCCATATTTCATTAAAAAGTTCTTCAATAAATCTGATTTTTGACTTTCTATATTAATATGTCTAACATTGAAATATTTCTGAAAATTAAATGAAAATACATTCATGAACTTCTATTGTATGTCAAACTTTATTATAACCTTACTAGAGATGACAATAGAAAAATGCTCTTCAAATATTTCAATAGTTCCTTTATTGCTTCGGAAAAAAAAACATAATTTTTATTTCTTCAATCGATTACATTGTTTATTAAACACATGCGCTGCTCGTTATAGTAATTTTTTGTAGGATATAAACAGTTCGGGATAATGTATCTTGTGAACTTTCTACATTTCCAATTGATTTTCATTCAGTTTCACTATTGGAGTTCTCAGTTGAATGCTTAGTTCGTCCGAGAGTCTACTAGTTTTTTAATTATTTTGCAATAATTAACGATTATCAGTTCACTGTGAAAACATTTTTTCTCTTTTGTTACATTTATTGAAATCGTATTCAATATTTTCATTCTGACTTTACTGAATTTGAATTAAATCCTTTATCCTTTCCCACAACGTTTTATCGGTACAAGCTAAGGATCACTGAAGTGTATTTTTTGAATCTGGTTTGAAAAATATTTATTTGAAATAAGAAAAGAGACTTTAATATTATTTAATAAAGGTTTATAAGAAATAAAATGTAATGAAACAAAGTAGGGGTTTATCATTGATATGTCTAATTATAGGAAAAAGTAGTATATTTGTACATTGGTTGAGTTAAAAGAATCGTTTTTTCTATATCGAGTATTCTTAATATATCGATACATAACGATATAATTTCGATTTTTAGTGTTTTGTCGTCGTATTCAATCATTGCTCCATATTCTACTTCTCTGTGAATCATATTTTTTGGCTGTGGTTTTGACAGACACCCGAAGCAAGTTTGACACAACATTTATAATAACGTTGAAATTCATAGTACGAGGGGCGGCTGATAAGTCCGCGGCTTAAGGTACTTAGCGATGACTCATTATTTCACAACTATTACCACTAATTGCGACACTTGTTGGTATAAATATAAATTCGTTATTAAAGTCATTAACAAATTATCTGTCGAAGCACAAACGTCATCATGTCAGCCGAATCGTCAAATCTCCGTAATATTGTACATCGCGCCATAATAAAGTACTTTGTAAAGAAAGGAAAAACGCCTAAAGAAATCTTTTGAAGACATGGTATCAGTTCTTCAGGAATCTGCGCCTTCGTATACGATGGTCAAAAATGGGCTCGCTTATTTAAACAAGGACGAGAGCTGTGAAGATGATCCTCGCCCCAAGGTCCTGTGACAGTAGTGACGGAGGAAAATATTCGAAAAATCGAAAAATTATGTGGCCGACCGAAGAATAAAATTATGGCAGATAGCTGAAGAGTTGCAGATTAAAGAACGAGTTGGAGAAATTTATACGAGCATATGAATATGAAAAAATCAGTGCGCGTTGGGTACCAAATGCTAACGCCGTTTGACAAACAGCGGCGACTTCAGACAAGTAAGTATTTTGAGTTACGGGGATAATATAGACGAAATTTGCGACCGAATTGTAATCGTGGATGAAACCTGTTCGTCAATACGATCCGAATCTAAACAGAGTCCATGCAATGGACGAAAAAGGAGAAAGGCCGTCGAAGAAATTCAAGGTTTAAAAGTCGGCATCGAAGCTATGGCGATAATTTTGGGATAGTGAAGGTGTTTACTAATTGATTACTTGTCCAGGAGACTACTATGAATGGCCAAGATTACGCGAATTTATTGGCTCAGGCACGAGGCAGTCGTACAAAGCGACGAAGTTATCGCGCGAGTGCTGTTTTACAAGACAATGCATCTGTCCACAGCGCGGGTTTCGAGGCAGGCCCTGAAGGACACGGGTTTCCGGAAATTGACCACCCACTCTACAGCTCAGATCTCGCCCAATGCATCATTTTTTCCAATTTAAAAGGAGTTACGTGGTCGTGATTTGTTGATGACAATCAAATGAAGATGGCTGTAGAAAGCCATTTTGACTGCGAAAGGAATATTTTGGAAGGTTTGAAGGCGTTATACACCAGATGTGAAAAATGTATTTCGCTTGAGAGAGACTATATTGAAAAATAAAATGCTCATACTTTTCTTTCATTTAATGCCTTAGGCCGCGAACTTATCAGCCGCCCCTCGTACTTCATAGAAAAGTATGAATTAGGCAGTTTTAGAAAACTCGTTTCATATAATTCAATATTTATCTCATTTTTGTTATACATCAATATCGATCCAGCTATTCCTGGTGTATGTAGTAATAGATTGGTTCAGAAAATAGTTTACAAAATTGTCAACTGCTTCTTTAATCATTTTGCTAATGTGCTCCCTAAAGGTTCTAAGATGCAAGCGGCAGCCGGCGATCTGTTGATGCGGGAGTGCTCAGTCCGGCTTACAAGATGTGAGCTCGCGGGCTGGAACGGTGCAAATACTGGAAGGCGTTTTTCTGCTAAACTCCACGAGGTTTGCCCTGAGCTCTTAACCGAAACAGTCATTCTCTCGCACTCACAATCGCGTCCAAGTAGCCCTAGACTACAATGATAATTATTGATTTGATAAATATGAAACAGCAATACAGCTGTCGCTGTGTTGTGTTTTATATTACATAGTATAAAATGATATTCAAATGCTTGGAGCCATTTTAAAGTTCAATATTAACTAGAAAAATAAAACCAGCGGATCACAATTCACTAGTTTAAAAACAATAGCTGTTAACAATTTATGGACTTAAGCTGTTTGACTAAACTGCCAAACAAGCTAATAATACTCTCACTTATGATGCTATGCATGGATGCTTTGTTTTCTTGAATTTGGTTTTGGATTGATATAAAATCAAAAGAAAATATCTGTAAATTATGTCATTAATGAATTCTTTTTGTCAGTACCCCCATTCCAAATGCTGATTTGTCAAGAAACTCAAGTGTTGCTTTTTTACTCATGGACTAAAAATATTGTATGATGAATGAAATTAGTACAACACTTACAAATAACATGAATCAACCTGATAGCCAAGCAGTTCAATCCCATGGGCTTTTATCATTGACATATTCAGACATGGTTATAATAGCCCTTGCCTCATTACTTTCCTTTAAAGAAATGTTTGAATTCATAAAATGGCAAATTATGAATTTCAGCCGGGATCTTATTATAAAAGTGCATACATTGCTCCTTGAATGATATTTTAAATTTACTAAGTCAGGTTTTATGAGCGGCAAGGTTGTTTTTATGTCAAGTGTTAATGAAGGGATGTCGCTCATTTTGTGGAATGATTCTATATTCCTCTTGACATATATGAGGCTTTCATAAAGCATTGTTATATATTAATTTCTTTAAATTTTTCTTTAAGAGATGCTATTGTTCTCAAATTGAAAACAGCACGATTTATGCTAATATTGTGACTTAGGTAATTACATTTACTTTCATATTTGGAGCTTTATTTCTAATATATTGTTGATTTGTATACATGAAATAAAATTTAATAAAAAAAGATTGGAAAAGTATCACTAGTGCACTTGTCACATGTGGTGTTTATCAATACATTTATAGAAATATGTAGCTATTAATAGTTAATTAGCCAAGTTTTTTGAAAGGAGTTATGATTTTGGGGTGATAAAAATAATTCACAACTGCCTAGTTTTTGTTTTCATTAAAAAAGATTTTACTAACAATGTCTTTAATGGAGGTGTGTTGTTAATAGAATCACAATGAAGCATGGCCAGTTGTCATCAAGAAGGAGCATGAAGATGAGGACACTGTCTTTCCACGAGACTTGGATGTGGAAAATGCACAGGTAAGGCAATGTTTGGAATCGTAGGTATTTCATCTCTTAGCAGTTGTACTCTTGTGATCAATGTTTAAGTTATATTAGCTAAAACAAATCTCAATATTTGGATATACATGAACATCATGTAACGATTCATCATGTTAATTAGCATATTTCGTGAGCCCTTGTCAGATAATTTAATGGAAGATATTAAAATTGTTTTTCTTCTCAGTATTAATATTTTACAGAAACACTGTGGCTCAAGTAATAATAGCAAAAATGTTGAGTTATGAATTATTTACTTTAAAATGACCCCATTTAATTGAGCTCCTAAATTTGAATTGGTTTAGTATTGATATACATATGTGAGATTTTCTGATTATAAAGTTAGTTCTATATACTTACTACCAAACATTTTAAGACAATGTAATAATAACACTATAAACTCATGCATATTTCGCAGAAAGGTAGGCAAAGACTATAGATTTACCATATGGTATGATCTTGCTACTGTCTTGCTTCACTAACATCCATCAATCTATTCATCCATGCTTGTCAGTTTCAGTTGTTTAAAATATGGCCCTTTTTTTATTATAAAAGACAAATCAAATTGATGGCGTATATTCTACCAATTTAGTCTACATAGGATTTTCTAGGATGGCTCTTACCGACCTTTCCTCTACACACACATTTACTCTTTAGACTTGTTTTGTTTGTCTACTTTCATTCATCCTTTCTATATGACCTAATTACTTTAGCATACCTTTTTCTACTCTAGTCAGTGCATCTTTCATATTCACACCACCCTCTGACACCACTGTTCCTATTATCTCTCCGAGATACTCCACACATATTATGCAGAGATCAAAACTCCATTGTATTGATTCTATTTTCATTTTGCTTCTGCCATACCCAACTTTCACTAATACTTAAGCATAGGGATCAGAACCCTATTTATGGATTGCCAAACGCTCTTGTCGTAAGACACTTTTACTATCCATTATAGCAAGCAACCTCCCATTCACCTTATCTACTTTCAATATCGCCTTAGTATACAAAGTCTCACCTTCTATATATATATATATCTGTATATTGCATTTAGATGTGCTTTCGCCTCTTTCAAACATCATTATTTTAGTGCTGACATTTACTTTCATTTGTCTTTTCTCAACAGAATCATTCATTTTAGTTACCATCTTCTGCAACTCGCACGCCGACGGCGCGATGATTACTTGGTCATCGACGTACAGGAGGCATCTGACCATCTGTTCTCAGTCCACACTCATACTCTTTCAGATTATGTAAACAGCCATCCAAGAATAGATCTATGAAAATACAGAAGACCATCCCGTGCTTGACCAAAAACTTTTCTGTAATGTTTCACAGAAAAAAATTATCTGTACACCCCATCCCTTTTTGAAATTCCACTTGTTCATCTCAGATCTTATTTTTAGTTTTATTCATAATCCTTTCAATAATGATTTTCACATTCACTTTGCCAATGATGCCGAGGAGGCTTATAGAGTGATAATTTGTGTAAACTTACCATGCATTTCTCTATTTACAGAGGGTTACAATGACAGCTTTGCACCAGTCATTAGGTACCCTAAGGCTTTTCCAACATTTATTAAAGAGCTGGTGCAACGGGCTTGCCACTGTACCTCTACCATCTCTGCTTAAACCCTGTCATATCCGGCAGCTTTTTCATCTTCCAAAGATTTCAATGCCTTCATATTTTCATCTATTGTAATTTCCTTTTCATCATCATTCATATAGTCAGTTGCAGTATCGTATTGTGTGAGGTGTTAATTCGCGGAAATCCATAGTAGACGCCATAGTGTTCGATATCTGTCAATCCTCTGGAATCAATATTCAATCATTTGGATAGAGATTCGTAGTGGAGAGGCAGATTTGAGGATCAGCGGTGGGTTGCATGCTGCATGTTAATGCATGTTGCAGGCAAGCGTCTAGTTGCAGTATCGTTGTGTTCCGCAACTTTTACCCTCACATGCAAAAATACTTTCATAATAATTCTTCCGGTGCTCTTTCACATAACTTTTTTTATTCAATAAACATCCATGATCGTTTTTAATCAAATTTATACAAGATATCTCGAGATTTTCCAAACCTTTTTCTCCTATTCTAAAAAAGATTATGGTGTGGCCAGAAATTATCTGCTAATCTTCTGTCATAATGTTCTTTTGTTTTATTCTTTCTTCTTTTCACATATAGTGTTTACACACAAGTTAAACTTTTGACTTAGTAAAAGAAGGCCACCAGCATTCCCATTCAGTCCTGCATCTCCAAATTTTCTTAAGACTCATATCCATCTCGCTGTACACCCACCCTACCATTAAAATCACCTAACATGATGAACCCTTTGTTTCTCATATTTCAAAATTTTGCTGCTTATCCAAAACTCTTCTCGTTCCGCGAATAGTTTAGACATATCTGGGGCTTGGGGCAGATGTGGCTAAAATAAAAATCCATGTCAATCCAGTTTTAACTTGGAGCCAGACTAGTCTTGGATTTACACACTTGTTAATGTTTACAAGTTCAAATATAATCTTTCTGATTGGATGAAATCAACACCCTGGTATTCTCATGAGCTCAGGTCAACACCAGAACAATAATTCTGACAGATCCGTGTTGGAAGACCCTATCACTACCTTTCCTTGTAGTCTCATTCATGCATAGAATATCGAGTCGCCTCTCTTTTATTAGTTCACTGACGTCATCAATTTTATCATCCATACCTCCACACACATTCAGGGTATCAAAGCGGACTTCTCTAGTCCGCGTTTCGTCCGTCCGGGAAATTAGGCGTGACGGGTGAACCTCGTTGCGGCAATCGAACCTGGAGCTTCTGATTCCCCAATATGGAAAATATCTGCCCCCCCCCAGATATGATAACTAGCCCGGGTTTCCGAAGATTCCTGGAAAGGCATTCTCTGGCAATGTCAATAATCGATATGACGGAACCGCCCAGCACACGTAGGCGGGGAGGGTGTACCTAGCAATGCCAACACCCTCCAGGTTTAATTGTTTATTTCTAGGAACATCGAGGTTGGGAAATTTTTGAAGGAAATAGAAAAGATAGGAAGTCAGAGAGGTATTGAGGATTTAAGGTGGGAAGAATAGGGTTGAAGGATAATGTCATCCTTGGAAGGAGTAGTTAGTAGGACAGATAATATTCATTTCAGGTTCATTCAGTCTGTCTGAATCTTTCTTCAGATAGATACTCTCTTGGGGTTGTAAGATAGTGTTAAATATGGAATTACGAGATATGTTAAGTAATGTGATGATTGTTCTTGAAAAATACAGAGAACACTTTTTTTGCAACTTTTGTGCATTATTTTAATTCTTTATTTTGTAGGAATACAATGTTATTATCAAAGAAGAGGATGACATGCGTGAAGTTATCAAACAAGAGTTGTACATCGGAGCGACAGTTCTGCAGCAGAGGGTCACACCCGCTAAAGTAAGCGCCTCCAAATGTGTTTCATATTCCATGTTGCTAGTAAGTGAATCAGTGATAGAAATGTTTGGTTTATTCATATTATATGATTGCTAGTCAGGATTCATAATTATTACATGCTTTAACTTAAAAATCTTAATGCATTGTATATCAATTTTACTGAAGAGTTGTAGTGATAGGATGTACCGTTTTGAAACAATCTTTATCATGCTAATTTGAATGTGTGACAGAATAAAATGTTTGTAAAATCTCATTAAATGCTCATGATAACATTTTGCACTCTTAACATCTTGAATCATTTTTTTATAATTTTTCTTTTTTTAAAATATGGCATAATAAGTGACAACATAGAATCACTTATAACAGGAAAGTTACCCTAAAAAAAATTTTACTTCATTAAAGCCCATTAAAATGTTTTGGCTCAAATATTTAAGGTTTCAAAGTGAACTCTTGCAATAAGACAACTTATGTCTATTTGTCTGTCTTTCCCTCTGTGTCACAGTTAACCTTTCACAGTTACTAGTATGTTTAGTAAAAGTTAAATCCTGTCTGACTAGAGCTTGGTCAATGCGATAATAAACATCACAGCATGATGTTTTGAAATAGAGTATAGTGTTTCACACTGTGTTATGTAACGCCGTCGTCTGTCTCCATTAGTTTAGCCACATGTTCTTTCTGCAGCAGGTTTGTCCACTGGATTCGCAGTCCGACACAAGCTGCGGAGCTGATGCAAGGCCAACAATTCAAGGTATGAGCGAGTATACTGTGTTGGAAATGAATAAATTACATATATAGGGGACATAGGGGAGGGAGCCACCGGAACTCGTATTCACTGGACGAAATGTGACAGCAGAAGCTGCTTCACATCCGTGTTCTGTGAGAGTGTGTTATTTCACTAGTCGCCCCGGCTCATTTTTGTGCTGCAGCCAAGTTGACCATAGTGTATCCATTAATACAGTAACTTTCTTTGTACTTTAATCTTGAATTGCATCCTCTTTGATTGTTACAGTACCTCTTCAGTCAGCCGTGTGTATCAATCAGACGTTTCACCCTTCTATGGAGACAAAGAATAAATTGGTTGGATCTCATTCCAGTCATGACTTGTATATACATACAATGGATAATGCAGAGGACATAACACCGCAAAAACAAACTTGCTCTATATCTATGGACGACCAAAAGAAGGATATATCTACATGCTGTACTGAATTATTGACCAACTGTGAATGTAAAATGAACACCCATGTTAAAAAAGATACACACATTAAGGAAAATAAGTACCAATGTGATTATTGCGGGCAGGTGGCGAACACGAAAACTGAATTAATAAAACATATGCACTCACATACAGCCAAAGAACCAAAGAAGTGTCAGCAGGATGAGTACAGTACCTCCCTGACAAATGGCCTGAAAACACAGAAGCGCAGAAGTAAGATTAAAAAACCTTATAGTTGCAATCAGTGTAGATATCGCGCCAGTATACCTAGTGTTCTTAAGAAGCACTTAAGAAGACATACGAATGAGAAACCATATAAATGTGCTCATTGTGTATACAGTACTGCCGGTCGCAGTGACATTATAAGACACTTGCGTGTGCACACCGGCGAAAAGCCTTACATATGCAAACAATGTGAGTACAGAACCTCTACGGCGAGCAGTTTGAAAACGCACATGCGCACACATACTGGGGAGAAACCGTATAGATGTAATCTATGTCAATACCGTGCATGTGAATGGGGTCAACTTCAAAGGCACATGCGCATACACACCGGTGAAAAGCCTTACAAATGTAAATGGTGTGAGTATAGATCATCTCAACAAAGTGGTATTCAAGCACACATGCAGAGACATACTGGTGATAAGCCATACATATGTGAACAGTGCGGATTTAGCGCGTTAAATCGAAGTATTCTACTGACGCATATACGTACACATACAGGTGAGAAACCTTATAAATGTAAGCACTGTGAGTACAGTGCAGCTCGAGCAAGTAGCCTGCAAATGCACATGCGCAGACACACGGGCGATCGTCCATATAAATGCAGTCAGTGTGATTACAGTGCTTCTGTGAAAACTTATTTACTAATACACATGCGCAGGCACACAGGTGAAAGACCTTATAAGTGTAAACAGTGTGCATACAGTACAGCTCTTCAAAGTAGTCTGCTTATACACATGCGCAAACATACTGGTGAGAAGCCCTATAAATGTGAGAAGTGCGATTATCGCACATCTGTAAGGTACAGGCTGCGACCGCACATGCGCAAACATGCGGGTGAAAAACCGTTTCGTTGTGAGAAGTGTGAGTATAGAACAGGTGACCGGGGTAACTTAAGGAGCCACATGCTCACGCACGCGGCTGTGAAATCTTATAGGTGTGAACATTGTGAATACAGTGCATCCAGAATGGATACCTTAACGAGGCATATACATCGTGTACATAAAGTTACAAAATCAAAATGATTTGTGCACTGTAATGCATTTGAATTGGATAACTTAAAATAGTGTAGGCATGTAACTGTACATGTAAAACTATATATTTAGTTCCTAGCACTCTGGATACAATTACATTTAGCAATTCACGTGTGCCACATTTTGACTATGAACCGTCCAAATGTGATTAAAGCACATACAGTAACAACTCGATTACTCAAAAATGTATTATATATTTGTACAAATACTGGTAACAAAGTTTGAAAATCAAAATACAAATATGCAGTACATTTCAACTCGGACAAATGCGCACGCGCATAAACAGAAAAAAATGGATATGCGTCTCGGATTAAATGTACTAAGTTCATACTTTTCACATTATTATGTATCAGTATATAGATTATTGGAGCTGTTTGAACATAGTATACCTATAAATTCATTGTTGTATCTGCAGACATTTGATTATGAATCGAGATTATTGAATAAACTTTTTATACTACTGTCAGTTCATTTAACTTATTTACATCAACATTTGATTTATTAGCAAAAATAAGATTGCTCCCCATTAGCAAAAAATGTTTCCTACATATGTTAGCAAAGATTATGTTTTTCGTGCCAATGTGAGATCACATCCTTGGAATGCCCTAATGGCTGTATAGATTTTATCCAATGATATGTACATTGATTCATCGAAAAGGGCGATAATTATGATAGAAAACTAAGTTTTTCATGTAGCAAATATCGAATTATTTTTTCTGTGGAACGTTGTCGAATAGCCGACATTCCTCCTCGATAAACTCCACGAGCTGGTCGAAGGTTGGCAGCACTCGAGAGGGTCGCTGCCGTGCCTTTGTTCGAACCGTTTTCAACTCGACAGGAAGTTTAGCCGTCGCAGAGTATGTACGACCACTCTCCGACGGAAGTCCCGACCTCCAGTGACTCGGTGGTAGCCATTGAGAGAGGGTCGAGGAAGTCCATTAGCAACCTCGACCTTACCCCTGCAACGTTCGGTAGATTTAAGATCTCCGAAATAGAACGAGTCTCTAACCGTCGAGTATTCTGATAGCGACACTGCAATGAATCCCGCGCGGTCAGATAGGAGTCATCGCCGATGTTTAAATACTGTACCAAAGCTCTTGGTTCCGCTGAGAGGCAGGAACAGCAAATATGCAAATCTTTGACTTGCAGTGAGTTCAGCCCGCGAATGTACTTACTTACCAAGCTTTCGAACTTGTTGATGAACGACAGCCAGTCCTGATGTCGCCCGCTGAATCGAGTTGGGCTTAATGTCGACAGAAATTAAGTTAATTAATTAATTTATTAATACGAAACCCGTATAAATCCTAAATCATTATAAAAAATATTTATTTTACAAAAGAAAAATAAATAATATTGTTGCCCACCCACGGAACCCTAGTCCAAGGATCCCTATAAGTATAATGAAGTAAGAGAAAAAGAATATATATATAAAAGAAAAAAAATAACATTGTCCGCCCGCGGAATTCGATTTTGAAAATTCCTATTAAAAACACCGCAACATGCTAATAATGCCCGCCGAAAAATATGTAACAAAAAAAAACTAAACATCTACCTATTAATGTTATCCAGAATAAATCTTAAACTAGAATCAAAATGTACATAAACTATTAAAGACTAAAATAAAAAAATTCAAAGGAAAATGTTACAAAAAATACCTAAAGAAATTACCTGAAAATTAATATAAACTAATTCAGAACAAAATAAACTATTGGAAACAGCTAAGAACTACCTACTTAATAAATACTTTAGTTATTGCCCGCAATGTATTTTAATATGCAAGGCCTAATTATTGAAAGCCGCATAACGCATTCATAAATGGCAACTTTAAATATTAAAAAATACATATCTAAGAAAACACGCTTAACTTAATTATAATTGTAATATTATATTAAATAATATGCCCGTATTATATTAAGCAAATAATAGTGTAATCCAATTAAACATTATATATTTATAAATGAAAAACAAAATGTCGCTCTTGACCGTTTACGTGTACGTCGCCCGCTACCGCTATTTTAAAGTTAAACAAATATGTTTGCCCTATAAAAAACAAATTATTATGCCCGCCTATTAACACCTAATTTATTATGATATCGTTGAAGTAGGTTTTGATTTTGACCGCTGAAGGTTTGGCCGGCAATTGCACGATTTACATTGCTCGTTCAAGCGCTTTCCGATGACCACCTTAAAAAACTTAGCAGTGTACTTCGAAGAAGAGGGTATTCCAAATATAATTAAAGTACCCGCAAAAACCGAAACAAGTAAAATTACGATTTTATGATTAGATATTACGAAACCCGCATAAAAACCTTTTTTAATCCCGCAGTAACCTTTAATCCTTCGTCTAAGGCACCAAAAATATACGCGCCTGGCAGCCTTGAGGAATAGTCAGTTGGGGAGCTCGCCTAGATTTCGCCGACGCTGCGTCTTAGCGCGGGAACTCACTCTTCTGACTTCTCGTCCCAGGTGTCCAGGCGCTCCGGGCCGCAATCGTATAGTGGCACTGTTTTATTTTCACTCCCACAAACATGTTTTCTACATAAAACAGAGTTGATCACGCAACTGCCCGCGTTTTAAGTTTATTTTACTCGTCAGCGCGTGAACGAAGTACCTCCGATGCGCTCGCAAGCAAGTCTGCATCACGTCGCGCATGAACCCCCTCTCGTCTGTCAATTTCCTATAGGAGAAAAACTATGATATTAAAAGAGGTAAAATGGCGTAAACGCTATGGAATAAACTATTAAAAAGGTTAAATAAGCTGGGTGTTTTGTTGAGATGTAATTTTTATTAAGGTTCCTTCATTCATTTCAGCCACTAAACACCCACTGATGCACATAAGCATTTAGTCCGCTCAAAATGGATATTTACCCTTGCATAAATTCTCAAGAAGCTGAAATGGATCTACAAAAAAAATATATATTTGCATAGATAAATTACGTTGCGTATATTTTGCGAAACAGTAAAAAACCTGTTCAATTAACCTGTTTCCTCTAACCTCGGCTTCTGTTTTAATATTTTTATAGAGAAGAATGGGTTTGGAAGCTATTTAATAATCTATTGGAACCAATCCATACTCTACTTCCACCTGCACCGGAAAAGCTTCTTAATGCTATTTTTTGTAAGTGCAAAACTAATTCGAAGTGTGACTGAAAAAATAGGCTTCGTTCACCGGCATGCATCAGCTGTCACGGCCAGTCGTGTTCGACTACCGAATCTCCAACAGATGATCCTTGCATCAACGACGAAACAACTGATGTATTACTGTTTGAACAATTCACGTCAACTCAGGATAATGAAGTGGAAGAAGAATAATGAAGTTGAATGACAAGACCTAATATCATATTAAACTTCAATAAAACGACCGTGGTGTAGGTCTACCGGTGGGCCACTTTAGAAAAGACGCGTCAAGTACACTACCTCACAGATGGTATGGAAATATGTTCATATTATAAAGAATGTAACTAGCTTTTTTTCAGAAATAGTGAATCTTAGAAAGAAAGTGTAAGATTAATTTTTGTAGAGAATTACAAGATCTACAATTTTTGTCATAACTATTTCTATCATAAAACTAACCGTTTCTCTAAGAAAAAATATCGTTTTCGCGAACTTTGACCTCGCATATCTTTTTTTGCATACACCCAATCGATGAGGAGTTTTCACAATTTCATTATAAAAAAATATCCCTAACGTTCATGATAATTTTCAGCTTCTTGGGAATTTATGCAAGAGTACTTTCTTTACCGGACCGGACGGGTTGCCCCTTGAGCCGTGTACTCACTTAGCGGTGTAACACTCGACGTATCTGATACAGTAACGAGTGTTACTGGCGTAAAAGTGTCGAGAACCGATTGTGATAAGATCGCAACGTACACGCAGGTATCCGTTTCGTGTCGGTTTTATGCGTGTTGTGAATACGTCTGAGCAAGCCTCGGTAAGTTACGTTTTTTGTTAATATTATTATGCATTTTTTGTTATGTATACATAACATTAGTTTATTTGAAATATAACCGTACCTCCTGTGGAAACTTGACGTAAATATCGATCGGACAAAGGAAAAAACCATAAATTCAATGAAACTATATCAAAGTTGATTTGTTGTGGAACCCAAGATATAACAAAAAAAAATTGACGCTTGGCGGAATATTGGCGACGCCATGAAAATACCAGACAAAATATGTAAAAATAAAATGGATACTATTCATTTGTTTTCTCATTATTAAAATTCACAAATATTAGTCTTCTACACTTATCTTACTCTTATGTAATTATCTAAGAGATGTACAAAACCGTTTAAATCATATTATTTTTATTTTGTGGGTACCTCAGAAATATACCAAAGCCAATGTTTCGCATTTAAAGCCGCTGTATCTTATAATGAAAATCTGGTCACTCCACGCAAACTTCGAAATACTGTTAGTATATATTTTATATCGCCTTAAACAATTGTAAATGAGTGACACCGAGATATCAAGGGAGACCAAACAGAAGTACAGCCGATGCCTGAGGCACAAGTACTTCAATGAAACCAAACCCCAATTTACAAATGATTGGAATCTGTTGCAATTTTGAAATCATCTGCATCTGTATCTGCTAAAATGTTTTCGACGAAGTACTTAGAAATTACTTGAATTTCATAGTAGCTAAAATGAAAAAATACAACGAACGTACCAAAAATGCAATGCAGTAAGATATTTGCTAACCGCATTTTAAAGCAGATAATAACTACCGTGACCGCCCTAAGAGTTATTTTACTTCTCCCGCTCTTTTACCTGATACGAAACACTATCCTGATCCTGTTCGAGGAGTCAATACGGGATACTGTACACGCAAAATTATGTGTGACAGCAATCTTCTGATAATACGTTAATTAGACATTCGTCTTCCAGACTGCACCCTGTTGGACCGCCGTCTCCCGTAAAGCTACCTTCTGGAGAGCCGGTTCCTGATCGATCTTCTCAGAAGGGACAATATACATCTCCGCAAAGCGAATTATCCGATATCTTCGTGATATAGTTTCTTATGTTATAACTATATCATAAGTTAATTGCTCGTTCTTCTTGAGGGAAAACTGCCTTCCGAACGAGCAGTAAAGTGTAAATTCACAAAAAATTATGACGTATTTCAAGTGTTATTTTGTAACCTATGAAATAAAGATATTTTGAATTTGAATTATTGTTTTTTTTTTTTTGCAATCTAATTGATTATTAAAAAAGTGCAATGTTTTTATGTTTTCTTTTAATGCGTTTAATAAATGGTTACTGTGCTGAATGCGTATTCCGACAGTTATTCATTCAATCATCTGCGATTGAAATACTTATGCATGCATGATGGTGTAGCCCAGTGATTCCAACCCTACAGTTTTAACTGTAGATCTACAGTTTTTTGGAAATTCACTCAGTTTTTAGTTTAGGCCTCGAAATCTACAGTTTTTTATTAAGATGCTGGAGTCATCTCTTTTATTTGCTACGTAGTCCGTACACTAAGTCAGCTCCAGTAAAATCTTCTACATCGGACCGGAAGTAATTGTCAATTGATTTAATAAACGGTGTTAGTGGTGGATGACATATTAAATAAATGATTCGGTCGATGTCTGTTTAATAATAATAATAAAAAAATTAACAATTGCTTAGGTGTTCTTCTAATCCTCTCGAATCAATATTCAATTCTTTGGATAGAGATTCGTAGTGGAGAGGCAGATTCAAAGGTCAGCCGTGGGTTGCATGCTACATGTCAATGCATGTTGCAGACAAGCGTCTACTATGGATTTCCGCGAATTAACACCTCACACAATACAATATCACATTACTATCATTAAATACTACAAAATAACAAAAAGATGTAGATTTACTGTTTTTTTATTTGATATTTACAGTTTTCTACAGTTTTTTTCAAGCATATCTACAGTTTTACTCTATGAAGGAGTTGGCAACACTGGTGTAGCCCCCCATCTATGGCGCGTACTTATGACACCGACATACTACGACATCTGGGACAAGGGATTGTAGCCATAATTGTAGTGGAATCATTGAGTAATATGAACATTGGGGAAGTGGAACTTAGAAACGAATACAAGTGTTATACAAGAAAGTGTTCCCACTTTCGATTTTGTTTTCAACCTAGCAGTTTTTAGGGTTACGAGCCAAACTGGCAAAAACGGAACCCTTTTAGTTTCGTGATGTCCGTCCGTATGCCACAGGCTTTTTATTCAAAAACTACAAAACGTATACTGATGAAATTTAGTGTAGATGTCCTTGTATAAGTTGTTACTTAGTTTGGTGCTTAAATTACAAAAATAAATATTACTAGGGGACACTCTATAATGTGACAGAAGCCAAATTTTTTTTCAACATTAATCAGCATGTGGTTCATATTTTGACAGTTTTTTTAAAAATATTGTTTCTAAACAATGTTTGTGATAAGTGTATATTTTCAGAAATAATTGCACGGAAGTATCATAAATTGTCACCCCCCCCAACCCTATATTTTTTTAAATTATGTCCACATCATGAAAAAAATTGTAAAGATAACGCTCAAATAAACACTTTCCACAAAAATTATTTTGAACCTGATCAAATATACCATTTTTTAGTTATTGCCGAACAACTGCACTTCTTAACAAAAGGACGTAAGTGCTATATGAAGATACGCTCTTTTGCTGATACACTTTAGTTTACTCTACTTACAGAGTAATAATCAAAATACCTACTTGTTTCTCTAGTTATAGGCGATTAAAGTGCTTACAACTATTCTGTGCGGAAAACACGGGAAAATTGTAACACTTTTTTTCAACTGCAGTGCATTTCTTCTTAATAATGGCTTCGGAACCCTATATTGACTCTTGGCCAGGTTTTTAATGAGATTGATGTCTAGGCAATCTTGAAAAATTCTAGTTAGAGCATAGACTATGTACAATACAAACAACGGCGCAATGAGAGCGAGGATGTCTCTTTCTCCTTTTCTTGTAGAACTTTACATGAGACTTTCTTTTGTGAGGAACCATCTGAAGTCTACCCTTCACGTTGGCCAATACAGAAACCAGGCAATGTATCAATACGGAAATTTGGAAGTATGCAGTCGTTTATAGATCGATTTTGGGTTGTTTTGGATTCCACACCTGTTCATTCGCCATTTTTTTTTATACCTTCATACCTTATAGCGCCCCTCCGAAATCGGCGGATATCGACCGAATATATTTGTGTGATATACATACTCCTATATCTTAAGAGGAATTGAGTATGTAATCTTTTGAAATGGTTCATATATTTAGATCAAATTCCTGAATTACTTTCCTCATTAACTTATTTAAATTGAATCTGCATTCCTAGTAGGCATAAATCAATTAATGATTAAAATTTCAAGTTTTGTGAATACATTTGTATTTATAAATTATGTAATTGAATTAATTTTATTTACATAAAGCATTTTTATAACAGAACATGCTTTCTATATAATTATTTCATATTGAATAAAATCATTGTATAATATTCCAACTTTCAAATTCTTACATAAAAATAAAACTTGTCAAACACTAGAAAACAATTTTATTCAATATTAAATTGGAAGGTGACAGACAAGCACACAAAGCTTATGACCATTTTAAAGAATCCCTGAACTCCCTAAAACTACTGGACCTATAGTGATGAAATGCTCGAGATCTCTGGATGGCTTAGATTCACTGTTGGACCCAGTAGGTAATGCTGCGATTGAGTTCTAGAATTTTTTTCTCTCATATCAGTACAACCTCAAATTTCATTACCCACTACCCTTCAATATTTTTAAAATGCTTAAATGATCATTAAAATCTAAAAGGTCTATAATAATTGACCTTCTGAGAACAGTTCAGTTATTGTTTGTGACAGGAATTTTTATGTACCATAGATGGCGTTGACGTCGAATTTGGTGGTATTTGACATATGCATCGAAACATGCGCAAATCCGTAGTCGCAGCTTGGTGTTTAGACATTTCAATTTCTAATCATTGTATTTGGATAGATATGAAATAGAATATATGCACTAAATGAAATATTGAAACATTAAACACAACATCAAATGTCACTTGGTGTATGGTTTATCAAAAAAAAGTTTGCAGAACCCACGAATAGCAGACGAGCCAATGTTTAAATGCGCCAGTATCAAATAATACGCAGGGCCCTTTATAAACTGCCTTTATTGCCGTCACTTCTTAACTTCTACTTTCTTCTCTTTAGGTTTGCCAGCCTTTTCTTTCTTATCGGCCTTTTCCTTCTTGTCGGCCTTCTTCTTGGGAGGCGGGGGCTGTTTCTTGGGCGCGGCCGGTTTCTTGGGCTTCTTGGCGGCGGCCAGTTTGAGGGCGGCGCGTCGCTTCTCGCGCAGCTTCAGCTGTTTCGCAGCGGGGTCGCTGTCCGGCAGCTTGATCTATGCAAAAAAAGAAAATCTTTGTCAAAAATTTGACAATCTATCTCCAATTCATCCAATCCACTTAGACGTTGGCTACTTTATCGGAACGGAATCACCTGGTATCACCAATTCGTCCGTGACGACATTTTTCATTTACCCTTGCTAGTCAGTTAAAATATCTAACTGTTACATATTACTGGATAATAACAATAGATTTCTTCGATAAAATTACCCTACCACAAAATATACAATACCTAAACTACATATTTCTCTAAAGCATACAATTGGATATTATTGAAAATTATATTTTGCAATTTACTATAAGAGCCTATTATTTTTCAAATGTTCCCAATCTGCATAATGATGATAAAAAATCTTAGCTATTGAACGACACTACATGTAGTGACAATTCAAGCACATTTTGCACTATAACACACAGAAAATAATGCAGTTTTGAGATGTGCAAAACAGCAATAATTTGATCTTGTGATATGTGATTTTTTATATCACTTCTGAAAATCCTATAGCGCATTACCTTTGCACTTAGTGCAGTACAATACAGTTGAAGACACTGTAAACGGTACACGAAGTAGTCCTCATTGCATTTCCCTAAATGATAACTAAACATCCTGATATTCTTTCAATTTACCAATACATTTCCCTTTCAATTGTTTAGTAATATACACATTATACAAATTTCGAAGATATGTTATACAATTATATATTTTTACACAATAATGTTATGTCCATAATATTTGTTTTTGCTTAGTGATTACATTAACAAATCCATAGGTTGCATTATCATTTATAATGTATTTGGATCTTAAATTCAATTGACATGTTTAATAATTTATCACTTTTATAAGTCAAAGAAAAACCCATTTATAGATTTTATTTATTTTTATCCTCTATTCTATCCCGCATCCAAACGTGTGCCTTTGGTTACTGACATTGTTTTCTAATAATGAAACTCTGCCGTTAGATTATGAAACTAAATAGGAAAGTATTGATGATGAGGGCTGACACATTTACCGGAAGACTCGTTATAAGTTTGATGATGATTTGACTAAAACTAAATACGAGATACTGCTTTACATTGACAACCGTATCACGCACCCAATAAGGATCTGCTGTCGCGAGCGGTGAAATTTGTTTTTTCTGCCATCTAAGACAGCGCCAAAGCAGCAGCTCTTAGATTAAAAAATAACAAACTACTTTAAAATGCTGCATTAGAAAGGCGATCGTTTGAACATTGGTAACCGACTTAGCATCATTGACTTCACCCTATAAATGTATTGCATAAAATTAAGACAGCGACAGAAACAGTACAACATATACGAGACTACAATAATGGAATATTTAAAAAATTGAACTTGTGAACTAGACACGAAGTAAGTCAGAATAAACTTCCAAATGTACTCAGTTTGAAAATCATGCGGTGTATTATTAGCTATTATTATTTGAAAACTAATTGATGGTGTTAAATGAAGATGAATATGAAATTGTGAAGGCATTTTGTATTGTATTTTGACATGTTTAGTTTTTAACTTTAATAGTTAGCAGTTGACTGTTGCAAAAGAGATTTAGAAACACACCGCTGTTACTACTGTTTAATTAGACATTATAATTTGCATAATAGAAATAATATTTTATTTATTTCAATTTGCAATTTTTTTTTCTCAATATGACTCAAAATACTCGAAAAATGTACTTTTGAAACTGAAACTGTAATCATAGTATCTTTTGTATTTTGGAGTACTTGATAAATAAAATATGAATTTTTAACAAAAAGGAAAAAGATCCGTTGACTCTCATATTTCTGACTTTCACTCAGAAAATGGCTGGTTAGTTCCAAATAAGCACCAAGGACAATTTTACTGAATAAAATACATGAGAGTTACACTAAAATGATCAGAAATCGAATATGTTTGACTTGAGCAATATTTTTTTTTTTATTATGTGAATACTGGCTATTTGGGACTGTGACGTTCACACACTTAATAAAAAAAAATTCTGTGCCATAATTTATCATAACTTTCGCCGAGAGTTATCTCCAGATGAGTGTCTCGCTGAGTTTGTTTCTATTTATGATGTGGAAGCACCTAGTCAAATAAACATATATCGCTGGTATACAGAGTTCTGATGAGATCAACCTCTCTCAACACTGTATTCTTCTACAAGTCAACCAAAAATTGTGTTAATGCCTGAAAACAATGCTGCTGTTCAGAAAATTATATAAGATGACCGACATGCGATATGTGAGCAAATTTGGACAACTCTGGGTATTGGTATGACTGCAATTCATACCATTTTGCATAATGAATTGGGTGTCAGAAAGCTAGATTCCTGCACTCAATAATTTGTGTGAAGAGCAAAAGGCAGCTCATATTAGTTGTTGCCGTTCTATAACACTGTAATGTGAGAAAAATCCAAAGCCGTTTATAATATTGTCTTAGGTGATGTATCATGGATTTATTCATATGAATCTGGAAGAAAACACCAATCACAATTTTGGTCTTCAAAATTGTGCTCAAGTCAAGAAGTGTGTTCCTGCAGTATGTCTTTAGACAATAGTAGCTTCACTTGTATTTAAAAAAAGACACATTGCGTAATACCATTACAGTAATACAAAAGGGTTACCAATGATTGGTACACTATGACCTGTTTGCCAAAAATTATAGCTGTACTTTGTACAGATAACCTGAAACGTCGCACTATCTTACAATATGCTAACATGAGCTTCCATACCATTCATAAAACTAAAAATCTTATGAAGCAGGTAAATATTTAATTGTTGACCCATCCTCCGTGGTCCTGACCTGAGCCTTAATGGATCCTTTACATATGCTGGAATGAAAGATTTATTATGTGGTCAGTGGTTTGAAGACCCAGAAGCAGCAGTAGAAGCTTGCAAATTGGCCATTGTGTCAACATTAACTTCAAACTGCAATTTGTTTCAATGATTGGTTTTATCAAAAGCAAAATCTCATAAATTGTAGTAATTTCGGTTTTAGTTTCGAGAAGCAATTAAAGGAATAATTTAGTTATGTCCCGCATCTTGTTCTTTTTATTAATGATAATTTTGGTATGCAATGTGAAAATTTTATGAAGAAAAGCAAGAGGCACTCACCCCCCTCTTCTCGGCGAGCGCGAGCGCCTTCCGGTTGCGAATGGCGCGCTGCTCGAGCACGGCCTTGCGCCGCAGCACCGCCGCGTACGGGTTGAGGCGCAGCATGGCGCGCGAGTTGGTCAATGGGTTCAGTTTGCGCACGGAGCGCACCACGCGCTTACTGTCAACCACATCAAATCGACTATGTATACAGATCTAACGGAGAAGATTAGCACTTATACGGCAGTTAAACATATGACATCAGACGTGATCACCGAGGTACTATGGTTTATGGTAATGATGTGGTGCTTGTAACGTACTACACTGTTTTGTTGGTGGCAATAAAAAATGGATTTGAGACTGTTGAAGCATAGATTGACACAAACCGAAACCACTTGTATGTAAGCAATGCATTAACCTATATTCAGATTGCTTATGATGCTGTAACAAATATCTTTCCTATGAATCACGGCCATAATCATTTTTGTCCAATCATTCATGCGAAATCTTACCACATCCCCGTATAATTTTCGGTCATGCTCCAACACGGATCTTTTATTTTAAATTATATAATAAATGGCACATACCCACCAACATACTTATTTATGTTAGAGAATATATACATTTTAAGCACTATTTGAAGACTATCAATTAATATAATACTACATGTTAATTGACAGCTTAAGGTAACGACACGCCTGGCTAACATTAAGCCGTCTGAGAATCCAGTTTTACATAGAAATGAGAACAAGTATCCAAATTTTGACTACACGTTTTTAAGCTGCACATATAAAAAGTACCTCTATTTCTGTCAACAGCGATCACGTCTGTGCATACAAACGTCAGATGTAAATAAAATAATCATGGTTATATTTCATAACCCAATGCTCTGAATAATGGAGTATCATCATGTCACAGAGTTTAGTATTAAAAATGTTGATTGAAGAAGTGTCAAATATGAACGATTACAGGGAATGCCCTTTCTCCATTGACCTTAAATATGATTTTAAAATGAGAATGCAGTTTTTTGCCTTGGTGCATGTACATAAACAAAGTATATATTAAAATAATGTCAGCAATAAATTAAAAGATACATATCTGTAATAATAACAATAACAAATCTTTTTCTAGGTAATTATTTAATTTACAACACTTTATTGTATCATATCTTAGATCACTTATTTGGCTAACTAATAGTTAAATGAGTGTATAGTTCAGTAAGAAAAAGCTCATATATCATGAAATTGTTTAAGTAGCTTGTTGTTCGCTGCTTAGTTCAAAACTCCAGAAGATGCAAAATAACATTTATCTGTATAAAAACGCATAACCAAATTCTGATACAAATTATGCCTTTGTATATGACACACTAAGACACAATCCCATAGAAATCCTAACATTTTTTATTAGCTTGAACAAGTGTGTAAAAACAATATTTTGGTTAAATTAAATTGACACTAAAAAAAAAGAGAGAAAATTGAAAATATAGCAACGTTAATATTTGCACTTCACACATATTGAAATTATATTGACAATACATAACAGTACATACTTGGGTGCACGCAAGACCTTCCTGATCTCGTCAGACTTGAGCAGCCTGCCGAGATCGGTGTTGGCCATCTTAGGTTGGGGCAGGTTGAAGTTCCTCTTCTGTCTGGATGGAGTCTTCCATGAACCGAACAGATTGTCTGTGAAATGTTAAAAACGTGTATTATTACAGTGAAGGCCAGTCAAACTGCACAACAGATACTGTAACAAAATTTTGAAGTGACAAAACTAAAGAAAAATGTAGGAATGCCATCTCGATAAAAATTGTATAAAACAATCATTATTACCAATAAAATCAAGCCTGAAGCACAAGCCTCAAGTTGCATACACTTATCAAGCTAAAGTTAAAAAATTATACCAAGGGATGGTAGAATGCAAGGATATAAACCGCACTTCTACAACGAATATATAGAACTAAACTCACTACCTAATAATTAGTATAACCTGAGGTTGACTAGAAGTATTGAACGGAATTTCATATAAATAATTTAAGCAGCCACTGGCAACGGATATGAAAACTCACAGTAGAGACGTTGATCAATATATATAATTGAAACACATTTGAATGTTGGATTCGGAGTGACATTAATTTTGAGTGTCTCTATAAGGAGGATAAATATGTTGCAAGTTTTAAGTGTTATGCTAATTATAGAATAACACTAAAAATGTTGCAAGTAATAAAATTAAATAAGCAATATTTGTTATTTAATTGACACTTGTTTTGTGTTTTTGTTCAGTACAACACATACAATATAAGAGTGTTACGGTATGTAGTACAGTATGTGTTATAATGTATCATACTAATTTTTTTTTGACTAAAATATCAAATGATCAACATATATGCTCATATATACTCTGGATACAAGACACCAATCAAAAAATGAACCATAATTCTCTCTTCACATATTTGTGTCTGACAACAAATGTCCTATCTATATTCTTTACAAGGAGTATTATATACAATTCCACAATGATCCTCCTTAGCGCTCCTCCAAGTGTGAGTGTCGACCACATCTATATCGACATCATTGATGTGTAGAAAATTTATTTAACTCACCGAGTCTCTTGAACGCGGACTGTGTCCAGATCGTGAATCGGCCCACGTGGCCGCCCGGCGCCAGCTTCAACAGATTCAGCTTGCCCACGCTCAGCATCTCCACGCCGGGGATGTTGCGGAATGCGCGACGCAGACCCTGCAGAGAGGGATCGGTCAAAACTTGGTCATAATTTTGCTTTGATGAATACACAATTTTCATTCTAGTAACTTATTTCTATTTTATAAGCCAATTTTTTAATACAACCGTTATAATTTTACATTACTTTATAACAGTTTTTGAAAGGGCAGGCTGAAATGGTGGTTTACCGTATCAGTTTTTGTACATTTTTGATTATTTATTATTTTTTTCTTATTTCAAATCATGGTTATATTTTTCATCTTTCCCTTTTTGTTTTTAAATTCAATCATCATCAACCATGACGGAATGTACTCAGAATGGAAATTAACTACCACAGAATACCATCTCTATAGTTAATGGGTAAGAATGTTCCATTTTAAATGTTAGTGTCACATATTGCGCCCGTGACGATGCAACCATTCACTGACACTTCCTTATGCACTTTTTTCAATGTACCCCCACTTAATGTAACCTGAAGTGTACGATCGACACGGTACAGGTAAGGCTATAGAGGGATGAGGAGTCAATAAGTTTTATTCTGTGATTACATCTAATGGAGCACCAAAAAACATAATTACTTTAATATTGATGTGCTGACTGCCGAGTGCAATTACTCAATAATAAACAAGTGATTTTTTTTTCTTTGAAACGAATTCTTAGGATAAGCTTTTAACTATTTTAACCTATTATTATCTGCAGATGTTTCGTATGTACACCAAATCTATATTTTGATTTAATATATAATATCCAATATATTTTCAACAAACTTAACATATCAAAATAACACTGCAATAATGAAAAAATTGTAATATGGTTTTCATATAATGATCATATATGTGTAAATAAAGAACAGTCTGGTATTGTATACTATCCCCAAACCAATTGTATGGATGAACATCTAGCAAAAATGAAATAATATGTGAGTTATCAAAGCGGTTCAAGACTTCTCAGACTTCTCTTTATTTGTCAGAGTTCATTGAGTATCATGTATTCTTCTTGGTTATTAAGATGATGGACACATGCTGGGGTATAAGTTTTTAATTATGTTGGTTTTAAATTTAGCTAATTTCAGAGATAAATTTATTTATACCCTTACTCTCGAAATTAAATACAATGGTAAAAAAAACCCTCTCTTTTAGTCCCGCAATCCAATTTATTTCTATCCACACTCGATCGCTCCTGTATATGGAATATTAACACATCTGCACAAACTGCACATTATTATAATTTATTGAAAACAAAAGTTGTAAATTTGTGTGAACATCAGACTAGCAGTGCGCCCACAACAAGGATGGCCGCCAAGAGTGACAGGGGCGGATCTATGTTTTTGGGCTGCAGCTCAGGGTCCCGGGGATATAAAGGGCTCTCGGCCCTCATTTAAAACAATGAATAATAATGTTAATTTAAATAAATCCAATTTTTTTCCTATTCCATATGCATCACTACATCAAACAGTTTTTTTTTTTAATGGCAATTAATATGATTAATTAGGTAGGCTTTCAAGTAATGTTGACCCAGGGCCGCACAAATTCTTGGTCCATGCCTGAAGAGTAAGGAGAAGTTCGTACAAAATGAAGAATTCTTTCTCTTGCATCCATTCTTATTTGCCACTGTGTGAAGTTTTGAGGATGGGATTAAATAATATAACTCCAACCAGAAACCGGCACATTCAGTCGATTTCGGCATTAACTATACTGACCTGGTCCTTGTTGTAGATGATGAGGGGCCCCTTGCGTTGGATGCGGCGTCGGTTACGCATCTTGCCTTTGCCGGCGCGCAGGCGCTGCGATTTGTATACCTGACGGACGAGACATCATCATTTAATTCTGTTGTACTGAATGCAATTATTCTACAACACTCGAGACTCGTGACTATATATTGCTAATCATCATTATCGGGCATTGATTTTAAAATATTCGTATAAAATTTTTAAAATGTTAAACCATATCCTAAGACCTATCATCAACTTTAATCTACATCAAAGGCTCCCAATGGGGGCAGTACCGCCCCCTTCTAGTGGACGCTGGAGCTTTTCATGGGGGCAGTAGCGGGTCCAAAGGCAAATGGGCGGCGTTATGACAGTCAAGGGGGCGGTCGTGGCATATACCTAATTAGAAATTTAATATAATAAAATAATTTGAAAATACATCTATTTTGATGAAAAAACATTTTGTCTAGTCGTCTAAGATGTTTATCTTGTTATTATAGTGTAAATAATACATTAAAACATTTCAATAAGCATTAATAAACTATTAGATTCGGTTTCTAATTGTTGGTAACAAGTTTATGCGAGTTGGTAAACAAAGATGTGATTCACGAAATCAAACATGTTTCGACAAAAATATGGGTACTTGTAACAACTTGTTTGCAGGGCAAGTACACCGGGGCACCGCAACCAAATAAAGGCATACAAGTTGTTGCATGCTTGAAATCAAATTTTTAAAAGACAGACAGTCTTCTGTCTTATTGTTTTTGTGTACTTTGCGAGTGATCCATACTTGCACATGACTGATAAAGTAAAGAAGTCATTACAGCCATTAGTTTTATAACTTTCTATAAATCAGTTGAAAAGTTAATGTATTGAAATTTTGAAATCCAAAATGTCTGAAACTAAGAAGAAATGTTGGTAGTACAACATTGAGTATTTGAAATATGGATTTATGCAATCTCCAACATATGTACTCTTACCTATGTATTTAAGTTGCCAAAAAGTATTTTCAAATGAAGCCGTGAAGCCTTCTAGGCTCCAAGAGCAAATGATTAAAATACATGCTGATAAAAAGGACAAAGATTTATGCTATTTTCAAGGACTTGAGAAAAATCATATACACAATTGGTGAAGAATTAATTGTGCCGGCAGTCAAAGAAATAAAACTGTTCTTCATCATAAGACACCATCAGATATCATCAAAAAAATTCCTTGAGTAATAATACAGTGCAAAGAAGAATCTATGAAATGGTTAAAGACGTTGAACTGATGGTAATTAAATTGAAATCCAACATTAACAAATTGTTAAAACTCCACCAGCCTCAATCTTCTCATTTGAGGTTTATGGTTCTTATTGAATATTGTTTTTTTTTTTATTATATTTTTTTACTAATTTTAATTAATCGTCTCGTCTCAGCCTTTGTGCAGTGACCCAGTATGGTTGACTAGCTTTGTGTATCGTCTTGCATTTGTTGATTAACTGATAATTTTGCTCATAACACTTTGTATAGTCTTTGTCTGAATTAAATGTTTTTATTATAATATGTTTTAGTATTTTTAAATAATTAATAATCACTACCCTCAGCCATGACCACGAGTAGCACAATTACAGAGAAAATTCATTTTTAATTTGTGATTATTAATAGACATATTAAATTTGTATAATTAACTATTATGTAAAGGGGGGCGGTTGGTCCATAAAATATTGGGAACCTTTGATTTACATGGTTACTCTCCTCAATTTTCACAGGAAAATAGAGTGGATTTATCGCAAACAAAAAGAACAATCACAACAACCGCCACCACATTTGTATTTTTGTTGATAGGCCATCGTGTCGTGATGCAAGTGATGCAATGGATACTGACAAAAAAAAATAGGTCTTGATATAGCCCTTTCGTTATCCAAAATCGCTCACATGAAATATATGAACTATCAGCGTTTTACGTTTAGATTGGGCTAACATAGAGTGATAGAGACAAGAAACAAACATAAAAACAGACAATAACATATCAACCCACAAACAAACTGATTCTGATTGTTATACATTTTCATTACTGAAATTCACTTTCGAACACTATAATTTATTCAGTACTGACTTTGAAAAAACCATTATAGGCATGCAAAGTAGTCTGCAGCAATACAAAAGAAGGTTGGTAGAACTTTAGAATATTGTAACAATTTTTCTATTTGATTTTAGTATTAAACTGATGATACTTCAGTCTGAAGTGTAAACAACCCTTAATGTTACCACATACAAAATTATGTAAAATGATATCTGATTCTGTCAACACAGAAAAATTTCAAATTCAAAAATAGGATACTACACAAGCATACATGTTGTAATAACTTTCCTAGTTTGATTAACTTTAACATGAATAAGAAGGTAATATGGAATATTTAAGTTTCTTTATAACGTGTTTGTGATATCTTAATGACGAAGACGTGACCTAAGAAGTCGATTGACAAGTCTGGTTGGTCTATTGTACAAATTGGTATCTTGTATAGTTCATCACAATTCATATTGTATCATAGAAAATTATGAAGATTTATCATAGAAATAAGCCTATTTCTAGCAGTGAAAATTAGGAACATACAATCTACTAATTACTTTATGCACTTTTGTACAAAAAAGAAATACATGGTCATCAAAATGCACCTTAAACAGTAAATATTCAAATATATAAAGATTTAAGATGTTACTTTTGGTTGTTCAATTTGACAAAATTAATAAAAGCTTTAAAAACAATTTGTTACTACAAAATTTTTATTTACACCAATAATAGTATTGTTTTGAAATTTTATTACGTTTTACTATCACAAGGGCAATGATTTTTCAATCTAGATACTCAGCGAATGTACGAGTCCTACTATAGTAAATGTTTACCTTAAGAACATCAGACCACGCCTTGATCCGCCTGAGGAAGATGACCGCCTGTTTGGTCTTTGTGATCTCTTGCACCTTGTCGCTCACGACCAGCGGCAGCTCGGGGATCTTATCGATGACGTGACCTGAACAAATATATAAAGATTAATCAAACTAGTTGTTTTTTTCTTATCTAGAATGAAATGGACATTGGTTTTAAGCCATTCTCTTATACTGACTTCTCTCTGCTGACAGGATGTCTGCACAAATTGCTATGGGAGCAATTAGTAAGCATAAATATGTAAAACTTACACAAACAGATGTAAAGGTGTACAAAAATTGTATACATAAATAAAATAACTACTATTGTTGTTAGTTCAAGTAATCAGATTGGATTATTCAATAAATTAATCAAAAATGTAGACTAAAAATAGCTAAATAGGCAAAGCAGAGGCGTGTTTGCGCAGTGACGAAACTTTGACTATAAACATTCTCAAAAGATGTCTGTAAGATGGATTTAAGGAAGGATCTAATTGTTATTAGACAATAACTATACAGACCTCTTGCTTGCACGAGCGCGGGCACACCGGATGCGGCGAGCGCGGCAGCAACGGCGGCGCGGCGCTGACGCAGGTTGATGCGGCGATGCCAGCGCCGCCACGGCTTCGTCGGCGCGAACATCCGACCGCCGCGGCACATGTTGCCGAACGCGCCCTGGCCCGACCTGGATAAATCAAATATTAACATTTAATTTCATGGTGATTCAAATACATATGTATTGTCGATTTCTCTAACCATGATCAGATTCGAGATGGAGGTCAATGCAAAGAATTAATGAATTCATTCTCACTTCATGGGGGGCGAAGTCGGTGGTAAAACCTAGTTCTCAACTAAACCTGTTAAAAGTTATGAGCTAGGTGGAACTGTAAAACAATGCAAGAAAAAAAAAGTAGAATTCAAATAACTGTTATTCTTTTCATAATCAGTGTCAACACCATAGTAATTAAGTGCTGTACATCAACTAGTTCTCTCGATGTAGCTAACAGTATTGTACGGACTTCATACTGGGCGTTCATTCGCTAAATGATGACTTTATGCTGTTGCAGTGAAAATATGTCCTTGTGACAAAAGCGTAAACTAACAGAAGCTTCATAAAAATGCCATCCGTCTTGAGAGTGTAAAATATAATACATTAAAATATATGAAATAAAAGAAAGTAAAATATAAAACACATCAGTAGCAATTCCGTGTCATAACTTTGCCAGAATGGGGTGGTTGCAAATAGAACAAAGTCGTAAGCGACCAATAATCAGGCCGATTTAAGTAATCCCGAAACAGAAGTACAGTTACAAATACAGGTTGTGTCCAAACCAGGGAGCTAATAGAGATGATGTTAAATGGTCAGACTTTGTTAAGTTTTCTGGCAAATGATTTAAACGTCATTGAAAAGTGTAAGGCACCATTTTAAAATTTTAACAATGTAATGGTTCTAATTTAAACAAAGCCAATGTCGCAAGTGTTAAAGTTTTCAAATAAACAATGAATTAAAGACATTGATTTTTTAAAGGACTATTTAAAATGTTTTCCTATCGAGAAATAGTGATACATGAAGTTTCACATTTTAAATGCAAGGATTATTCGATATGCCCTGGTGTAGTGACCTGAACACCAATCGAGATAGTACAACAGGCAAGATGATCCAGGGGCGAGAAGAGTGCATGCGATGTGATTGATTGTATACCACAGTAATAAAAACCATACACCACAGACAAAAAAAAGTTCAATTTAAAATCATTTGAATAGATCTTAAATAATTACTGTCAATGCCGAGATAAGAAGCAATCAATATAAAATTGTTAAAGTATAGCAGCTGTCACACACCTGTGAGTTCCGCCACCGCGGACGCGCGGGATTCGAGCTACGGCGCGGCCCGTGCCCCATGACTCTGCACTCGTCTGGTGACCTGTGGACGAAATACACTCGATCAGTGATTAATAATAATAACATAAGTAGCAGATTTTTCCATTATATTTGAAATTCAATATACAAATTCCTTATGCCTTCAATTCTCAACTCGAAAGGCAACTAAATTGAGGGTGCATATAAAATAGTCAATATAAGTGGTACACCAACATCAATTAGTCTTTAAAAATTTCATCATTTATCTACGAGTCAATGAGTTGAGAATTTAGAATATCTAACCAATTTTCTTAAACAACCTTCAAAATTTGTTTCTTTTATTAAGTCATAGGCATTGTTTGTATATCTCAATTATACAAGTGTGTTCCTATGGCCTTGTTGGAGTCATCTTGCACCCGTCCATGCTACATACAGCATGTCCGGAACGCCATACGACCACAATAATATTGCACTGATCCGCAGTGACACTTTATGATACTTCAAATCTTAAAGTGTGGACATTCAGTGCAGAATATCGATATGAAACTAATTGTACATAGAAAAATTTAAAGCAATATTAATTAATAAACTCTCGTCCATTAAAGACAAAAAATATAAAATGCTTACTGTAAAAACATTAATTACAACATAAAAATTTGTCATTTAAATCTTGGTTTTAACGAAGAATTAATGTATTTACGTTTGATATAGCGAGATGTTTGGTGGAATGTATACAACTGCATCGAGAGCAGACTGCAGTAAGCTGGCAATAAACACTATGAATTGCTTCTAATGATAATTAAAAAAAAAATAAATGTGTGTGTGCATGAGAGTGTACACTGCCAAAAAGTGAATTTCTTGAGGTTCCAGGTTGTAGTAATCAAGTAGTTTGAGAATTCCATTATTGTTTTTGAAAACACAACTATGTTTCGATATGGTACTGCGCCTTTTCATTGCCCTAATCCTGAGCTGTATATTTACCAGTCTATGTTATATATACATATATGATGTATATATTACATAAATGATGGCGAAACCACACTGTGACCGACTCGGCAGTAGCACAAAAATGTGCTACCTCAACCAGTGAGTGGTTTTAGTGGCCCACTCCCCCTTTCACCAACTCCATTCCTCTCCATTAGATATCCTATTCCCTCACAGTAGGCCGGCAATGCACTGATGATTGCTCTGTGGTTGAGCGTCTATGGATGGCAGTGACCATCTATCGTCTGACAACTCGCCCGCTCATTTGTCCTTCCACTGTACTACGTAAAATAATAATAATGTACAAACATAACAATTTTTTATTCTACGGTAGTCTGGGACATTTAACCTTCGTAATGGTTTCCGTAATCATAAGCATAAATTGAAACCAAACAGGTTATTGCTATTTAGATAACAAATACATATATAGGTATATTTTAATAAACTAAAATAACCCAATATAGATTTTTACATGTATTTTAACAAATCATTTTCTATGTACAGAATTAACTCGCACAATACATACACAAAGCATCATTCAAGGGAAAATGTAAAGAACATAAAATAAATGAAAACTTTTGTTGACTAATTAAGATTGTGAATTTTAAGAGTAAATATGTCAATAAAACACAAACCAGAAACTATTCTAACCCAGACTCAATATGAATAATAAAAACTAAAGTTCTTTTTTTCTTTATATTTATTATAGTCCGATTCTGCAAATTTACCAAAATCAATAAAATAAATTTTATTGTTAAGGGATTTGATTGTTTAAAAAAATATGAGATGCGTTTCTCTTCTCAAGTAACTATAGAAAAAAAAAAGAGATAGATATGTTTTAAATGAATTGCTGATTATATAGAGCAGCAATACAAAACAAAGTCTGAACTTTAATTACCTAAGAACTTAGTTTCATATTGAAAATCCAAAAAAAAAAAAAACCTTTTGGGACAATATATTTCTGCTACAAGGGAGGAACTTGCAACCCCAAGGTAAACACAATTTGATTTAGGGACAGCCCTAATGACTACAGAGTCATAACAGTTTGAATCTCGTTGTTCAAAACCATATATGTATTTATAATAGAATTGATCTTACTTTGGTTTTGTTAACGTTGTTAATTTAGCATTGTTATAACCCTACACAATATAAAGAGATTTCGGCTTAATTTAAACTACCATATTTGTGCGACAATGTCTCATAACCTATAGTCGCCTTTAATGTGTAATCGTTTTGAAATAAAATCCAGCTATTACTGACTTCAATGTTAATTTTGATGATAAATAATCCATTGGAACGTAAAGATTAGTTGGAGCGTCAATTGGAGATTCAGTCCCTGGTACTTACACAAGGAAATTTATAAGATTTCGAACTCACCGGCCTCCTTGCTAACGCAGTACGGCTGTCTTGAGTTTTTCGACATGGAGATGTGTACGCTGTTCACCAGATCGGGTCTGATAGGTGCCTTGAACACGAACGGTAGAGGCACCGTCGTGTTCTGCACCAGCTCTGACTTCTCATTATACACCGACACTAAAGGTCGGGCTACTGATAGACTCTGCAAATGTGAAACAACACTTGTTAAATAAGTACAGAGAAAAATAAACCCATTATAGTTTCCAATCTTTTGTTATTCATTTATATATTAGTAAATAAATGAAATTTATAGAAAAGACCAATCGAAACACCTTATATAGAACCATGTCTTGATTTTTAACAGCACAAGTCCAACAAAGAGACTAGAACACAGCATGAATTGAAAATGCTGGTCAATCACATCATATTATTTAATCAAAGATACAATCATGCATAATCGGAGTTCCAAGTCACTACAACATAGAAGCCTTGGAGAATTACATATACAGTAGTCGCATAAACAAAATGAATCCATGAAAATTTATGATTAGTGGGCATTGGAAAATTTAATAGAAAATAATCAGGTGGACTAGTACAGTGATCAAGTAATCAGCTTCATGATTGAATTGGAGGATGAAGGGTTGGTTACTGTCTGAGGTCACAGGTCAATCAATGAGCCTTTTGAGTGAAATTAAACTGATTCATGAACACCTCACAAAATGCATCAGATCACCAGTCCCTTTATCCTATGAATGTTTAATGTTCCTTTCTCATTAGAACAGGGCTTAAAATCTAAATTTTCCAATCTAAAATAAAACACAAGAAAGGGCAAATACAACTATGCTCTTGCAGTGAGGTTATAATAAATCAAATACCAAGCTCGGGTGAAATCGAGATATATAACTATTAATATAAACTTGACATAAATAATTCAATCTCCATGTTTCAAAAATATTAGGTAAATAGGTTATAAAATAGTTAAAATTTTAGTAGAAAAATTCTATTAATCTTCATAAATTTTCTAAATCGGGACACGACAAAATATCTACAGACTTGCCACAAATTTAAAAGGTACTTAAATAAACCTGTATTCCAATTATTCTACAAGTCATAAACTCAATAATGTTTATGATGCTTTTTCATGGAAATAATTTCATATGCCCCTCTGAATTTGCTTCATGCAGAGCAAACAAGGGGATTTCAGGCGTGACCATCTAAAAATGGAGTACTCCTGGTTGACCACACATCTAACTTAAAAACTAATCCAATGTTGTTTTTTCTAATACTTAAATATGATTAAAATTTAATGTGTGAAAGCTCTTCAACAAATTCGATATCATCTCAAATCAAAAATTTAATTAGAATAATTAACTTGAAAATATGATTCACATGTAAAAAATACCAGTTATTTTTAAAAGATGAATTAACGATAGATGTCAAATGATTCACCATTTGTTAATCCCACTATTTTTGTTGTAAACTTCCTCATTTTTGAAAATAAGACATAACCTCAAAACTAAAATTTGCCTTTTAGCTTAACTACCACTGAAAATACATACTTCACAATAAAATCCGTCTAAAATATTGGACATTTATTATACTTTAGTCACATGAAATATTAATGACAAAAAAAAAAAAATTTACAAAATCATAACCAACGGCACAGCATGAAAAGAAAAGGTAATTATTGATGGAAATACACACGTCTTTGAATTGTGCTATTGATAAATTACATCGAGTAATTACAACGCCTAAAACTATGGTATTTATTATAGACTTGTAAAATCACAAAAATAATGAAAGCAAACACGTGGAAAGATCGGCGTCCGAATATTTCACAACACTCATATTTTAACACGATCTTATGAATACATAAAACGACGCATTTACAGACTGACTGTCCATTTTTCCAATTAATACTTACCATTTCGCTGTTTAAGCGAAGTTATATCCTCAAAAAACACTACAAGCGGTGGTGAGAACCATCCGCCATGCCACGGAGGAATAAAAAGACCGGAAGTGAATATTTTGACATCAGACATTTTGGGACAATACCATACTAAAAAAATGTCAAATTAATTGACAAGAAAATGAACACAACACTTATTAAATGATAACAATATTATAATTAAAGCAAAAATTAACAAACAATTAAAAGCAATTAAGATACAAAAAAATATCTTAGGAATTAAATAAAAGTTATAACTATATTTAAATCATACCATACACTACCATGCTTGATATTTGTAATTCACTACTAGAGATATACAGATACCTCATAAAAATGTCCAGAATATAAAATGCAAGATACTTTTCAATTACATATTTGAGATAAGACATACAATATGATTTTGAAAATTTTCTTTGGAATAAAGAATACAAAATGCGTATTTTGTATAATTTTAAAACAGAATATTGTTTGTCAGTAACACTTAAATATTATTTGCAAAACCAATGAAAAATGTAAAATAAAGATTTGATGCACTTAAATGTAAAAATAATTAGTGTATATTTAAAAAAGAAACACTATCTAAACAATTACTTTAAATAATCAAAATTATACTTACAAATTGTGGTTACTGAATGTATAATAAATTATCAAAATCATTATTGGCATTGCCAAAACTATCTAATCGCCTAATTATTAAATATACAAATCACTGTGGCAAACTGGTTGGTTATTTTTTCACAAATTATTTATAAGATATTAATCCGAATATTTAATAAATGGAATGAAACTGTACATTTTATTTTCATATTTTAAATCAAGTCAAGATCTAATAAGAAAATATTATTTTTCCTAGGTATTCCATTGAGTAGTCAATTTAAGAAATGATTTTTTTTTTAATTGTAAGATGCAGGGAAATTAGAAGTAAAAAGAAAACAATGTAACAAAATTGAAATAAGAAGCATTAAGCTCTACAATATTGGTGACATTAAATTTAAATAATTGCAATACATCGAAAATAAACCCTAACGATTCAAAAATATACAATAGAAATATTACAATATGTTTCGTTATTATTGATTGTAAGTTAAAATACATAACTAAGTATTAGTTTACGTTTTTAAATGTTACTAATGTGAAAGTACTATGTTTCAAACAGACATTCGTATTAAGAAATTCTTTTTCTATTACGTTCAATTCTGTTTTTAAAGACTAACTAATATATTCGGAGCGGCCGTAATTTAGGTTTATTCTTTAAATTATAAGTAAATACTTTTAGACATTGTTCGAAACAGCTATAGTTTAGACTTATTTTATCATTTAAAAAAATGTTACAGCAATTGCATTTCATTGTTCAAGACAGCTATAATAGATACTTGTAATGAATATTTACATAGAAAATTGCGTAAATAAACGATAAAATGGTTGTATTGTTATTGACCTACAAGAGATAAATGGGCATATGTGTAGTCAGCGACGATTAAAAAAGCTCTAAGCGCTATTTTTCGCACTAATTTTATAATATAGTAGACAAGCGCGGCCGGGCATAAATTGCCAATAAAAAAAATTGGCTCTCACTCCGCTTCCACACGACGTTCACTATCAAATATTGCATTTTTTATAGAAAAATAGATTTGTACATTCGCTAAGATAAGTTCCATATGCGTAAAATGTATATATAACGTTTTTTAAATAAAAGACAAAGGGGAGCGGGTTTTCGTTTGACTGTTGAAAAATCGTTACAAGCCATTAAAAAGCGGGGATATCAGGAACACGTGTACAGGCAGCATAAGAATAGAATAAGTCCCAATTCCCGGGATTTCCACAATTGATTTCATTTAAAATTAAACAAAAATCTGCTGCTCGCCCAACAAGCAATTTATTAACAATTTTTCATTGAAATTGCTGGCTGAAGATTCTTCTTGTTGGTTGCAAATCAGCGTATAAGTGTACCCGGCAGTGATGCCATGTCTACCAACTTTTCGGTAGATCTACCAATTTTCACTTCAATCTACCTATCTACCACCCGATACCTAAAATCTACATATTTTCAAAATTAGTTTGATTTTTGACTTGACATTTCACTACATTGAATTATTTTAATATCGACGAGCGAATGTTGCGTGAGTCATGCGACGATACGTCATACGTCCAGACTCCAGGCCATAAATAAAAAAACAAGACAGCAACTGGCCGTTCGCGCCATGGCGCCATATCGTATCGCGCCCATTGATAGTGGAGTGGACTGTCAACTGTCATTGTCATTATTATACTTTGTTGATTTGTTGCGGTATTAATGGTAAATCTGCTCCTGTATTAGGTTCTTGACTTGTTGTGTTGTTAAAATTAAATAACGGTGCTGATTGCTGTATTTTCGGTGTTGCGTACATTTATTTGTACAATGGATGCTGACAGCAGCGAAAGCGAAGTACAGAGTTCTAGGTTAGGAACTCCGCCACGAAAAGCTAGAAAAAGGCACTATGAACAAAAGTATTCCAAATTATGGGAGAAAGACAAGGAATTTGCTAGTTGGCTTCAAGAAAGTACCAAGGGAGAAGAATATTTTTATTGTAAATCATGTAGGTGTGATCTTAAGTGTGCTGGTGGAAGATTTATTCTAAATAAACATGCAAATAGTTTAAAGCATGTAGCATGTGTGAAAGGTGACCTATTCCGTGGATTTATGCTCAGTTTAATATAGAATAATAAAAATTTTGCTAATAATATTACTAAAAATTTATCATTGATTGCCTATGATTGTGCATGGTGCATGTATATATTTTTTATCCTAATTTTACGCAATTTAGTTTCATCTATTTTTTAAATATATAAAAGACTAATCTTTTAAAAAAGTAACTGTTTATTTTCAGGTTTGGCAAGTCAACTATCAATCACCCAGTTTGGGCAAACTCACTCAAAAAAGTCATTAGAGGATAAAATCAAATTTGGAGAAATAAGAATGGCTTGTTTTTGGTAAAAAAATTTGCCTTTTAACATTGCTGGTTAGTATGCTTGTGACTTGGTCTACAAATTCATTATTTAATAAATGTAGACTATGTTTTGTTGTACTTGATTCACAAAAAATAATTTTAATTAAGACATATTAAATACTATAGGTATTCAAATAATATTATTTTTCAGGTGACTTAAAGAAACTTATTGTAAATGTTTGCTCAGATTGTGAAATAGCTAAAGAAATTACATTCGAAAAAACTAAGGCACAAGCCATTGTTACCAATGTTACAGGAAAATTATCTCACACCGAATTAGTTAAGACTTTACAAACTGAAAAATTTTCTTTGATTGTTGATGAAAGCACAGACAAATCAACAACAAAACATTTGGCACTCATTGCCAGAACAGCAGTAGATTTCAATGTGGAAGATCAGTTTTATGTTTAATACCAATTGTAGACGGTACTGCCACAGCATTACACAATGCATGCAAAGAATATTTTGATAAAGAAAATATTCCTTACAAAAGAACATGATTGGGTTTGCAGCAGATGGTGCAAATACTATGTTTGGTTCACACCATTCATTGTCCACTCTATTTGCAAATGAGATCCCACATTTATTTATGATGAAGTGCATTTGCCACTCATTTCATTTGTGTGCTTCTTATGCCTGCAAAACTCTTCCGAGAGGTGTAGAGGATTTTGCAAGAGATGTATACAATTATATCCAAAATAGCCCAAAACGTCTGGGTGACTATCAACAATTCCAGTCTTTTCTGGATATAAAACCCACAAACTTCTACATCCTGCTCAAACAAGATGGCTGTCTCTACTTCCTGTGGTCAAACGGCTTTTAGAACAGCTTCCAGCTTTAAAGTTATACTTCCAAAATGCTGTTTTGAATGACAGGCTACTTGCAGCTCAGTCCATCCATGTGAAGTCCATGGATCCTTCAACAGAGTTATATTTGAACTTTTGGATTATGTGTTGCCCTATTTCCATGACATTAATAAAGAAATGCAATCAGAAAGTCCTAAACTTTATTTGTTATATGAACGGATTTTACAATATACAAAACTATCTTGGAATGTTTTATTAAACCAGAATTACTGCAGCTGACTGAAGGTGAAAACACAGTAGCAAGGATCTTAACTTGGATTTAGAGAACAAAATTTTGAATTTAGAATATGAAAATAAACATAACCATGTACCAATTGAAGAAATATACCTTGGTGGCAATGTTATTTCCTGTTATTGAAACAAGACTTTGTGGCTAGAATTAATGAAATGGAAATAGTACAGTTTAAAGAAAAATGCATTCTATTTTACATGGAGAGTATAAAACAAATAAAACAGCGTTTTTGTTTTAATGAAAAGCAAAGATTAAAATGTCTCAAATTTATGAATCCTAAGCATATCATTGAAAAACATGCAGTCACAACTATTGCTCATTTAGGGGTTCAGTTTCCAGGCAAGTTAAACAATGAATTATTGATGTTGTTTACTCTAGAATACTTTTTTTATTTACATTACATTTTTATTTTCAGGACTATGCCCAGAAAATATTACCGAATTGGACCGAGAGTGGAGATTATTACGAAACATGCCATTTAATTTCACAGAAAAAAATGTGGATCCTACACCTGAAGAATTTTGGAAGCATGTTTCATCCATTAAAAAGGAGACCAGTCTCCAATGTTTCCCCTGCTATGCGAATTCATCAGAAAATTACTCGCACTTCCACATAGTAGCGCCAATGTAGAGAGATTGTTTTCTGCAATTAATAATATGAAAACCTGCCAGAGAAACCGAATTTGCACGGAGACTCTAGAGGGATTGTTGCGTACTAAAAGATTCATAGCAACGAACGGGCAGCCTAGCGCTGAACATTTAAAATTGTTCAATAAAAATATGTATAATTTTAAAAAATAAACATTTAAAGAACATATTATGCATTTTTAATCCTAAAAAATCTTATAAATTGAGGTGGTAAATCTACCAATTTTGCATTTTACATTCTACCAACTTCTACCAACTTTTGGCGCATGATCTACTAATTTTCTAAGATTCGGGTTGGCAACACTGGTACCCGGTCCCGTACATAATAATAGCAGATTCGACAATATTTTCGGGAATTGTATAGAACGAATATTCGTTTCTTACCTGCTGGAACACAGAGTCCTTTATAGAAACGACATATACGTATGCTGTAATGTCTGTTCAATAAAATATCTCTTTTCTATGTTAAACATCTAATACTGCGAGTTATACGCTGTTGGCGTGTTTACACTCGATTTCATCCTATTTGACGATCATATATATCTCTCTCTCACCACACTGAGGTTGTTGTTAACTATGGAATATGTTATTAATTTGGTCCTTTTAAATAAGAATAAGTTTTTCTTTGAAAACATCTGAATACTTTGGTTTTGATTATGCTATACATGTTTCCTTTAATAAATCATCTTTTCATGCATATTTTCTATACCAAGTACATTCAATATTTTACATTTATCAGGACTCCCGCTAAGAATCTTCATGTTTTTTTTTTTATTTCAGAGACAATTTCAGTCTCTACTAATGATTTAAGTATCTGTCTCACGAAGAAAAAAAATACCGTTAAGCTTTGAATTTAGAAATGGTTTAAATTGACAATTCGCTGGTGATAAGATAATAAAAATAAATTTGGTAAAACCAAATGTGTATGCCTTAAGCGCTCGTGCCATACATATGTTATTTAAATTAGAAGTTTATTATAACATATGAGTATTTCACTAAAAATCTTCTTTTTTAATTTCGATTTTGAAGTAGTTTTATAGTAAACTTGAATCGAAAAAAGGATAGGTATTTTTTTCATATTTATTAGATATCATAATGTAAAATTATGTGTACCTTAATGCATGATTTTTTTTCATTTTTAACGATAATATATTCATATTACTACCGCCATCTATTGGCAATTACAAAAATTAAAACAACTTCCGCTCAATTTATTTTTGTAATTGCCAACAGATGGCGGTAATAACTTTTATTTCAATCTATTTTAGACATTTGAGCAAAATGACAGATCAAAACATGAATAACTGCAAGTTAAAAAATCAATTAAAGCTACTCGGTACTATATCAAGCTGTGATTTCAATACAGTAATTCCCAATCGATTAGTGATGGGGTTGAAAAAGAAATTTGGTTTAGAAGTTAAATAGTTTTTTTGTTATCGTGGTCACACCCATTTTAGACGGGATTTTCAGGCGACAGTAGAAGCATATTTACGTTCGCGCTTAAGTCATGCAAAAGATTTATGACTATTATAAAATGTTTAAAATAGACTCTCCTTAATTTTTTCATTAATATTTATGTTATAATAGAATTAAGATTGCAAAAAAAATGCGTGTCAGTTTTGACGCGCGATTGGATTTTGCTCTATATGAACGATTGTCTTAGAACATACACAATTGATAAAGGGAGTAAATAAACGCATTTCTTTCTAGTACCGAAATCGTGTGCATACTTCTGTACACACTTATGTATATTGATTTGTAAAATACACTTCGTAAATTATGTTACACAATAAGACTTAAAATGAAACTCTAAAGCGACCCGCACATAATCAGTTTAAGGATCATTTCTGATGATCAATATTAGTCCAATAAAATCTCAATTAAACATGATCTCACCAGTTTCGGCTTAATATGTAAAAATATGTTCGTATTTTATAAATAATGATATTATAAAAGAAATTTTAATTTAAATTGACGGGAAAGGGACGAAAAAAATTAAAAAAGAGTTAAAGAATGCGTGTTTTCAAAATAAATCGATAACGGTGAGCAATATAAAAAAAGTTTAAGTAAAAGTTGTAGGTAAAAAAATTTTACACAAAAAGGGTTCTGTTTAATTTTTCATTATCTGCTTTAGATTCGTTGCAAATAATGAAAAACAAATTTGTCTCGTTGTGAACTACTTATATAAATATTTAGATAAATAGTTCACAACGAGACAAATTTATTTTTAATTTGTCTTGTTTTAAAAATTTCTAAAACGTGATAAATATTTATGTTCGAAATAAGAATAAATTTTCAATATGAAAGAATTACAATACAAACATTTTCCCTCTCTATCGTAATTCCATCATTTATAAAAATATCTAAATGATTCCAGAACTCAACAATTCAAGTAATTCAATAATTCCAACAAAATCGTAGAACCTTATATTATTTAATTCATATCCTGACCGTACGTAGCGCGACGATCGATATCCTTCCCGCGCGTCTCGACAGTACCTGACGCCGGTCAATGGCTTTTTTATACACAGCATTTGTAATAAATGCTAATAGTTTCATATAACATTACAAGTTATTGAAATGAAATAATGTATAAAAATAATATGTAAAATCTATACCTAACATTGAACAAAGGCCGCTATTTCATACAACAAAGAACGAAGGACGAAAGTTTCCACTTATTTTATACATAAGCCTTTTCGGAATACACAATAAATTACGCATTATATGATTTTCCACACGTTTCTACGTATTTTGGTGCATATATCAAATAGAAATAGTTATAGTTTCCTTGGTTCACTCATGGTTTATAATAAAAAACGAAGCACAGCATAGCACCGTAAAAGCGATATCTCACACACTGAGCGTCCAACGTTATTGTGCTGAAATAAAAAATTCGTTGTAAATCTTCTGACGAAGTGACGAGTAAGATAAATATTATTTTGCTGCCTTATTTCTTGGGAAATGCGATTCAATTTCATATAAAACTGTTAGCATAACCCGGAAATTAAAACAATTTTTTTTTATGCGTCGCTTGGGACAAATTGCGCACTCGATAGGCACGCGATTTAGGCCCTGTAGGCTCTTCGCGCGTTGGAGCTTGTAACAGAGGCGTCGGCTTAATTTTCTCATAAGCAGAAAACAAATGTAAAGCGCTCAAACGTCGTGGTACCTGACTGCGGGTGCGCATGTCCCATAGTTGAGGTAAAGTCTCGTATGTATAAATTCCTGCAATGTTTGAGTTATATTTATTTCGTCGGTGTTGCCGGACTCTGTGGACGATACGAACGAGAATATCTATCTCAGCGCGGTTGATGCGATGTTGACTCATCGGAATGAAGGGCGCAGGCGCACGATCATAAACACTGACGCTATCTCCACTACTCAGCAAAAATGATCATTACAAATCAAAATATCTGGATTTCCTCATAATCTACCCTGACTATCAAGTTCATTCTTTGCTTCATACAATCATGACTAATTACTATTTTCAGGAGAAATGATGATGTGTGGTTCGCTTTAAACCCCAAATTATACACCGAAAGCTTAACTTACCCAATGGCGGATTTATATTTTTTATGAGGGTAGGCCACTTTATTTCCGCCGCCACATGTACCTTGCCAAAATAATAATTTTCTGAAATCTGCCGCTTTTAAGCCGCGGCCTACACGGCCTATTGACAAATCCAGAATTGAACTTACCTGAGTTAAAATTAAAACATTTATAAATCAGCAATGGAAGAAAAATACACGCGTTCAAAATAAAATGAGTGCATATGTTGCGTAGAGGAGCAACATGACAACGATTTAACTTTTTGTAACACTCGATTTCGCACCCACCGGGCTGCACACGAAAGTCGGTTCTTAAAGAGTAAACACCAGAAGTGTTTCACTTTTAATCGAGACGTATTTTTATTTATGACACTACTAAAATCACACAATCTCGTCTCCTTCATGGACTAACATTAAATTGAAATTAGTTAACATCCATTCATTTCAAGGTGCTACAATGATTGGTTTCGCTGGTTTTGTAAAACCATTGTATGCCATTGTCAATGGCGGGTATAAAATTCCTAACGCATTTTGTGTGATATTTTCTTAATAGTGTTTGTTCATTATTCAAACTTCACCTGATGCGGTAAATATTTGAAATTTAGTATGTACCAGGACAAACACACTTTGCTCGTTTCTTTTTGTCTTTAGAGTTTGCTGTAGGAGAAAGAAAATTGGAAACTTTCCATGGAATAAGTTGCTCATGTTCTTTTCCAAGAAAAATATTTGAAATATAAAATTTATCTCTTTTCATTGTTTTTAAATGACGCCATCTTTTGGATCGTAAAATTTATCTCAGTGTTTTATTAAAATAGTACCATCTGTTAGACCATAACTTACATTTCAGTATTTCATTTAAATAGTGCCATCTGTTAGACTATAACTTACATTCCAGTATTTCATTTAAATAGTACCATCTGTTATACGGCAAAATTTATCTAAGTATTTCACTTAATTAGTGCCATCTGTTAGACCATAACTTACATTCCAGTATTTCATTTAAATAGTGCCATCTGTTAGACCATAACTTACATTCCAGTATTTCATTTAAATAGTACCATCTGTTATACGGCAAAATTTATCTAAGTATTTCACTTAATTAGTGCCATCTGTTAGACCATAACTTACATTCCAGTATTTCATTTAAATAGTACCATCTGTTACACGGCAAAATTTATCTAAGTATTTCACTTAATTAGTGCCATCTGTTAGACCATAACTACATTCCAGTATTTCATTTAAATAGTGCCATCTGTTAGACCATAACTTACATTTCAGTATTTCATTTAAATAGTACCATCTGTTAGACCATAACTTACATTCCAGTATTTCATTTAAATAGTACCATCTGTTACACGGCAAAATTTATCTAAGTATTTCACTTAATTAGTGCCATCTGTTAGACCATAACTTACATTCCAGTATTTCATTTAAATAGTGCCATCTGTTAGACCATAACTTACATTCCAGTATTTCATTTAATTAGTGCCATCTGTTAGACCATAACTTACATTCCAGTATTTCATTTAAATAGTGCCATCTGTTAGACCATAACTTACATTCCAGTATTTCATTTAAATAGTGCCATCTGTTAGACCATAACTTACATTCCAGTATTTCATTTAATTAGTGCCATCTGTTAGACCATAACTTACATTCCAGTATTTCATTTAAATAGTGCCATCTGTTAGACCATAACTTACATTCCAGTATTTCATTTAAATAGTGCCATCTGTTACACGGCAAAATTTATCTAAGTATTTCACTTAATTAGTGCCATCTGTTAGACCATAACTTACATTCCAGTATTTCATTTAAATAGTGCCATCTGTTAGACCATAACTTACATTCCAGTATTTCATTTAATAGTACCATCTGTTAGACCATAACTTACATTCCAGTATTTCATTTAATAGTGCCATCTGTTAGACCATAACTTACATTCCAGTATTTCATTTAAATAGTACCATCTGTTACACGGCAAAATTTATCTAAGTATTTCACTTAATTAGTGCCATCTGTTAGACCATAACTTACATTCCAGTATTTCATTTAAATAGTGCCATCTGTTACACGGCAAAATTTATCTAAGTATTTCACTTAATTAGTGCCATCTGTTAGACCATAACTTACATTCCAGTATTTCATTTAAATAGTGCCATCTGTTAGACCATAACTTACATTCCAGTATTTCATTTAAATAGTACCATCTGTTACACGGCAAAATTTATCTAAGTATTTCACTTAATTAGTGCCATCTGTTAGACCATAACTTACATTCCAGTATTTCATTTAAATAGTGCCATCTGTTAGACCATAACTTACATTTCAGTATTTCATTTAAATAGTGCCATCTGTTAGACCATAACTTACATTCCAGTATTTCATTTAAATAGTGCCATCTGTTAGACCATAATTTACATTCCAGTATTTCATTTAAATAGTACCATCTGTTAGACCATAACTTACATTCCAGTATTTCATTTAAATAGTGCCATCTGTTACACGGCAAAATTTATCTAAGTATTTCACTTAATTAGTGCCATCTGTTAGACCATAACTTACATTCCAGTATTTCATTTAAATAGTGCCATCTGTTAGACCATAACTTACATTCCAGTATTTCATTTAAATAGTACCATCTGTTATTTTATCTAAGTATTTCACTTAATTAGTGCCATCTGTTAGACCATAACTTACATTCCAGTATTTCATTTAAATAGTGCCATCTGTTAGACCATAACTTACATTCCAGTATTTCATTTAAATAGTACCATCTGTTAGACCATAACTTACATTCCATTTAAATAGTGCCATCTGTTACACGGCAAAATTTATCTAAGTATTTCATTTAATTAGTGCCATCTGTTAGACCATAACTTACATTCCAGTATTTCATTTAAATAGTGCCATCTGTTAGACCATAACTTACATTCCAGTATTTCATTTAAATAGTGCCATCTGTTAGACCATAACTTACATTCCAGTATTTCATTTAAATAGTACCATCTGTTACACGGCAAAATTTATCAAGTATTTCACTTAATTAGTGCCATCTGTAGACCATAACTTACATTCCAGTATTTCATTTAAATAGTGCCATCTGTTAGACCATAACTTACATTCCAGTATTTCATTTAAATAGTACCATCTGTTACACGGCAAAATTTAGTATTTCACTTAATTAGTGCCATCTGTTAGACCATAACTTACATTCCAGTATTTCATTTAAATAGTGCCATCTGTTAGACCATAACTTACATTCCGGTATTTCACTTAATTAGTGCCATCTGTTAGACCATAACTTACATTCCAGTATTTCACTTAAATAGTGCCATCTGTTAGACCATAACTTACATTCCAGTATTTAATTTAAATAGTGCCATCTGTTAGACCATAACTTACATTCCAGTATTTCATTTAAATAGTGCCATCTGTTAGACCATAACTTACATTCCAGTATTTCATTTAATAGTGCCATCTGTTAGACCATAACTTACATTCCAGTATTTCATTTAATAGTGCCATCTGTTAGACCATAACTTACATTCCAGTATTTCATTTAAATAGTACCATCTGTTACACGGCAAAATTTATCTAAGTATTTCACTTAATTAGTGCCATCTGTTAGACCATAACTTACATTCCAGTATTTCATTTAAATAGTGCCATCTGTTAGACCAAAATTTATCTAAGTATTTCATTAATTAGTGCCATCTGTTAGACCATAACTTACATTCCAGTATTTCATTTAAATAGTGCCATCTGTTAGACCATAACTTACATTCCAGTATTTCATTTAAATAGTACCATCTGTTACACGGCTAAGTATTTCATTTAATTAGTGCCATCTGTTAGACCATAACTTATTCCAGTATTTCATTTAAATAGTGCCATCTGTTAGACCATAACTTACATTCAGTATTTCATTTAAATAGTACCATCTGTTAGACCATAACTTACATTCCAGTATTTCATTTAAATAGTACCATCTGTTACACGGCAAAATTTATCTAAGTATTTCACTTAATTAGTGCCATCTGTTAGACCATAACTTACATTCCAGTATTTCATTTAAATAGTGCCATCTGTTAGACCATAACTTACATTCCAGTATTTCATTTAAATAGTGCCATCTGTTAGACCATAACTTACATTCCAGTATTTCATTTAAATAGTACCATCTGTTACACGGCAAAATTTATCTAAGTATTTCACTTAATTAGTGCCATCTGTTAGACCATAACTTACATTCCAGTATTTCATTTAAATAGTGCCATCTGTTAGACCATAACTTACATTCCAGTATTTCATTTAAATAGTGCCATCTGTTAGACCATAACTTACATTCCAGTATTTCATTTAAATAGTGCCATCTGTTACACGGCAAAATTTATAAGTATTTCATTTAATTAGTGCCATCTGTTAGACCATAACTTACATTCCAGTATTTCATTTAAATAGTGCCATCTGTTACACGGCAAAATTTATCTAAGTATTTCACTTAATAGTGCCATCTGTTAGACCATAACTTACATTCCAGTATTTCATTTAAATAGTGCCATCTGTTAGACCATAACTTACATTCCAGTATTTCATTTAAATAGTGCCATCTGTTACACGGCAAAATTTATCTAAGTATTTCATTTAATTAGTGCCATCTGTTAGACCATAACTTACATTCCAGTATTTCATTTAAATAGTGCCATCTGTTAGACCATAACTTACATTCCAGTATTTCATTTAAATAGTGCCATCTGTTAACCAAAATTTATCTAAGTATTTCACTTAATTAGTGCCATCTGTTAGACCATAACTTACATTCCAGTATTTCATTTAAATAGTGCCATCTGTTAGACCATAACTTACATTCCAGTATTTCATTTAAATAGTGCCATCTGTTAGACCATAACTTACATTCCAGTATTTCATTTAAATAGTGCCATCTGTTACACGGCAAAATTTATCTAAGTATTTCATTTAATTAGTGCCATCTGTTAGACCATAACTTACATTCCAGTATTTCATTTAAATAGTGCCATCTGTTAGACCATAACTTACATTCCAGTATTTCATTTAAATAGTGCCATCTGTTAGACCATAACTTACATTCCAGTATTTCATTTAAATAGTACCATCTGTTACACGGCAAAATTTATCAAGTATTTCATTTAAATAGTGCCATCTGTTAGACCATAACTTACATTCCAGTATTTCATTTAAATAGTACCATCTGTTACACGGCAAAATTTATCTAAGTATTTCATTTAATTAGTGCCATCTGTTAGACCATAACTTACATTCCAGTATTTCATTTAAATAGTGCCATCTGTTAGACCATAACTTACATTCCAGTATTTCATTTAAATAGTGCCATCTGTTAGACCATAACTTACATTCCAGTATTTCATTTAAATAGTGCCATCTGTTATACGGCAAAATTTATCTAAGTATTTCATTTAATTAGTGCCATCTGTTAGACCATAACTTACATTCCAGTATTTCATTTAAATAGTGCCATCTGTTAGACCATAACTTACATTCCAGTATTTCATTTAAATAGTACCATCTGTTACACGGCAAAATTTATCTAAGTATTTCACTTAATTAGTGCCATCTGTTAGACCATAACTTACATTCCAGTATTTCATTTAAATAGTGCCATCTGTTAGACCATAACTTACATTTCAGTATTTCATTTAAATAGTGCCATCTGTTAGACCATAACTTACATTCCAGTATTTCATTTAAATAGTGCCATCTGTTACACGGCAAAATTTATCTAAGTATTTTATTTAATTAGTGCCATCTGTTAGACCATAACTTACATTCAGTATTTCATTTAAATAGTGCCATCTGTTACACGGCAAAATTTATCTAAGTATTTCACTTAATTAGTGCCATCTGTTAGACCATAACTTACATTCCAGTATTTCATTTAAATAGTGCCATCTGTTAGACCATAACTTACATTCCAGTATTTCATTTAAATAGTGCCATCTGTTAGACCATAACTTACATTCCAGTATTTCATTTAAATAGTACCATCTGTTATACGGCAAAATTTATCTAAGTATTTCACTTAATTAGTGCCATCTGTTAGACCATAACTTACATTCCAGTATTTCATTTAAATAGTGCCATCTGTTAGACCATAACTTACATTCCAGTATTTCATTTAAATAGTACAATCTGTTACACGGCAAAATTTATCTAAGTATTTCACTTAATTAGTGCCATCTGTTAGACCATAACTTACATTCCAGTATTTCATTTAAATAGTGCCATCTGTTAGACCATAACTTACATTTCAGTATTTCATTTAAATAGTGCCATCTGTTAGACCATAACTTACATTCCAGTATTTCATTTAAATAGTACCATCTGTTACACGGCAAAATTTATCTAAGTATTTCACTTAATTAGTGCCATCTGTTAGACCATAACTTACATTCCAGTATTTCATTTAAATAGTGCCATCTGTTAGACCATAACTTACATTCCAGTATTTCATTTAAATAGTGCCATCTGTTAGACCATAACTTACATTCCAGTATTTCATTTAAATAGTGCCATCTGTTAGACCATAACATTCCAGTATTTCATTTAAATAGTGCCATCTGTTAGACCATAACTTACATTCCAGTATTTCATTTAAATAGTGCCATCTGTTACACGGCAAAATTTATCTAAGTATTTCATTTAAATAGTGCCATCTGTTAGACCATAACTTACATTCCAGTATTTCATTTAAATAGTGCCATCTGTTAGACCATAACTTACATTCCAGTATTTCATTTAAATAGTACCATCTGTTAACCATAAAATTTATCTAAGTATTTCATTTAAATAGTGCCATCTGTTAGACCATAACTTACATTCCAGTATTTCATTTAAATAGTGCCATCTGTTAGACCATAACTTACATTCCAGTATTTCATTTAAATAGTGCCATCTGTTAGACCATAACTTACATTCCAGTATTTCATTTAAATAGTGCCATCTGTTACACGGCAAAATTTATCTAAGTATTTCACTTAATTAGTGCCATCTGTTAGACCATAACTTACATTCCAGTATTTCATTTAAATAGTGCCATCTGTTAGACCATAACTTACATTCCAGTATTTCATTTAAATAGTGCCATCTGTTAGACCATAACTTACATTCCAGTATTTCATTTAAATAGTACCATCTGTTACACGGCAAAATTTATCTAAGTATTTCACTTAATTAGTGCCATCTGGTAGACCATAACTTACATTCCAGTATTTCATTTAAATAGTGCCATCTGTTAGACCATAACTTACATTCCAGTATTTCATTTAAATAATACCATCTGTTACACGGCAAAATTTATCTAAGTATTTCACTTAATTAGTGCCATCTGTTAGACCATAACTTACATTCCAGTATTTCATTTAAATAGTGCCATCTGTTAGACCATAACTTACATTCCGGTATTTCACTTAATTAGTGCCATCTGTTAGACCATAACTTACATTCCAGTATTTCACTTAAATAGTGCCATCTGTTAGACCATAACTTACATTCCAGTATTTAATTTAAATAGTGCCATCTGTTAGACCATAACTTACATTCCAGTATTTCATTTAAATAGTACCATCTGTTAGACCGTAACCTTCATCTCAGTGTTTTATTTGAATAGAGTCATCTGTTATATCGGAAAATGAATTTCAGTATTTCATTTAAATAGTGCCATCTGTTAGACCATAACCTACATCTCAGTATTTCATTTAAATAGTGCCATCTGTTAGACCATAACTTACATCCCAGTATTTTATTTAAATAGTGCCATCTGTTAGACTATAACCTACATTTCTGTATTTCATTTAAATAGTGCCATCTGTTAGACCATAACCTATATCTCAGTATTTCATTTAAATAGTGCCATCTGTTAGACCATAACTTACATCCCAGTATTTTATTTAAATAGTGCCATCTGTTAGACCATAACCTACATCTCAGTATTTCATTTAAATAGTGCCATCTGTTAGACCATAACTTACATTTCAGTATTTCATTTAAATAGTGCCATCTGTTAGACCATAACTTATATCTCAGTATTTCATTTAAATAGTGCCATCTGTTAGACCATAACTTACATCCCAGTATTTCATTTAAATAGTGCCATCTGTTAGACCATAACTTACATCCCAGTATTTTATTTAAATAGTGCCATCTGTTAGACCATAACCTACATTTCAGTATTTCATTTAAATAGTGCCATCTGTTATATCGCAGAAAATTTCTCAGTATTTTAGTGAAATAGATTTGACGAGTGGAATTTTTTTTTCAGTGTACTTCACACAGCCTAATGCCGCAGTCCTTGTACAGAATTACCGGAAAGCGCGTGAAGCACGCTTACATTCTGCAGCTGCCTTTACTCACGTTTTATGTTAACGCGGTCTTACCATTTTAGACATAAACCATAGACATAACTCTGGGTTAGTAAACGTATCCCTTCATAGACTTTCAGTTTTCATCACTTGCATATAACCTTCTCTACAATTACAAAAAATCAAGCCGCTCCTTCATCGTATGTGCCATTTGATTTTTTAGATTTTTATAAATAGAAATGTGCATAGATTACCGATTTCATTATGAATTTGATATTTTGTTGACAATTATAATCAAACTAAATACAGTATCCCTTTCCTAATACAGGACAAAAACATTTACATGTCCCATTGCGAGCAGATCACATAATTTTTTTTTCAGCAAAATAAAAGTACAATAATGTCTTCAACATACCAACATACAATATTTCCAAATAACTCGTGATAGAGTTCTCTCGATTGTGCTACCAACTGAGCTTAAACTTACTATATGATATCAGATTAACAGATTCGATATATTTCTTGAAAATTATTCAAATATCAATTATTATTCATTGCAATAATCAATATTTTGCAAACAGTATATGATTTAATTTGTCGAGGCATTTTGAATAGGTACAAACTTTCCACATTGCAATACAGTACAGGGAAGCAGAAAATCGTTCGAAAGAAACAAAGACAAAATAGTAATCTACTACTTGTTACCTCGTTAAAGGTGACGCGTTTGCTCAATGTAGTGTGATGGGGCTGATGTAACTGTGCAATTATGTGCGTGTGTGTGTGTCTGTCTGTGCGATATGTAACTATATACATATAATTCCATATATAAGGTGTCGGAATTTCATATGACAAAAATAAAAATATATTCGCATAAAATCTGTCTTTCTGTATGCAATAGTTCATGCGTTATATATTTTTCTCGTTTCGATAATTGCCAGAGCGTGTCGCTGCCGTCGAACTGCAACGATCAAAGTCCACGCGATAGCCTACCGTCGGCGCCGCGTACAGTACAACGCACGAAACTCTGCCGCTCTGAATTGGCTACGAATGACAAAGCGCAGGTACTACGCTCCCCGACCCTTCTTTCTTCACCTCCACATTCCTGTTTCACGCCATTGGGATACTTTGTGACGAACTTCACACCTGCAAGTTTCGTACGTTGTACGCACGTGCGAGATGCACCGCGGCGCCGGCGTCATTGAAGCCGTGTTTTCACACGGATTATCGAAAAAACAACTCATGCAATAATGTTAACGATACGTCGCTATATCCACTTTGGCATGCAAATGTGTTTTGTTAGATAAGTACATTACCAATGTATTATCGTCAGGCTTTGTTCGACATAGACTAAGATCCGGCATTAGAAAAATGTACTCTCATATGGTAATTGAATCAAATAAGGTTTCACAGGCAGATAACAATGTTATAAATTTATGAGAACAATGTCTGCCAACGTAATCCTGCCGCTATTAATATTAATTATTTTTTTATGTAGGCTGCAAGTAATTTGACGGTAACTGCCGGTTATATATATATTTAGAATTTTGTAAGCTTTACATACGTTTTAATGTTTTTTTAATTAACAGACGAAGGAAATAAGTTTGGTTTATCCGCCTGATTACTCCTGGCTGTAGGTGGCTGTAGCAGTCATGTAGGTCGCCGCCTCTAGTAACAAGATATAAAACATCATATTCGAAAGTTTTGTATTTGCGATGTGCAATCAGCATAAGAAGCAAAAAAAATAATAATTAATTAATCTATGTTAATATCAGCAGGACTGCGGCGGCAGACATTGTTTACGTTAACTTACAATACTGTTATCTGCCTGTAAAACATTATTCGATTCAATCAACAGATGAGGGCACATTTTTCTAACGCCGGATTTCGGACTAACAGGTCATAGGTTCGCTTTCAGAATGGTTTTACTTCGTGACTGGTCCACGCTCGGCGCGGGCGGCGGGCTGCAAGCGCTGTTTTCACAATTGCTCTAGCAAAATCTCGCACAGACTGGGGGCGCTGTTCGAGGCATTGAGCAAGGGAGTTCATGTCATTTCAATTAAAAACACGAGTCTTTTGTGATAGTTTTATATGTGATTGTGTGTAATTTTTTATATGACGAGAACAAGCTTCTTGCTCGTTATTCTCGAGAGCTAACTGCATTATGCACGAGCGGTGATATCATAATACTGAAATACTGTATATTTTGTCAAGTGTTATTTTCCAACATAAGAAATAAAAATATTTTTAATTTGACATCAGATGGGAGAACAAGAGAACAGGGCTTTAGTTACCACAGAATGCATTTAATGAATTTTTCAAAATTTCTATAAAATTTGTAACTTTTGCAACTTAACTACCAAACAAATAATACCTATAGAATATTGTTTTAACTTACCAATTAATGTCACATGATAGTCCTAGAGGTTTCCAAAAATAAAACAAAAAAAAAAAGAAATGCAATAATAAGTATATTTTATTTGAGGCATTCAAGGTATAATATTGATTAAAATCGTTTAAAGATAAAAATTACAATAAAATACATTTATACATGGTTTTGTTTATTTTGTAACCGCCGGCGTCCAAAAATATTCTTTTACACAACTATACATTTATCGTACAATTTCTCGCCTTTCGCGCAACCGAGAATTTAAACAAGAACATTAAAACAATTATCTTGCGCGCAAATAACAATTAAGTAAAGAGGAGGGGGGGGGGGGGTATTAAATGGCGCCTGTCGGTGCTGAAGTGCGCGCGCGGCGGTATCAGGTAAGGACGAACGGACCAGTGACATGCGAACTGTCTTATAAATACCGCACGCGCCGTTCGTTTTACATATTGTTGGACCTTTCGTCCGATAGACGACTCGCAGTAGCCAACGAGTTCTGGATCGTTCTTTGCGCTGATGATGTGCAGCATCGTTTAGAAATTCCAATTCCGCACACTCGTCCATCCGTTTCACGTTTAGGTATTTTAAGATGATATTTTGACTTATTCTATAAAAACTTGATACTACAGGCAGTTTAATTCACTTTCACGTTTGTAACTTTCGAAGCGCCGAGTCGGTCGAAAGTTGATGACTTGTTTTTTACACAAAATTTGAAAAATTGTGAAAAATATTACAATACCGTAGAGCGGGAGCATTGTTGCTCAGATAACTAAGTGAACGGCTAAGATAAGAATGTTTTCCATTGACAAACAGACAGAGAGCAATGTTTATTTGTGACGCTATTGTCTAACGGTTGGCGATAAAACACATGATATACATGAATTTTGTTGGAAAGAGGATTTTTTAATTGTAGCATTTAGGGGACAAACTGGTATGCGACCTATTAGAGAATAGGTGATCACCGTCGCCCATCAGTAATCGCAATGGCAGAGGCATAACTGCGGGGTTTTTAAGAAGTAGTGGGATATCTGATAGGGGAGGAAGCGGGTCACCGGTGTAGATACCAAAAAAATGTTTGTTGGCTAACGATCCATTGTTTTTTCTTAATTAATAAACAATTTCAAAATCAGCCAACTGCTCACCGATTACAGTAACATCATGTATCAAATCAATACATGCTGCACTGCCAGTGTGCGAGCTGTACAGTTATTTATATACATAATTCAATTGTTCAACGAACTAATATTATCATAGACAAAAAATTGTCTCACATATGACAATAGTTTTAGATAAAATATTATTTAAGAATATGCTCTCGAATAAACGCATAGACAGTGATTTCCAATTCTTGGACAATTGGAAGTTATGGATATGAGGGAAAATGTGAATAATTTAGCATAAAAAAGTCACTAGTTTTTCACCGAATGCTGACCATTCGGAATTGCTAGCCAGTATGCAGGTTTCACCGATCGACTTGAAATATGAAACCACGGCCGAATTCGTCCCGATCGTGTGTCATGTCTGTGGTGATATCTCTTCTCTAATTCAACGCACAAGGCGGCTGTGGTATGATTGAACACTAAAAAATATCAAAAAGAAAAACGCGGAATAGGGTATTAAATTATTTGAAAAGGGCTTGACAGAAGACGAGGCGCCTGTTAAATAGAATAGAGATATTTTATCACATTATTCGTTTAATATCGCACTTTCCAGGGCTCGCGTTACACACAACGGACAGTTTCATGAAAGGATTGCGATACTGTAATTGGTAGGGGGTCTCGTTCCATGTACATTTAGCGTTTGCGCGGGAGTATCGACTCGCGGGAAGCCATAATTGGACGCTTGCCCGCGACGTGCGTGTGCGTGCAGCATGCAACCCACCGCTGACCCTCGAATCTGTACTTCAGCTACGACTGCTCAAGCGACGAATTGAATATTGATGAAAACATTAACACTTGCTCAAGTCTCATTGACACAGAGGGCAACACCGATTGAGACAGCCGATCGTTCAATACCCGAGAAATAAAATAGTCAAAGCGCCTAAAGAAGTTTTCACTTTGATAAATCATATAACTTACACATCATCCAATTATTTTGTTATAGGCCATATTTATTATCGCAAGTTAACTTATCATAAAAGTGTATTAAAACACTGGTATGTAGATCTAATTCAAAGTTGAAATACATTTGAATTGTTAAACGAAAGAAAGTTAAATATTGCACCATTTAAAGGAAGAGACGAAGAAACTAGTAAAAAAATCACTTATACACAAGTATACATCATACTACCAATACATTCACGTAATTAATATAACTACAAAATACCTATTACATATTAAAATATTATGCTATTACAATATAATACAAAACCTGAAATTCCATCTTGTCCATTATTAAACTTGCACAAATTAAGATTGTTATATACTTATCCATTTTCAAAGTAATCAAAAATCCTAGATAATTTAGAACACGTAAGTACTGCGACCTCAAATATTATTAAAGTGGGGATATTTTTTTTTAACACCACAATTTAGGTGGACTCATGAAAACATTTGTCTCCTTATCGAATAAAAAGAGTTTTGAAAAAAAAAATAACATGTAACAATAAATTTTCAACGATTACCTAGTTTTCACTATATATTTATTTTACATTGCCTATTTTGTACGTACAACAAGATACAAACAACAAAGTCTTTCTGTTAAGCCAGTAATGTAACATATTAAGGCAGCGGAATCACAAGTATGACTTATAGCGAATCTGAGACAGCAATAGCTTTGTTATTAAATGCCTCTCGCTCTGACTTGCAGCTCTTAATGCAGTGTGACAGTGCAATATTTATGATATTGGCAATGTTCATTGTGTGCTTGCTATTTTTAATTATAACCTTCCAATATTCTTATCGAGAAATCGAGAGAGGATGACATTTTTGAATTTAGCAGAGAAAGCTCATAGACAAGATTTAATATGATATCTGATGTTTTAAACCCTAGTCGCTTGGTAGACAAATCTGAATTTCATTTTAGATATGACGAAAAAGATACAATCGAAATAGTAAAGAAAGTAAAAAAGCTTACAAGAGAACCTCACGAATGGGAAAGAAATTAAAGATATCCAAAGAAAATTGTTAACAAAATACGTTGACTCGGACAAATATGAACATATCTTTTGACTGGTTCTATCATAAACATTCAACATAGTACCGGTGGCTTAAAATACTAAATTCAAGGTCAGGAGAGGATTCAGAAGGGACCATAACCCCCTGGGCTGCGTCTTTGTCTTACTGTTGTTATCGAATTAGAGCCAGTCCTGACGGAACCACATGTACGTGAGCCCCCTGATTCGGAAGGCTGGATCTGTCTCTGTTAAGGTACAGGTTTTATAAAAACGATTTGCAAACAAAAGGACTTTTAATGAACGTCAACATATAAATACAATAACTGACTTAATTATCCATCTGTGTCATTAGATTTTAGGTCGTAACATAATAAATATGGTTCATCGAAGTTCTCCTTTCTATTTTTGAACCCGACTTGCAATTCTATGATTAAGGCCAATCTTTATTATGATAGTAAAAAAAAAAACCTATTTACATATACTTATTTCTCTGTTACATGGTACAACTAGTTAGTTACACTTAAATCTACTGGACTATTCAAGTTGTTCAATTATTGCTATTTTGTGTTTGGAGATTGTTAACAACTGCCGAAATAGTATATACGCAACATTAGCAACAAATGCATATTGTTTTAATCTATCTTACCCATTACATATAGAAAATATAGTAATTGTTATACAAGAACGAAGGCACTACCAAATATTAATAAAAAGGAAGAACCGGTATTTTTATTAGACAGCTCTAGCAATATTCATTAGGCCGAGATGAGGGATTTTTTAAATACCTTCCGAAAATAACTAAATAAATCGCACTGTATATTGCTCACACGTTGAATTGTTATAGACACGACCCATTTAGTCAAAACCGTACAAATTCAATATCATCAGACATTCATGCAGCAACACTGTCAGAAATGCTGAGCAAACTTCAGTTTCATTCGGTTTCATCCCGGATTAAGTGATATGAAGATGATAATGTGAATTTATCTGACATTCGATCATCTTTATATATAATTTTTCAATACTAATTTTATAAAACCATGGATTGATTTAATAAATTTTTCATTAATAAATTATATTACACCAACACAAACAATATTCCATACAAAGGTTGTAATAATTTTTAGTTGTAATATAAATTATGAAATTATTTCATTAAATTATCCATCTAATGATTGACCGCTTGCAAATTAATTGTTTTTAATAAATGGTGTATACCTGGCTGTATCGTTAGCCGCAGAAAGAGAATAACCAAAATATTGCCAACTCACTCGCTACAAGTCATGATGAAGTTGTTGATATTTATCACAATATTCCAAAGAACAAAAATTCTTGTTTGAAATACTTCAGTGGTTTAGTATTTTCTTGGAAATCATCCAAGCAACCATTTTAAAGTTATATGCGTTTGTCGAGTTAGGAGAAATAGATCAGTGTATTTTCAGCATGTGAAGCATCAATGTAACACCATGAAGTTAGGACGATGCAAAGTCAGCGAAGTGTAAAGCAAATGACACTATTCATGCTCTATTTTACAGTAACAATTCAACGCATATGCATGTAGTGTATGTTCAATCAGTGGTTCAATGCAATTTCATCCTTTTTTTAATATAGAATTTTTGAGCGGCATAAGAGTATGCGAACCACGAGGTGTTCATCGTCGCCCATGGACACTCGCAACCCTAGAGGATAAGCCAGTATGTTGCCAATCTTTTGGGCACGAATAGAATATTTGATAGAGGGGGAATTGGTTGATGGAGAGGAGATCAGGATAATAGAGTGGGAGTGAGCCACCGCAACTCTCACTCACTGGACCAAAGCAACAGCGGAAGCTGCTACCACATGTCTACATTCTGTGGTAGAATAATAAATGACATTACACACACACACATACACATTATATATATGTAGTACATTTGTACTTCAGATGTACAAGATTAGTGGCAAAATCTCTTTATATCTTTCAACTTCATTCTGGAAGTACATGACACTATGTTCTATCTCATTATATCTAACGAAAACAGCTATAAGCAATTCAACGTTATATTCCACCCTTCTGTGAGGCAAAGAATGCTATATGGACTTTAAATTCGTGTACCTCCAGTAATCCTGTACATAAATAAGGCCACGTCCGCGTAGTGCGTATGATTCAAAGCGGACGGCTCGGGATACGCTCAAGTTTAATTCGTTAAAAATGTACAATCAATTTGCTATGAAGCGGTTGTATTATGACATTCTTAATGAGGAGTCTAAGTTGTCTTTCAAACCCCCCCGAAATAGACACGTGTGACGATTGTGACACATTTACTGCCAAAATAAAATCCAGGTTGACTAATAATGAAAAAGAAATTCTAGAAGGTGAAGATGATACTCATAATACGAATCGGAAAATAGATATAAGACACGTGGATATACAGAGGTCAGAAAATAACCACGAAGCGAGAGTAGTGACTGTGGGCTTGCAAAGTGTTTAACGACTTTTCTCACCTGTGATCTCAGGTTTTTATAAAAAACAAACTGTGCAACTTTACGATATACGATGCTTCCAACTCTCCTGCTCATTCCGTGATATGGGATGATACTAAAGGTGAACGTTGTGGCAATGAAATGGCATTCGATTTGCTCAAATGGCTTTCGGGTAATGCACAGGATATTAAAGAATTGTCCGTATGGTCAAAATAGAAACATAAACCTAGTCATGGCACTTTATTGGATTCCTTTAAATATCATCGAATTAAAATCATGAATCGAAACGTCCCGCTTAAAGGACATCCCTCTCTATGGAGGCAGCGTTTGATTAGACAGTGTTCCTAGGAACCTAGGAAAATAGACTTGAACAAGGAACCTGTACTCATTTCAAAAGCATTTACTAGCAAGGCACGGGGAGATACACAAGGAATGTTAGAATAAATTATATTGAGTTACCTGGTAGCTTAAATGTAATTTCCGAGAATAGGAAAGCAATTTCTATTAAAAAGTACAACGATTTAATCACACTTCTATGTTTCTTACCAACATATTATCACGATTTTTACAAGAATTTATTGAATACTAATACTAGTATTGATTATCCGTGTAGTGAAGATATTTAATTTTTTTTTTTACTTTTATAAAGCAAAGAGTGTGATAATAATAATAAAACATTTTTAATATATTTCGCTTGATTCATAAATATTACTTCTTCTATTGTACAATAAAAGTAGACTTGGTGTTAATAAGAAAACACTATTTTACAGAAGAATTATTTTGATTAGAAATATACAACACTAAGTCCATTAAAACATAATAATAATGACTAATATAAATTACTTTTCTCGAAATTTACATTCTCCCAACATAAATTTACATAACGAATATTTCACTTATAAAATATCTTATTGAAGTATAAAAATATTATGCAACTAATTGCACTACCAAATGCCTATTTCTCGATTCCCACAATCTTACCCGATGTGACATAGTGTCTTATACTTCCGAAATACAGATCTTTTCCCACGCGACGCGAAGTCCCCAAACTATGTTTGTTGTTCGCCTCATCCGCCCGCTAACGCATATTGACTCCGGGTCGGAAATATACGCGTTACAGTAGAGTCACCCCCAGGGAGTGCTTTTTTAGTGGGTAAAAATCCCACATAACCCGGTCTCTAGGTCGCGTGGCCGGGTATCTTTCGTCGTGAAGATTTTTACACTTCCTCAAACCAAAAAAAAAATGCAGATCAACTACTGAAGTGTGATTTTTAAACTGTCATTATTGTTTATTCCCACCAAACAAAATGTCAATCACTAATATGCCCCCTTCTAAAAATAACTGTGCCGGCGTCCATGTCTCAGACTCTATTGATAAATAGATCGCGGCGCAGACTTCTATACATAAAAGCATGATTAACGTATGTATATTTGAATGGCAAACAAAGCACTGTCGCACTAAGTTTTATCAGAACAAAAGCATAAACCTAAATTGTTGTAAATGAATATTCGAAGCGTTCGATAACCCGAAACGATAAAAGACTAAGGGTGCCTGTAGAATGCATCCAATCCCTAAGCGCTCCTATTTTAGCGGAAGCAAATCGGGGTAATTCTACAGACAAAAACATTACTTTTCTTTTTATTTATGTCTTTTTTTCGAGTTAAAAAATTTATAATCTCTAGTTTTACTTATGTACAATTTTAAGATATCTATAGTAGTAAGTGATGATTAGTTTATATAAATCAGTTAAAGGCCCTGCCTTTGCGACTGTATTAGTGTAATTCACCATTACGACCCGCGAAACTAAAATTAGCGATGGTGGCAGAGTGGTGGTGGCCTTCGAGCCAGAGATGAAGAATTTACGAAAAGCAAGGATGTGTTCGTACTGAGTCGTTCATATCCATTACATTCACAATTACAAATGTATCAAAACCATGTACGGTCTGCAAATTTATCGTATTTACATACTGCACACGACACACGTTCGATACTTCTCTTTGGAAGTTTTTGTTAATTTCTTGAGGAGCTTCTTTTCTTACATCTGGATACCCCTTTTACATGATTTTTGTGTAATAAAATTTGTTTCATCTACGCACATCATCGAACATGTTCGGTGTGGACGTTAGTGTGTAAAATGTTGCAACAGTGTACATTTTGAATTGGAAAAATTGACACGAGACTTTCCACTGATGAGCTCTGGATGAAAATTGGTGAGACTATACCGGATTTCGTTTTGAACTCACATAATTGGACGCGGTTAAGCAATAAGGATCCAATCCACAACATTGTCAAATATGAGTTAGATATACCGTAATGACCCTTGAGTCGATATCTTATATCAGTAAAAAGATCCAAACGGAAAACCCAAAATATGACGCAATAGGGATATAAGATATCAATCCAAATATTAGGAGGTCATTATTTCTTAATCCTTTATAATCCTTTGAGACATTTATAACAGCAATCAGTAATCATTCTTTTTATATGTATTTTGTTATAAATCTATTAGAAATTCGAAGCAGGGCGCGCGTGAAGAGACACAGCTCAAAGTAAAAACGTTAATGTCTCGAAAGTGACTATTTGTGCTTTGGATCCTTATTGCTTGACTACGTCCAAATTAATACATAATAGAGTCAACACCTTCCAAGTTTCATGTCTACACCTGGTTTGAATGTTGACAATGAGCGGACTGACTAACACACTACAAGAAAACTTAACAGCGGTTCTGATAAATTTTAAATAACAAAAAAAAAACACTGTACTATATATATACATATATGTAAATATTTATGTACTTTATGTACACAGAATAAGGCCTATTTTATTTTGCTAAAGCTTAAAACATAGAATTATGCACATTTTATAGTAAGCCTTCATTGGTAGACAGAAGCCTTCCGAGTAAGTTACCGTTAGTAGTGGACCGACTGCAGGTAGCATTCGGATCGGCATTAATATTTTGATTCACATACATAAATATTTTAAAAAATGTCCTAATATAAATATACCACATGGGATTGATCATGCATCTTCCGCAAATATTCATTATCTCCTTTTTTAGAACAACTTTGCCAGAGAAACCATAGTCATTGAAGTAGCCGTTTCTGAAAAAAATTACAATGTTCCAACCTTGTGACGTTGCTCGTGGTCGTGTCACGCCACGCCCCCTAAACGAGTTCACGAAGTGCGGACCGGTCACGCCCTAACGGTCGTGCGTGTCGCCGTGTCTCCCTAGCTAATTCGCGCTACCCGCATGTGCTCTTTGACCTTCCAAGGAACTTTAGGCATTTTGTTTAAGTGTTACACGTTTACGATATTAACGTTTTGGAAACTAAGATTGTATGTGATTAATATTGAAGTGTTTAATAACCATATTATGACTATTATTAAATACGTAAACATAATTTATTTTTGGGGAGTTTGCAGAGGTGACATTGCTTCGGCTCTAAGATTAACAGTGAAACACCCCGACAGACAACCCGCGGGTCCGCAAGTGCTGTGTATCGTTTACGCGATAATTTGCTTTGTTTGTTAACAGATGAGTGGTATCCATGTGGGAAATCAGAGGCTAATGTAATAACACCTTCGGCAACCTTTACATCACTGAAAATATCAAGTGTTATTTGTAGGTAAGTGACTAGATAAATTCTTTAAAAATAGTACATCGCATAGCCCAAGCACAGGGCAGAATTCGAGTTCGTCATGTGCCCGGGCACTCTACACGCGCATGATGTCCGGCACGGTGCTCGCGATGGCAGTCTGAGTATTTAGTAGGGTTGTGTCTATATTATTTATAAATATATTTTTAATTATATATTTCTGATATATTTACTTTGATAAAGTTTTTCTAAAGAAGGAGGAAATTATGAATATTTGCGAAAAGATGCATGATCAATACCATTCTCTATGGTACGGGAGCTGGCAACGTCGGGAAAACAATAATTTTAGTTCAGCCGATTTTTTGATATATCATCCCTCTAATTCTCTCGAGCAGCGCTTGGCCCGACTGGCAGGTGGTAGAGCTTGCGTTGATTATTGCGCATTCCACCTGTAAGCTTAACAGACATAAATATCACATTGCCAGACATTTTTATTATTGCTAATTATGTGCTATACGCGACTATTTAATTTAAAAAAATATTATATTTCTATGTAATTTTATATTATTTTCTATTACTATCGAAAAGCCTACAATTAATTCGCCAGATAATAATTCAATTGCTTAATAATAAGCTAGAGTCGGTATCATGTTAGTAATCAGAGAGTAACGGTTGTGGAATAGATGCAAAGTAATCAAAGTAACCGCTACCACTTGCCAGACTGACTAAATGCTGGTCGAGAATGTCAGAGGGATGATATATTAAAAAATAAGCTGACCTAAAATTCTCTGAAAAACATTGCTAGCTCCTAGACAAATATATACATATATATATATATCTATCTTTACTACTCTAAAGTCATCGATTATGAAGATTTTTACTTGTATAGTAATGTATTCTTAATGTACTGTACAATAGAACAAAAAAGCTACACAATTCTCAGTTTCTTGCACTCCACAAATAGCCGAGTATGAATTCCAATCTACAGAAGCTTCAGTTGGCAATAACAGAAGTCCTAGGATTCTTAGGCGTGATAGATAACATAATAAAAAAAGCAGTTAACCCAACTAAAGCTTTCATGGCTTGGAACTGGTAGTCGGCAAAAATTAAAGGTATATTCTATACATAACGAATTACACATCCATAGGATAGACAATGTGATTAGCTGCCGAATCAAACTCTATGCAAGCAAGAAAAAGAACTTATGGAAGCAACGGAATCAATCCATTGACTGCTGCTGCAGTCAAGAAGTACTACAATTTACAACCACAAATATACAAAAACACGTTCCTAATCTATGAAATGTTATTGTAAAACAAATAACTGTCCGTTGTGACATAGCTGCAATTTTATTTTTTAAATTAATTATTTTACATCTATATTTTTCAATTATTGTATGACTACTCTGATACTACATTTATTTACACACATACATATATTTGTGTGTGTATGGTACAAGTCGTAAACTAATTACTATCTCTATGTATCAAAATCAAAATCTTCATCTGATATACTGTCCAAGTCCATTGATTTGTCGGTTCTGGACGTGACTATGTCTTCTATATTTATTTTCTCACTTTCGTCTCTGCTAGAAATATCCTCCGTTTTCTCATCTAGAAGATATTTTTCCCTTTCGTGCGTGATGAATCGCAAACATTTGTCTGGTGTATCTAAACTGTTAGAGTTAGAAGTTGCATCTAAAAGGTGAGTTTTGTCTTTGTCCCTTTCAGGTATTTCGAAATCTTTCCTGGAATCGTTTCGAATCACCGCCGAATTTTCCTCGTGATCTCTAAGGTTACTGTCTTCTGAATTTTCTTCTAGAAACAATCTAGATTTATCTGAACTTCCTTCTAGTTTATCTTTAGAATCCTCTAAACTAATATCAGTACTTTGTGCATTCTTTGTCAAGTCTTCTTCTTCTTCATTGCCTTGCTCAAAATCTTCTGTAGATTCCTTTCCACTATATCTTAAACTTCCTTGAGAATCTTTTTCATTGGACAATTCTTCATTATAAACTTGTAGACCTTTAGAGTTATCGTGATTATCTATTAATGTTTCCTCCGCTTCCTCGCCAACAGTCTTGCCACTTCCAATATCATCAATTTGTTTGTCTAAAGCTTCCAACAACTTATTATCATCTAGTTCACTATCACTCACGTCACCCAATTCGTTATCACTAATTTCATCCATGTCACCTTTAACATCACCATTGTGGGAACTTCCTCTTTTTCTTTCATACTGTGGTAGAACACTATCGTCTTTACTTGAAACATTGACACTAACATAATCATTGACAGTCGGATCTGCATCTAATTTATTAGAGTATTTAGCTTTTGTTTTATTACTTTGCTCTATTTCGAAATTACTACAATTGATCGATTTCAAAACATTGACTTCATTAGTTCCAGACATATCGTTACTATCACAAATCGTAATTTCTTTTGTTTTCTCTACAGTTTGCCTGTAGTTTTTGGAAGTAACATCGTCTGTATTTTCCTTTGATTCATCAAGTCGATGTTTATCAACATCACTTAGTGTATCATCATGATCATCATCAGATTCTACATCATTTGTGTTTCTATCATTGGTGCATGAGATTTCTACATTCTCTTCCATTTGTGTTTCTGATCTCCTCATGATACCTTCCTTGGGATCTGTTTCAACCCTCGTCTTTAATTTCATACTAAAGTTTGCATCACTCTCATCTATGCTCTCCTCGGATTTATTCCATTCTTCAGACTTGTTTTCATTCTGCTCGCGAATTCCTTCTACGTTACCATTACATTTCTCCAGATTTTTAGTAAGATCTGTATCTTCATTACTGGTCTCTTCAAAAATAGTTTCAGTCCTATCGTTGTCGCCATCTTTACTACTTCTGGCTTTTTGAGTAATATCATCATTTCTTTGGCAATCATTAAAATTTTCAGTGTCAATTTCCTCAGCATCGTTTATTTCATTACTCTTATTTGCATTTTCTGTGAGTTTTTCTATAAAGTAATTAGTATTATGGTTTTTATTGAGAGTTTTCATTTTCGTATTGTCATGAACAGTTGTGTTCAAATTATCTTCATTTTTCCTATTCATATAGTTGGTTAATTCGCTCTTCAGTTCTTCATTTATGTTTTTGCGAAGAAGCGATTCAAAATCACTTTCGGTTTTCAAATTCTCAAATTTTAGTTTCCTTTTCCTTTTAGGAACTTTACCTAGGAACTTGGCTGAAAATATGGTTTTGATGCTCAGTCTCGCCAGACTTTCTACGCGTGGCCTCTTGTTTCTTCTAGCAAATGGATTGACAACTATATTGGATTCTTCCATGTCCTCGACTTCTTCGATAGAGCTACCGGAATCATCAGAATCCCAATGCACAAATGTTTCATCCAGATCCAGAAGATCATCTTTGATGTTGACCATGCCATCGAATTCATCAGGTTCTAGCTTTATCTTGACGCTTCTAGCAGATGCAAAGAATGGATACTCACTTTTCTTGTCAAGACCAAATGTCTGCAATAGACCAAACCAATTTTTTATTTACAGCTTAATAATATTCTATACGGATCAAATTTTTTTTGTCATTTTTAAGCAAGAAAAAGTTAAGTTTTAAACATAAGCCACAATAATTGACAGATAATATGCCAAATTTTATTGCTTACATGAATGATTTATATATTTTTCTGATGTAAGCCGCCATTAATCTATTTTGTAGTTTATATATTTTAAAGACAAATGTTTTAACAAGAGACCAACACTAACTGTAATTCCATGATTATGTAGTTTATAATATAATTCGGTGTATATTTGTTACATAATCATTCCTCTTGCCTATTATCGAGTACACTCACCGACTTCACGCCGCTGACGTCGTAATGGCCGTCGTCTGTGACGCGATACTCTAACAGTGGGTCGCAGCGCGCAAAACGGATCTGCACATTGCGCAATGTTGCGTACATGTCCGGGTTGATTGTCACATCATCTGCAAAACACAATGTCAAAATAACCCAAGTTGATCACGTGAAATTAAGCAGCAAAAATACATTTACACTACTCCCTAAAACATATATATTTACACACACACACACACACACACACACACACACACGCACGCACGCACGCACGCACGCACGCACGCACGCACGCACGCACGCACGCACGTATATAATAAGTGTACCTATGTTTATACTACTTGACGCTTGCAACTCCTCAGCGTGGATATAGAACGAGCCCCTACATCTTTTATATTGGCTGTCGAAATGGATCCTGATCATTTCATATGAACCTTCAAAGGTGTAATAATAAGAGATTATAAAGTGATTTGAATCTACACAGACTGGAAATTCCATAAATAATTTCTTATATACAGTTACAATTCCCAGTTTAAAGGAGTTTTGTATATTAGTCTAGTTCTAGGCATTATCATGGTGAAAAATGCTTTATTTTTTAAGTGAAACCTCCAGTAAGATGCGCTTGAAAACCGCATTCGATCCTAAATAGTAGCTTTTGCATGATGCACAAACACAGAGACAGTCAGTGAAAAATAATGAAAACCATTCTTTCGGCTTGTAGACTTCCCATATTGGTTTTTCATAAATATTTCTCATTATTCAGTTGCAATTTATGTACAAATAGCATGGGCAATTATCATTGTGATGTACATTTCGTTTACATTTCTTTTGTTTAACTTCATGATTATATAGAACTCTTAATGAGTCTAAAGTAAGGTTGCCGAATTTCTTAAAAGTAACAAAGTATGTGTGAATTCAGAAATGATACATAAAGAGTACAGATGTAAAAAAAAAAAAGTTTTAGATGGTTGCCTGTGACGTGTGGTAACATGAGGCGCGCAACCCATTGCTGACCCTCAAATGTACACTTCCACTATGAATCCTTATCCAACGAATTGAATCTCTAATATTCGATTAGCTCGTCCGCGATTTCGTCTATATGGACAACAGAACTAGATGAAAGATTTAAAGGTGAATCCTAATTTACCCTCGTTTGGCAAAAAAAAAAAAAGAATAATGAAAGTGATTTGATGAGTGTGATCTCTATGTAGTATGTGTAGAATAACTTTGTAAGATAGATAAAGTAATAGCAATGGAGAAGTGTGGTTCGGAAGCTGTGTTGATTAGAGTAAAGAAAGGTATGTAGCAGTGGTTTGGCCTTCCCGACTTGTTGGTACACAATGGAGGTAGGCTGACAATACTTATCTATAGAGAATTCGTGTGATGACACGATCGGGTCGCCCTAAAAAATTTTGTGCAGACCATTGCCATACTAAAAAAAAGGAGCAAATATTAAGCACCCCAAATCGACAAGCTGGCATGAAACGTTTGGTGAAGTGAATGATTGCAAAGGTTTGTAGGTCTACCTATCCTTATGGGAAAAAGGTGTAATCTATACAACAATAATGAGAAATATACATGAAAAACAGAATCGATCCAAAGAGTGTTCTATTTTTGGGGACTGTGAAACAAAAGAGGATATATGCCAATTATGAGGGTTGAGGAGCGCTCACCTCTTCTCTTAACTCGACACATCTCCTCGTGTTTCCTCAGCGTTCTCACGGTCGCATACGTACGAAGGCACTTGTAGCATTTACCTGCGGTGAACGGCGCCAAATCAGCAAATGCCACACACATTTGGGCAACATTTATATATTTTGGCTCAATTTTGCTCAAATGAATATCATTTTGATATAAAACATACTATTAAAAAGCAATAATGTATACTAGTAAATCATGATCTTGCAGAAATTCAAACTAGATAAAAAACAATTTTTAGAAATGGCGCTATTTTATTTTTATGTTTAGAACGAATAAAAGCAGAATGCAAATTAGTGAATATACCTCCAGGTCTACCATCTTCTCCGGGACACTTGTGCTGATCCAACAGGTTTTGAGTGGGGTACATGCCCCAACAGGTCTGGCATTTCAAATCCGGCACTTCCATTGAAGGCACGCATGATTTCTTCTCAAAGTGCCTGCAATACGTTAAGGCATTTTTGTTTGAATTAATGACAATAGTCTGAACTTATCCTTTATTTATATTTTTTTCATGTATTCATTATTTTCTCATACTTCTTTCTGCACCATAATTGCTTAGAAGTATTGTTCCCAATGTAAGGGTACAACTTGGTGTAGTATTGTTTCCAAATTGGTTGAACCTCAGATGACAGATTGTGAACTCATCACTGTTTGCAAGTTTCACACACAACAAGAGTAATTTTCTTTTACTATTCAAATATTTTATTTTCTAACAATGTATTTCTTCACCATTCATATGTAAACTTAATTCACACATACTCAAACATTTATTTGGATAATTTTAATTTTTCATTCAACACTTATGTCAACGAACATGTCTTGGTGAAAATTTAAAGTTAATAGTGTTGCCTGACCATTCTTAAGCTCTAGCATGACGAAATAAGTCTGATGATAGCATCAGATATCATGGTCAAAATAGTTTTTTCATAACTGAATGTGTACATAAAGGTAGGCGCTAAAACAGATACTCTTTTATAAAAATTTAATGCACACAAATTGAAGAGCACTTTTGTAAGAAGAAAATCCTGCCTGTAGACTAGAAAAAATTATCAATTGTTACACATATATTCTGTATTGCGACACATTTATTATGAATTGTTATATTACCTATTTATATGTTGAAAGAAACTAAATATATGGAAATAAACGCGCAAGTGCGTGCACGCACATGCATAAAGCTAAGCAAAAACTTAGCTAAACTAATGATTAATACTGGTTGTACATTCTGCATCTTTTGCATATTTAAATGTGACCACTCAGGAACCGATGCAGACATTTTCTGTAAATTGGCCACGATACAATTATATACAAATGGTCCAATTTGGCTGCAATATATGCATCACATAATAGAAATGGAGGCATGATAACTCACTCGTTGTAGGCGTTGTGGTGTCTGAAATCGGCTGTACACAGCTCGCAGTGGTAGGGTGTCGAGCTGACCCTGTGCCAACGGTGGTGTATCACTGTCTCCTCGCTCGTGTTGAACCACTGTCCGCAGGCGTTGCACGCTAGCCTGAAACGCTCACAGGTCAATGGAGATATAGTGGCATTCAAATGAACCGAGGCAAAAGAGTATGAGAGCCACTAGAGAGTAAGCGAGTACTCTAGCCTTATAAACATCTGCAAAGTTTTTGAAATTAACTGATATAATTATAACCTAAAAATTCAACATTACCATTGAATTCATCAACCATTTCAACCATTAGACAACCACTGCTGAATGTATACCTTCCTATCTTATATTACCACGTTGCACGAGCTACTTGTAATCAACAATGGTCTGCGATTTGTCATAAGTTATCAGTCCATCTGGTGAGAGGGCACTTTTCACACAAGTCTTATAGGTGAAATTTCAATATATTTACTTTAGTACTGCTCCGGTGGAAGTCGGCTACCAAAACACATATGTAAGAGATAATTCCATCACAATTACAATGATATAAACATATATTACATATTACACCTGTTGCAAACTATAATTGTGAAACTTATTGGCAACACAGCCTTCACAAACATATACCGTTGGAAACATAAAAACGCAAACTGTCATCTCATAAACGAGAACTTTGACACCAATCTATTCAAAGTAAGACCTGTAAAAGATTTTAATGCGTCGATACGGTCAGATGTACCTTGAAAATTATTCTCTCACCTCGAGGACGTGTAACAGGGGCTGTGACTCCTCATATGCATGGACAGGGACGCCGGTTTGACGAAGGCGGAGTCGCATATCTTGCATTTGTAATCCTCGGGAGCCGGAGTGGACGTCGGCGACGCCGCCGCCGCCTGGGAGCGCCGGTGGAGCGCGGGAGGCGGTGTGGCCGGCCTCCGTCGTTCCGGCCGTTCCAACTTCGGCAAGGCGGGCATTGGCTTTATTGCTATCCTGCGAGATATCAAACGACGTCTACCATAATTGAACATTTTCAGTAATGTGTGAATAGATATGTCTATCTTGATTAGAGGTTACAAGAAAGAAAAAGTCGATTTTCGCCATTGTCCAATCGGATATGTGGCAGATTGGTTTAAAAGAGCGATCAGAAAAAAAAAAAAACAGGATACCCAAAAATTATAACATTTATCCTTTATTACTAATATCTTTCTTTTCAAAGTATTCACCCTAAGCATCCCAACGAATAAAACGATCCCGAGACATGTACTTTATGAGACTGTATAGACTTATAAAACTAATAATTGCTTCATATTTGCTACCGTACTTTTAACATCATAAATAAAAGTTGTTTTTACTTAAGTACATTCACTATTATAATGTTATCTTGTAATTATTTACAGGATTTACTGGCCATTACAGACTTCGAGACTTCTATAAAATCATAAAACAAACGGCGTTTACTTTGATTTTGACACTTTCCATTATAAGTCCAGATATGCCTATTAAAGCCTTAAAGCATTTCACAATGCTAGCTGAGAAAATGGCTGCTACCTTAAATATTTGCTAAAGAAATTGTTGAATACTAATATGCAAATATTTCGATTTCAAGGGGCACATTAAAGTTTTAGCCAAAAACTAGATAGATTTTACAGAAAATTTATGTTTCCTTGCGAATATACTACATCAAAAATAATAACCACAAATAATGTGTAATTTACGAGAGAGGGCGCTACTGTGCTCAGTTCAACATCAACTTTGTGTATTTCGTAGAATTTAAAATAACAAACAGTGACAAAAACCAGTGTATACAAATGAAATCGACATATAAACAATTGATCTACAACATACATAATGGAACTAGTGAAATATAAACTTAACTGTGTATAAACTGTGACTAACTTTGGCAGTGAAGAAACCAGGTCGTCATGATAAATAGCCAATAAATACGAAAAACTTTAGCCTGATTTAACCGAACACTGTCGGGAAGTGATTTTTTGTGAATATTGGTGAACTGTTTCGGTCTACTTACAAATATCAAAAGAAATAACTAATTTTGCAATACATGATTTAGCAAAAATCAATATATAGATTATTTTAACACCATCTGTTGAAACCTTACTGTACTACACACTTAGGCAGAATCCACTTAAATACCTAATAGTTTCAAAGGAAACCAACAGAGGTCACCACCTGGACAAAATTACTACTTCGGGTAACGGACGATAGAGGGCACTACTAGTGGCTTACCCATAATTTACTATCTAAACTCAAATAATTTCATAAGTTATGGATGACATTATGATTGTACTTCGCTGGAGCTGGATGAACAAAAACTCACCATACAAAAAAGCGGGGAAAAAGTCACAGAACAAGTAATACAAAATATAAATAACATTATGGAAGAAAAGTTTAAAATATTAGAAGAAAAGTATAGTAATCAGGAATTAAAGGTAGAAAATCAAGAAAAACGTATTTATTTCCTGGAATAAAAAAAAGCAAGACAAAGAAACATTGTATTTTTTGGAATAGAAGAGCGGAAAACGTCATACATAAATTTGGAAAATATTTTACTAGTTTATTAAACAACATTTTGATCTAAGCATTGAACGAAGATACAAGAATTAAAGAGAATCAGTACAAAAGGAGAAAGACCCAGACCAATTGTTGTAACTTGTTCTACGCTAGGATTAAAAAATCGATATTTTAAACAAAAAATTGCACTGAAAGACACACCATACTACACAAAAGAAGACTATCCATGCTATATATTAAATAAAAGAAAAGAATTACAAGAGCAATTAAAGATTGAGAGAGAAAAAGGTAACAACGCCATATTAAAATACAATAAAATTATTATTCTGGATAAAAACAAGAACACAGGAAATAATAGAAATCTCTCAATATCCCCGGAAAATAATCATGGTCAAAAAATAAAACAAAAAAGAATAAACATCAACATTCTGATTCTCAATTCAAGGTCACATGGTCAAATAGTGTCACTTAAGGAGTTATAAAACCGAGCATGTTGAACTTCTTAACTAATAAAAATGCAACCAAAAATGCACAGCAACTACCCCTCTCTCTGCAAACTGATACCACAAACAAACAAACTAAGTTAAAAAATATAGAAAACCTTCCACCCCGGTTGGTCCCCGTAGAAGATTATGACCAAAACCTTCCAAAGATTGATAACTCATAATTACCCTTAAAAACTTCGAATCTCAAACAACTAAACTGTCACTTAAATATAATAACATACAAAATTAGAACCCTATTATCATACGGTCAGCTATTAGAACTAGAAGAATGCCTAAATAAAATTAACTATGATATAATGGGTATTTCGGAAGTAAGACGACAGGGTAACAATATAGAAGAACATAGCACCTTTATACTTTGTTACATTGAACCCTTTGCTCTAAAGCGGAAATGACAATGGGCTGGACATGTAGCGAGAATGCCTGACAAAAGATGGACCACAAGAGTAACCCAGTGGAAAGGACCACCAGGCAAGAGGAGGAGAAGACCCTCAACCCGCTGGGAAGATCTCAAAAGATCAGCAGGCTCAGACTGGTACTCGATAGCACAGGACCGATAGAAATGGGCATCTTTGGAGGAGGCCTTTATTCAAATTGGGATTCTTGTTGACCAATAAATGTTATTTTTATTATATTTTATTACGTATCCATTGTAGAACAGGAAATAAAAAAGGGCTTATTATCATTATTAATAATAATGTATAATTTAATTACTCTGGAAGGCATTAATAGAAAAATTTAAAATAATAAGCTAATCTTAACAAATCAATTGCATTCCATTCACAACTGTTTACAAATAAACTTATAAAATCATTGCTAAGTGCGTATTATAGGAATATTATTGGCATATATAGCATTTTAAAAATGCATTATGAACAACTTATAAGTGCAAATGAACTTATAAATTGGGCCCTTTTCCGGACTTGTAAACATTTATAAATCCTCTATAATCCAGATGTAGCCATGGTTTTGGGATAATCGTAAAAACGATTTTTGCTTCTTGGAATGCATATTACTTTTCCATGTGTTTAAGCTACTCGAACAATAAATCAGACAACTCTTTCAGGTATCTCAGAAATTTCGAAAATTATAGGCAGCCAGTACATCTTCTTTGCTATCAAATCTCTTGCCTTTAAATTTTTTTGATTTTGGGAAACAAGTAAAAATCCCATGGTGCTAAATCAGGAAAATATGGTGGGTGGGGTAAGACACATATTTTTTTTGATTTAAAAAGATATTGTGTTCTGACGGACTTGTGCGGCACGGAGTCGCCGTGGTGCCAAAAAAGGTGCCAATTTGTGACTTTGGTCACTTTTCACACCACACTGATAATACAGCTGGAACACAAACCATCACATACCACTCAGAATTAACTGTCTTATTATCTTCTAGCATCAGAGTATGATTGACAAAAAATCGTGGTGATTATTTATCCCTGTATGCTGTGCTGGTTCGATGTCAAAGCACCATTCGGTTGACTGCCACTTTGTTTCGGAGTTGTAGGTGCACAGTCATGTTTCGTCATCACTAAGTATATTCTATACGTTTTCTTTTCCGCCTCCGGCGAATATCTCTATCATAAATTGGCGCCAATCTACTCAGCAGTCTTTTTGCTTATTGGTCAATTTGTGTGACACTCATCTTGAACAACACTTATGGAGAGAAACATTGTTACAAGCAAGTTCCCGCCAGATTCTTGCAATAATAAACATTTTAAAGAAAAAAATATTACAATTTAAATATGCTTCATTTTTAGATTTGTCACTAAATAACCAGCATCCATGATGGTGTATAACTTGCCAGTATCATATTATTGAAGAGTATTTAATCACTTTTGGCATACCTCTTGCAAGATTAAGAACATTAGAAATCAGAACACACAGCAGAAACTCACTAATTTATTTCAAAACAAAAGATTCAAATACGTTTTACATTGGACCACTGCAAATTGACATTGGTGTCCTTAGGGAGCCTTTCTATCTGAACAGCAATATAAAATAGTCACTTCTACACCTATTCAATAAGCTCTGTATTTATCAAGTCATTTTTTTTATCTAGTTAAAAACAAGTGACTACTAAAAAAAATTAATACGCAATTTACGTTAATAAAGTCTAAGATGTGGTGGACAAAAGCTAGTGTGCAATTATTTTAAAATCGTACTTGACTTTTTTCACTGGTACAGTCTTCTGCTGCTCCCGCTCTTTTGTTCTCTTACCCAACTCCCTCGGCTTCAAGAGAAAAGTGTCTTCAGTCTGAAATGTATATTTCAATAAAACGAATTACTCTTTCTTCTGTCATCGCCGTACTGTGGAATTTTCATAAAGTGTATTAAAACACGCAAACAAAACAGTTTAACTAACATCAAAATGTACAATTCTAGTAAGGGATCGCATTAAAAGAACTTACAGTTAACGTTTTCAAACACAATTCGTAAACGTTAACTGTAAGATTTGACATATCGTCCAGTTATCATCTTTTGATGCGACTCTCCATGTATAAGAAACTGTAAATGTTTATGTCGTTGAAGGAGGAATAATCCCATTACTATGATAAGGGTTTGATGAAAAAAATACTAAGTGCCGCTCACCTTAACCTTGAGTATGCTCTTGGGAGTATCTTTTGAAGAACCGCTGGAAAGCCTTGTCTGTCGGGTCGCCTGCTTGTTCTCTTGCTGTAAATTAACACACACGGTTTAAAATAAATATGCATATACGGTGATAGTTTAAAATAAACATTTTTCACAAATTGTGTTACTAAAGTATGGTGGTTTTATGTTATGCAAATGTTTTTTTTGGTTTATTTATTTGATTTGTTTATTTGATTTATTTAGATTCCTTTTTAAGGAGCAACTATTATGCCTATTTTAAATTCTACGATATTCATCTCTTTGAAAAGAAAAATGTTGAAAAAAGAATCTATACAATTAATAGATTTAAATAACGTCTCATCTTCATGCATATTCTAAAGAAATGGATAAAATTAATCAATTTTTAAATTAAATTTTTTAGATGTTCATTTATGTAGAAGCATCTTTTTGAAGTTTTCGAAGCATGACATCGTAGATTTGTGCTTTACTGACAAATCATATCTCTCTACTATTAAAAAAAAAAAACCGAAGTCAGTTAAAATCAAAGTGTCTATGTTAAATATCAATGTCCCTTTCTAATCTTAGTGTATTTAATGTTTATTTTTCGTTTTTGTATTATCCTTGACTACTGCTTTATACACAGTTTATGAATTTATTATTTACTTCACTTTGTTATGATGATCTTTGGTCTGCTATATAAGATCTAATTAAGTCTATTTAATCTGGGCATGTTAGGTAACTTGGAGAACGGTACTGCCTGAAATTGGCAAACAAAAAACAACATAAACGATGCGATGATTTTGGGGTGTATGGCGGTCAGTATCAGCGATATAAACACATGGAACTCACCCTAAAATGGCTGAGTTTCATTGTTTCCTCCTTACTATCCTCATGATGATGTCTGGTCATCCTCCTCGGAGGCGGTGTGGGAGTCCGGACTATCCTCTCTATCCTGGTCTTCGTCTCTCTTAGACTACGGATAGGCTTCACGTCCTTGGTTGGATGAGAGTTTTCAGTGTGCTGTCTCGTTGGACGGGTGGCTTCTAACTGTTACATAAATTTGTGTTTTTATTTTATTGCATTTTTAAGGGCAAATGAGCATGCAGATTAACAGGAAGTAGACCGCTATCCATGGATACCTGCAAACACAGAAGACTTACTAGTGTGTTTGCCGGCTTTTTTTTCTAATTTATAATCTAAATTACAAAGAAACATAATTTAGTAGCTGTTTACAATTTAGCAATAATTAATTATTTTTTATATTCTATAAACCATATGTGAGCAACCACCGGCCCGCTGTAAGATTAGATCTGGCCCTCGAGACAATTTCAAAAATTTCATGTCTAATATCTATCGCTAAAGGTTATGAATACTAGTTTAAAACATTACTTCCAAATGCATTACTTTTTGTATTTACACACTAAAGTTTGATCTGCAACATGTCAAAGGTTGCCCATACCTGCTATAAATGGTCTCACCATATAAGTATGGTAGAATGGCCCCCATGCCTATTATGAAACCTAGTATGAGTTTTAATATCAGCACACTGAAAACATGATACATACTATTTTTTGGCATGGATTCTCCAACGATTTTTGAGATAATGTGCAAAGGTTACAATATGGAACCAACGCTAATATTTGAAGATTTTTTCAGAGAATATTATAGATTTTTTTCGCATTTCATGTTTTTAAATAGTCAAAAAAAAATCAATAATAATTTTGATATCTTTTTCTTCTATATTTTAATATTCCTACACCAACTAAAAAAATTATAGATATTTTTTAGGGTATGTACTTTCACTGCAGCAAGTTGGATCAAAATCAATAAAGCGCTTTTTGAGTTATGAAAAAAAATATGAAAAGTGTCTGACCCGGTTACTTAGCTCAGAAATTTTTCTTTATTTCAAACTCAAAACATTTTAGAATCTACCTATTAGTAAGCCTTTCGAGTTCAAAAATAAAAACTGTTAACATTTTTGAGCCACACAAACTACACATTAACTTTCTAAATGTATTGAAAGTTCTAATTTCTTCAATGAGACATTATTCAAAATCCTATTTTTACTAGTTACTCAAGTAATTGAACAATTATTTTAAATCTTGAAATAAAATAAAAAAAAATATTAATAATAAATATAAACTTAGAATTGGGTTGGTTTTTATTTAATAAAATACATAAAATAATATTTTATTAATTTTAATCATCATCATCACTGTTATCAATAATAACAACATTGATATTATCAGTTGAAAATATGCTAGAAAAAATTTCTGCAGGACGTATTATTCGTGACAAATATCGCCCACGAGCTAAATAGTATATTGCACTGGCCACATGAATACAACAGCCAACCGTTCTGTTTCCAGTAGTATAGTCACAACACTAAGGATAGATCTCATTGATTTCGGTACTATTGGGAATATAATCAATATAAACACAGGTTTTGTTATTTATATGCCGTAATTATACATCTAACTTGATTATATTTGGTGTTTGTTTGACATAGTGCACACAAATATTATTTTCTTCGTCAATTATTTCAGACAAATATGAAATAGCTAAGGATAAATGATAAGAACTTGTGAATATAATTTATAACTATTATTCATTTCATTGTGGAAAATCAAGAAGTTCTGATGCTACCAGTTGTTTAAAAGAGGTTCTTCGTCTATACCATCTATTTTCCTCAACCTCTTCTCTTAATGAATTCAATATATACATCCTTTTATCCACGCAATCAACCAATAGTTTCGGCTAATGAGCCATCTGAACTCAATCGTCTACCAAACTGATTCTGCAAAAATCCAACTGCTTTACATAATAATTTAATTTCTGGAAGAATCTTGTTATCAAGACAGTGATGAAGCAAATTGATATTTTGTATCATATAAAGCTTCAACTACCAATCGCAATTTTGTTACTCGTCTGGACATGTTTACTTCTTCGGTTGATAATTGAGCTTTATTCCCTTTGAGTGCAGGCATGAGTACAGTATAACCTTCTTCGGTAACATGATTTACAGCATCGCGAAAAACCATGGTTTACTATGAATATGTCATTTGGTCATAATAGACATTTAAGATCCTGATTTTGTAACACTTCTTTCATAATAGTAGCATCATTCTGCGTAACATAAAAAGGGCCAACAAAATCAATGATAAACCCATTCATCACAATGACAAACACATTTATGTAAACCATTTACAATAATACAAATTGTAAATGGTTTACATAAATGTATTTTTTTTTTTTTGGATTGATTAAGATTGCCATTGATATGCATCGTTTTTACTTGTTTAATACAGGTTATGTCAAACATCAACACAAGTTGGTATCTTTAAGATTTAATTATTTATGAGCAGTTACCGTTGTGTTAGTTAAAAGACATTCACGCGAAACGGAGTTAAGACCAAATAAAGGCAATAAATCTTTTTCAAAAACTGCCAATACCTCATTAAAGAATGAGGATACTTGTCGTTCACGCGGTAAACCCAACACACTTGCTATCACTTTATTAGAATTTCCAGTCTTCAGTTTAAATAAAAATATAATTAATGCTTGAATAATACTGCGTAGATTTGTGTTTCTCATAGAAGTAAAAAAAATTTCTAATTCTATCACATTTTTCCAAGATAATCCCGTGAGTATTTTTAGTTGATCTTCAGACATATTTTCCTTCATATTATCAAACAAAGACATATTCGCATTTTTTAATAATGTATTGAAAAAAGAATTAATATCAATAGCAATTATTTTATTAAGTGAGAAACAACTCATAAATGCAATAACTCATCTTCAAACAAATTATTTCCAATCATATGTATATGGCGACAATGATTACCTTCTGGTATAAAAATATTTGTCTCTCTAAAAATATTACGTGTTCCTAAAGGTATCCGAATAAGATTCTTTGTAGGTCTACAAATAAAACAATACTTATGAGTAGAAACTACACGTTGCATATCTACATATACATATATTCATCATTTTTAGAAATATTCACTATACTATCAACAGGTTTAGAAACATAAGGTTTATAACACTGAACATTAAGATCATTTGATTTGTTTTCAATTGAAATTGAATCTGCTAAGTTGAAGGTACTGATGATAAACTTACCAAGGCTGAAGTTCCAGTGTTATACGGAAGTAATCGGCACGTTCCACACAAAATATCACCAATTACAATCAGATCCTTAGTATAAATATTATATAATCTTTCATCTTTATCAGATATAATTACTTTTATTTTACCAGGAAGTTTGTGAATAAACTTATCACATATTTTACACTTTACAAACATGATTTATTGTTATTACAATATAAAAAAAATAAATAATTGTACTTCAATACACACTTTAATGTCAATGATTTTACAAGAATAAAAACAAAAAATACGTAACGCACGATATTATACATGTGTCTACAAAAATATGTTAAGACGTGTTTATTTTTTGCGCGGCGAAGATGCAAATAGCAAACAAAGAACCAGGGTCTTCAAGGCATAGCAACTGTAAATAAAATGCAAAAGTGTACTCATTGATTTTAGTTGCTAAATTAATGTTTTGACATTATAAATACTGCCCTCTGTCATATTAATTTTCGACTAATAATAATAATTTGACAATGTTGCTATATTATGATATATAGTTAAAATATTGTTTTATCATTGGAACAATATTAATTTGCATATTAACCATTAACTTCTGTTTTAACTGTTATTCACTATTTGACTGAAACAATTACTACAAAAAATTTACAAACTTGTTTAAGGTGCCAATTTATAAAAAAAAAAATGAAATGCTTTTTTTCTTAATGTTGGCAATAATTTACCATCTAACCTGTTAGGTAATTGTACCAAGCTACATTTATTACTGCGTAGAATATCTTAACCTTGTGAAATCGATATTTGTTTAATTTGAAAAAGTATTTCAAGATTATTGATTGTTGCTTTTTGTAATCAAAAAGATCAAATGTCTTGCCACAAGTGCTGTGTTCTCGGATGTAATTCCAATAGAGGTAAGTCAGTGATCCATACTATTCAAATTAAGTAGGTACACATTTTGTAACTTGTTTTTAGAAATAGTCTAAATACTAGGTTGTTTTAAAAATATTAGATTTTATCTTGTTTTAGATCTTTTGCAATGCTAGGCTAAATGCTTAAGGTTCTTTTCCTCAATTGCATATACTCATATTAAGGCATATTCTGCGAAAAAGAATTGATATAGTGCATTTTTATATAATCCGATGCTTTTGTTACTTACTTTGTAATAATCTATATAATCATAGAAAATACTTGTGCCTGACTAGTGTAGTGGCTATTCAAGTGTGCTTTCTTGTTTTTTCATTTAAGGGAAGAAATTGTTAAATAATCACATGTACATTTTTACGAGAGGAAATCTAATAACATGTATTTCTAAATCCAGTTATACATGAAGAGTTGTTTAAAACATGGGTTCACAATATTGGAGGAGATATTATCGATCTTGAAAAAAACTACATTTTCAAGAATTGTAGAGTATGTGGTAAACATTTTGAGTGAATGTGGTTTATCAATTACAATTGAATAGGAAAAGATGCTGTACCCACACTTTTCTTGAGTGGAGGGTTGTTTTTGGAAACAATTTAAGAGTTATTTACTCTTAATTTGTTTAAGAGTAAATAACTCGATATTTTAAACGAATAATCAATATTACAGGTTTATTTATGTTTCATAAATCTATTACAAATGTTACATCTCAAGCGAGGATACCTTTAATGAATCTGTCTTCAAATAAGATGCTAAGACAAATAGGTAAATTGATAACAATTTTGGTAATATACTTTTTGTTGTTATTTTATTTATGCAATACTTCTTTACAATACAAGTTTTATTTGGCGGGCGTCAGTGTTGGGCAAATCAACTAATTTATTCAATCAATTGATCAATCATGATTGATCTAATCATGATTAATTTAGTCATGACTAATTTAATCATAACTAACGAGATCAATCATTAGTCATGACTAAATTCGTTAATCGCAAATCATCAATCATTAGTTTTAATCATGAATGTATGACTAAGCTCGATGCACAGGTGTTGGTACACTACACATACAGGGTGTAAGGATCAGCTGACCGAAGTCTCAGACCATCATCTTGAGTAAAGTACTGAAGGAATTAGGTTCGGAAATGAAAAAAATTTTTGACTCTGCATACAAAATATTAAAGTCGGCTGCTAATTTTGTATAGAAAGGCCAAAATTTTTTCCTTTCCGAGAAACTTACGTAATAACACTCTCGACAATTGTACTGTCAAAAAAAAAATTACATCAAAATTGGTTCATCCACACACACGCACACCCACACCTACACATACCCACACACACACATACCCACACATCTCACACACACACCCACACCACACACACACAAACACACACACCACACATCCACACACACCACACGCATCCACACACACCACACGCATTCACACACACACACATACACCGTCGTTTTTGCGTCGGGGGTTAAAAAGAATTTGATATTCGAAAAATACAATAAAATTATGGTTTTGTAACATCCTGTATATAAAGAGTGTAAGGGAAAACCTCCGGAAACTGAAACCAGGGCTCAGGGCTCCATCCTGACCTACCTCCATGAAGAATTTTTCTCGAAAATGAAAAGAATTTTTCTGACTCTCTCCATACAAAATATGCACTCGGCAGCCAATTTTGTATGGAGATGTCAAAATTCTTTTAATTTCGAGAACAATTTCTTTGTGGACTTTGCTCAGGAGGATTGTCTGAGTCCATGGTTTCAGTTTTCAGGGCTGTACCTTACACCCTGTATCAAACGATTGATTTTCTCTTAGTGCCTTACGAGTATTTTACGGGGCATGTATTTATCTGACCACCAAAAATACTGAATTTTACACTAAAACACTAAAGTCTAACCTAACCTACAGTAACGTTTTGTGTGCAATACAGTATTTTTTAAGATGCAGAAAAATATTTTACTTTACCCGGTATTAAAAATATCAATCATAAATAAATAATCATGATTATTTGATTAAGATTAAAACTAATCAATCGTTAGTCATCACCTCGTGATTAAACTAAATAATCATTAGTCTTCAATCATAACTAACACATTCAATCATTAGTCATCAATCATTAGTTAACTAAATTTTGCCCAACACTGGCGGGCGTGCCTAAGTTACCAGTGCAGCACATTGTACAGAGAGCGCCACAAGCTAGCTGCTCTTCACATCTGAGTAAACATTCTTAGTTCTGTATATTTATAATATATCATTACTCAGTTTTTATATATTATCAAATATTTAATTCAGAGAAGTAACTTTTAATCAGTACACTTAAAAATGTTTAGATAAAAGAAGACACATTGTTAAGTATCAAAATAATAGACCTTATTAAAATTTATTGATAATATTCATTCATAAGTTAAGGTATAGGGTTTCTTATGACATTGAGTTTCTAATGCTTTTAGAAATGATATAAATATATAATTTTAACACACGTAATAAATAGTAAATTATAATAAATTTACTTACTGACAATAATTCATTGTTATCAAAAAAAAAAAAACACAGTAAAAAAATACTATAAGATCCATTGACTTAACAGTAAATCTTTCTACTTTGTGTGTACAAACTTACATTTGCAGTTAGATTGTATGGAGGAACATATTTTTTAGAAGCTTTTTTTTTATTTTATAAAGCTTTTGTATTTTACTTAGCACCAACTTTGTGTCAAATGTCAACAAAACATGATACCAATGAAGCTAATGCAAATATTTATAGTATGGAATCCTCTCTGTGCAAGTCAGACTCCCTCTTGGCTGGTATCGTTGCCGTGGCTATACATCACTTTGGAATTTGCTAATAGTATCGGTTTGATATGTTAGATTGTGTAAAAGATGCTAAACCACATTTTATATTCAAATATGCAATAAATGTAATATGACCAATTTAACATCATAAATCATAATTTTTTAGCATAAGCAAAATTTTCCAACAATTAATAGTTAATGAAGTTACTCCTTAGATCTTGGAGGTACTGACACAAGTTATTCTCAACTTTATTTAAAAGTAAAATATAACTGACCCGTAGTTACTTGTGACACTTTAGTGTCAAATAATGAAACCATGTCCAATATTAAAAAGATTTTATTTTAATAGAGTTTTGAAAACATGACAATTCTAAAATATTTGTATATAATATGCAGTGTTTTTCCATTCTTTTTCTGTTTTAATATCAATAGACAAAAATTATATCTAATCATTTCTATCATAAATATTTCGTTTTTGCTTTCTTCTTTGACATCTAGTGAAATAACATTACTTATCTAGGTAATCTGTCTTTTATAACAGAATTATTTCCGATTACTGATTGTTTAATAAAAAAACATATATATATTAAAACACTAACTGAGATATAGAGGTATCTTGTTTATGTACCATAATCAATGTAATGTTAATTTCTTTCATTATATAAATAGAAAAATACATCATTTGATTTTGTTTTGCAGTTTAGCCTAGTACATCTGATAACTTACCCCATAACTCTAAGGAAGATATTACACAGTGTGTACAGGTATTTTTATACGAAAGTTTATTTATTTAAGCAGTAATCACATGGATTATCGCTGTATTTTAATATGCTATATTAATGAGTTTCATTGCTATAGATGAATATAAGCTTGTATTTTTTGTCACAAAAATATATTTCCATTTAGCTATTTGAAATAAGCTAATATAACATTTTAAGATATATTTTGTGCATAGCACTGTGAATGTTAAATTTATATTTATTGTTATCATAAACAAAAACACATTCTAAATAATATAAATGCAATTTTAAAGTTTTCACAGTATTTCACTTTTAGTCGGTAATATACAAAAATGGGTTCTGATCTTTTTTGTAATAAAAAGTTAAAATGCCCTTGCTTATTTTGCAAAACGTAGAAAAGTTTTATTACTTGACTAGACATCTTTCATATTTGAATGATATCAAATTACTACTAAGGCAAAGCACTCTAATGTACATGCATGAAGTTACATGTTGTGTCTTATATAATTAGATTGGTGAAAAAGTTTTTTCGTATGTTATAAATAAAAAGTTGCTGTAAAATCTCTTTGGTTGTGTTGTTTACATCTGGCTGGTTTTGATACCATTAAATATGTAACATTAAAAAAAAAAAAAAGTAAAAACTGTCCTGCCATTTTTCTATAGTTTTTCTGTCTGCCAAAATATGTAAATGTAAAGTAGAAAATCTATATATTTTGAAGTTTTATTATAAAAAAGGTAAAAATGAGACAAGCCGCAAAAAATTGTGACAACTTTGGACCTAATGCAGTGTCGGTAAAAGTAATATAAAACTGGTTCAAGTGGAAAAATCGGGTAATTTTGATGTCAAAGATGAACCTCACTCTGGTCAAGCTGTGACAGACAAAGTCGATGCCACTTTGGAAAAAGTAGATCAAGATCGGCATATTAGTTCTTATTAACATAGCTGAAGAGCTCGGCAATTACCACAAAACAGATTTAACCCATTTGAAAAAAGCTAGATACATAATGTTTTCAGTGTGCACAGTATTTTTTTTTACCTTTCAACATTTTAAAATTCAAATTATATTTAACTTTTTGTTAATTTATTGTCTATTATCATATAAAAGCTCCCAATAGAAAAGCAAACATAAATAAAAAAAGCAAACATAAAAAACCTTAATATCTTCAAACCTAATTTGACCTAAATATGTGATTTCTGTTTCAAATATTAAGTTGTTTTTTTTTTTTTTTTTTGTTTTAGGAAGCCGTTTTTATACATTCACAGAAAGGCAACTAAAGAAAGAAATGATTGCTACAAATAAAAAACTTAAGCGCAGATTGAAATGTGTAGAAACAAACAAAAAATGTTATGCTGCAGCTAAAAAGTTTAGGAAATTAAAATGTTTTTTAAAAGTGGCAGCAAAAATGACACCTGGAGCACAACTACTATTTAAAATCCAACAAAGAGAAACGAAAAAGAGATGTCAAGGTCGAAGATATACCAGAATATTGGCTTTGTCTCACTACAAACAGGGTCCAAAAGTATACAATTTCTTATCACAACTTTTCATTCTTCCGTCAGTCATCTTTACCTAAAATGCTGTCAGATATGCAAATTATGTCAGGCTTTAATGGGAACCTCGAGGAATTAAAACAAAAGTTTAGCAAAATGAAACCAGAACATGGATTACATTCAGTCCTTTTCGATGAAATGGTAATTTCACCTAATTTGCAATATAATGAGAAGGATATTATCACTGGATTCAGAACTTTTAATAACGAACAAAGTATAACTATTTCTAATCATGTACTAGTGTTTCTAGTGTTGTAATCATGTAAAGTAACAGGTATAGTTAAAAAGTTTAAACAACCTGTATGGTTCACATTTACAAATGATCCTATGAGAGCAATTGATTTAAAATTAATTATCAAGAGATTGATAGCAGTATTAGAAACCGGGTTGGAAGTGTGCTGCACAATTTGTGATCAATCACAAAACTACAGGTCTGCAATAAGATTGCTCATAAATGATACGAAGGAGGATTATTTAAAGAAAGGGTTAGAACTTAAAGAAGAAATATTTGAAGTCAATAATAGATCAATAATTCCTTTATATGATCCACCACACTTGTCTTAAAGGCATAAGAAATAACTTGCTTACAAAGAATCTTCATGCCAAAATTAACGATAAGCAAATTGTAGCAAAATGGAGTCACATAGAAACAGCATACGACTTAAATCTTAATTTTAGAGGTTTTTCTTTGATGATTAAATTGTTAGAATACATGTTGTTCCTAATAAAATTAAAAAAAAAAAGTTTACATTTGCTGCTCAAGTGTTAAGTACAAATGTAAGTGTGAACATGGGTTTTATGTCAGGTAATTATCATGTATTTCTGCAATCATTTACAACTGTTTTAATTGTCTACTTATTTATTGTTATAAGAGTGTTAATGTTATAAAAAAACATGGCATTCAAAATATTTCTAATAAGTTTTTATGATTCTATGAAAATTAACAATTATAATCATGTCTGTATACTGAAATGCTGTATTACACATTATAATAACAAAATGCTTTTCTTCTATAGAAAGGGTGTTAATTCCTGAGTGTGCCGAAACAGCAGAAGGTATATTTTTTGACAAATTATTTGATTCCATTAATGGAGCTTTTGCAACTGTAACCAATGGAAAAAATATAGCGTTGCGTTAACACCTACATCAGTACACCACCTATTTTGGAAAGATGCAATAAGAATAATAAAGTCAATGAAATTTGAATGAAAAAAAAAGAAAATCTGGCATCACATATAAAAAACTAGGCACTGTCCCAACTTTACACAATTGGATGAAAACCATCAATGGTTTGTTGTTTTTGTCCAAAAGGCTTAAAAATAAATATGGCTGGGATTCTATATTGCCATGACATCTAAATCAGGACTCCTTAGAAAATTTCTTCAGGTCTGTAAAAAACTATGCGGTCCGAAATGTAAATCCAACTTTTTTTTTAATTTCATAGCAACACATAAATCTTTATTCGTAAGTAAATAAGTAATTTAATAAAAAATAATAAGTAAGCATTCAATAGCAGGTAACTGTGAAAATGATCGTTTTATGGAGTTATTATTTGGTAGCAAAAGACTTAATAATGCAAGAAAATATAGAAATAAATGAAAATCATTTCTTTTTAATATCCAGTGGAAATTAAGGTGTGTTGGAAAATTCCGTGCTAGAATATCTGTTAGGTTTTATGGCTAGAGAGTGCAAAAAAGGTTTTAAAAGTTGTGAGCAGTGTAATAAAAGTATGTTAAATGATGCATATAGTAGTAAAAGTTCTTATTTGGAAAAACGAGAATATGAACAAAATAAATATAATTTAACTTATCCATCGGACCATCTTGCAGAATGTGTTACAGACATAAATTTAATTTGTTACACAATACTAAAAGGTAAAGCAAACAGCAAATGTGTTTCCCGATATATAAAATTAATAATCGCTATTAATATAGATTTTATTTTTATTAACTGCATGGAGCATAGTGCACATTTAAAAGCATTTACATGTAATTATTCGGTAAAGTTTTTCATTAATAGATATTGTAAAATAGTTAATGAATTGTTAAATGGGAAACGAACCCAATATGATGAAAATGATTTGCTACAAAGAACAGCCTTTGAATATTTTAAAGGCTGTAAAGAAAGAAAAAAGAAATTGACTAATTGCATGATTTTTTATTGTAATACTAGTGACCCACTCCGGCTTCGCACGGTGAATACCAATTAATTTATTTGGTCAGATGGATAGGAACGGTCACGTGACGGCGTTACGAAGTGCCTTCCTACCCCCAAGAAAAAAAAATGAATTTATTAGTAGAGGAAATATAACAAAACTAATGAAACTGTTGATCCGATCGTTACCAAGCTTCATAGAATCATCTGCCGGGCTCTGAACTAAATCTGACTGAAGACTTCATGTGAAATGTCATTTTTCAATAAGAAAATTTATTTATGTATGTTTATGCATGATTATAGTTTTGACAATAAACAGCGACCACTTAATTTAAAATATCTTGTTACTTCATTGTGTGTATTGTTTTTAATGTTCTTTATGTTATAATAAATCTATGGATAAGAACGAAAGTACTTTTTAGACGAAAATGTTTAAAAATTATTTTTTGGTATCATGGGTAATAAAATTTAATAACCTGAAGCATATTTGTCTAATAATAATATAATTATGTATAAATGTGTAAAACATAGGTCATAAAACATATTTCTTATTTAATTTTTTTTTTGTTTCATTTCATTTCAAATATTTGAAAAGTAAATTTAAAGTATGGTATATAAATTGGTAATACCGCCATCTCACGATGAAATTATTCATTAAAATTATTATTTAATAAGCGCCATCTCTTACACAGTCTCAAACGATATTTCCAAAAATCGCGCGAGTTACGACTCTATACCCCACTATATTATTCTTCTCTATGCAAAGGACAGCCACTACTCATAAATACATGACATCTATAAGGTATATACCTCGAAAAATCCTGAATTTATATTTATTATTAATGTTTTTTTTATATTTTAAGATTTGAAATAATTGTTCAATTACTTAGTAACTAGTAAAAATAAGATTTTGTATAATGTCTCATTGAAGAAATTAAAACTTTCCATATATTTAGAAAGTTAATGTTTTTAATTTGTGTGGCTCAAAAAAGTTGAAAGCTTTTATTTTTGAACTTGAAAGTTTACTAATAGGTAGATAAAATGTTTTGAACTTGAAATAAAGAAAAATTTCAGAATTGAGTAACCGGGTCAGCCACTTTTCATATTTTTTTTGTAACTCATAAAGCACTTTTTTATCCAAGTTGGATAAAAATCACCCTAAAGAATATCTATAATTTTTTTTTGGTTGGTGTAAGAATATTAAAACAAAAAAAAAAAACTACAAAATAATATTTGATTTTTTTGACCATTTAAAAACATGTAGGAATGTGAAAAAATCTACAATTTTCTCTGAAAAACTCTTCAAAGATTGGTGATGGTTCCATACAACCTTTGTGCATTATCTCATAAATCGTTTGAAAATCCATGCCAAAAATAGTATGCATCATGTTTTCAGAGTGTGCTGATATTAAAACTCATGCTAGGTTTCATAATAGTCATGGGGGCCATTTTACCAGACCTATCTGGTGAGACCATTTGCTCGTAATTTTCTTCATTTTTCATATAAAAGGCATCTATGGACTGTTTTGAAACATAATATTCTAAATAAAATAAGACTGAACAGATGTGACTTAATCTTTACAAGTTACAGACATTTGTAAAATTTCCATAATAGAAGGAATACAATATAACTTTTACGGTTATCAACACCTTTGACTTAAGCCGTGTCACGATCGAGATATTTGAACAAATAAAAACAATAAGAGAAATAATATTGTACATCGATATCTGTTTCATTATAAACTTTCTGCATGAATGAGCTAGGTTTTGAAATCTGCATTTCATATAACTGAATATGATACATCTATGAACCTGGCAGCTTCAGTCTCATGCCCCATGTCCTGTCTCACCTCCCACTACAAAACATTTCTCTCAAAACTTTAATAACAAATATATGTATATACATATCTATATATATATATATATATATATATATATATATGCATATATGATGCACTTTGATAGAAACAATGTTCCATTTAATTCTCTACATTACTAGCGCATTAATTCATTGTCACATAGTCAATGAAGAAATTAGGACTCTCGAAATGCATGCAGTGTACATGTTTTTTGCGCTGACAATATGACCTCACTGCAGACGCGTCATCGGTGCGCCCACAGCTATCTTTTCATTTCAGATTGAAGCACTCGGCCCTTAAGTCCTCATAGATTATGCACGTCCTGCCATGGTGGTGGCCGCTAATGGGTTCCAACAGTAATTGTTAAAAATACCTACCTGATTTGTAGTTGAGAGTACTGATGCAAGTATCGGTAAACAAAGAACTTAAGGTTTTGAATTTGTATTTTCGAGAGTTCCATTTCTAAGTTTGACATGAAAGTTTGAGATGCAATTATCATACTGCGTATGGTTTTTTTTTTTGACTTCAGAAATATAGTTTGGGGTCGAGGCTATGCAGTGACACTTTTGACTAATTATGGTAAAGTTAAGTGATAGTATTAAACCTATAATGGTTTTCATATAAATTTCATAATTAAAAATCCACCTTTAACAAATTTTTTTGTAGGGTATTTGAGTGCCAAATGAGCAGGCGAGCCATCAGAGAGTAGAGTGGTCGGTGTAGCTTATGAACATTCGCAACCCCAGAGAAGTTACCAGTGCGTTGTTCGCTGCTCGGGAGGAAATAGCTTATCTAATGGAGGAGGGAGGGTGTAGTGAGTTGCAAGAGCAAAAGCCGCTAATTTATGTCGGTTCAGTCAACTAATTAAATGGACTACAAATTGATTTCAGATTATCATGGATAGACATTTTTAAATGTAGTCAATAGTTGTAAGATTTACCAAGTTATCATTCAATGGAAAATTGCTATATCACATCTAAATCCTCACAACTATATATCGGCTAATCACCTACCTTCACAGATCTCCTGGTGAGTATGCCCTTGGGTTCCTCTGGAGGAGGTGATACTTTCCTCTTCAGCCTCGGACCCACTTCCCCCTTCTTGCTTTTCTCAGTTTTCTCTATCTTTATTTTCACTTTTTGCTTAGACAGCGGCATATCGTTAGAATCCTCATTTAGGTAAACCGGCTCTGTCACACCCAATATACAATCTCCAGCATCGGACTGAAATCGTCATTAAAATACATGGATTATTTTATTGCTTGCAGTGATAAAATAAATGTTTGCATCGCAAGTTCAAGAGATATTCGTTTATGTCCTGTTTTATACATTAATTACAGTGCAGATACTAAAAAGGATTTTCAGATTCTCAAATTTAACACTATTACAATGTGATCCATCTATTTTTTTTCCATCACAAAAGAGGATTTTCAAAAAATTAATATATACATTTGAAATATAATTATGCATGACGTCCATAATAAATAATATCATAGATAAGAACCATACACAACATCAAATTTTGAAAAAGCGTCATCGGTCTAGATGTGATAGTTCGTAACTAACAATTTTTGGTAAAATTAGATTTTGATGCAGAAAGCTTCAAATAGTATTTACGGTGCTAACTTGTAATGTTTTAAGCATTAAAAAACATTTAGACAGAAAAAAAAAACAACTTTTAGTGACAAGCATTGTATTAATTCAACTGGTGAACTTCATAAGATCTACTAGTGACACCTAGTATCTTGCACGGAACAACTTTGTTATAGTGAGATCTTGTAAATGACATAATTGTGATTACTTGTAACTGTGCTTTGGCTAATTCGTTTGCTGGGAACTCGGAAGTGCACATTGTTTCAAAATAGCGTCAAGCAAATACAGTTTTCTCTGCAAGAAAGTATTTGTTTTTACTAAAATAAGTATTCTGAGCCTTAAATTTATGATTAGATTACATTATATTGTTCTACTATAGACAGTCAAGATTTCGTTGCGATGTTTGCACTGTTCTACTGACTGTTTTATTAGAAAATTGGTTGCCTATCGAAAATGTAGTTATGAGTAATCACTTCTTTATTAATTAAAAGCCGTCTAGTTGATGGTTATCAGATAATACAATTTATGTAGATATTAGTAAACACGGCCATAACTGTTGACGGTTTTTCTACATTTTTCATTCTTTTACGCATTTGCTTACTCGTAAACTCATAGAATTACTGATTAAATACGGTGGTAGCAGTTATATAACTCGCCAATGCCGAAATCCTACTAATATTGTAAATGTTAAAGTTTGTATGTTTAGATGTTTGTTACTCAATCATGCAAAAAATGCTTAATGGAATTAGATAAAATTTGACATACAGATAGTATATAACTTGGATTCACATAAAAGATACTTTTTATCCTGAATAATTTGCTAATGTTTAGTATAAAGCATAATTCATGTAGCCAATGTTTATTATAACTTTTTTTGCAGGGTCTCATAGTATGGTACAACTCACTTAGCGGAGTGTAGATATGTCAAGCAGACAATCTGAACCTGAGAGTTTATATTCAATAAGTAAACTGAAGCTAGAAAGGGAACATCGTCCAATAATCGGTAACAATAATTTTTATAAGCCATATATATATATCCATCATTTGAAGATGTTCAACTAAAAACCAACACCTGTTTGTCAATTACAAAAAGTAAGTCAAGTACTCAGACTGGGATAGATTCGTGTCAAAATATTTTAAGATTATCTGATGATAGTTTATCAAAAATTATAGATGATCGAGAACTTGTATACATAATGCCACTTAAAGATAATGAATCTGGTATACAGTGCGAAGTTGATAATGAATCTGGTATACAGTGCGAAGTTGATAATGAAGACATAAAAAAGAAAACTGTGCAAATTTCTAAAAAAACTGTAACAGAAAAAATATACGAAGATCCCACAGCAAAATTATGTCCTGTTTCAGACACAATAATAAATAATAAGTCCGGTTTGACAAACAATTTTGAAAATTTCTTTACAAATAATTCAATAACAGAAAAATCTAATGAAATGTACACTCCACTCTCTAATAATCTATATCCTTTAAGTCAGAAAATAGAAAATGAATTATTTGAAGTAAACACTACATTAACAGCTTTGCAAGAGATAGAATTTATAGAATAAAATGAAAACAAAGATGTGACGAACCTGGTAATAGAAGACAATGAACTATTAGAAGCTAAAAATCATGCAAACACAGGTGCAGTTTCTCTTCTACATAACACAAATATAACAGAAAATGATTATGCATATTTTAAATGGTAGCTCAGAGCTTCATAATCAGATTGACAACTTAAATGAAAACCCTTCAAATAATGTTCTCAATCAGGAATGGATAATGAAAATAAACTTACGAGTAACAATAATGTGACAGCTGAAGAAAGTATAACAGGTGATTCTCAGCTTGACACTACCTTGGAAAATATGGACAATGAAAAAGTGACGAAAAATAGAAAGAGAGTAGCAGATCCATCCAAATAGAATGAAACAAAAAATAAAAGAAGAAGGGAACGCGGAGAAGCTAACAACGGATGGACGAAACAGAAGGAAAGAAAACACAAAGAGGTGTAAATAGATATGAGAGAAAACTAGGACCAGGATGTAGTTCGAATCATTGCAAGAAAACAAAAGACTATCTCAAAGTTTTAGGAAAACAAAGAGAATTTATTTTTAATTTTTTATTGACAAAAAATGAGTTGGAATAAAAAAAATGTATTTGAGGTAGTGCATAAAAAAAAAAGACCCCTAAAGCGGCATACTACACTGTGTAGTGTGATGTAATGTAAACTCTATGTAACATAACTTGATTTAATGAAAAACTTTCTAAAATGTCGATATCACTTGGGTTTAGTTGGTTTAGGTGCCTTCCATACAATGATACACTCTCTAAAGCATTACACCCCCTCTCAATAACGACATTGATTAAGTAATATGAAGTACCTTTAAAGTTGCCAAAATTAGTAAAAACTGCACAGTGGTGTACGTTCTTTTGTCGCTTTATTATCCTAGCCCGTAATAAACTCGACTGTCGACATCATGCATACTGAACTTTCTAAGAAATTCATTCTTTTGTTTACAAATTGTGACTGCTTCCACGTGTACACTGTTGTCAGCCATGACTAACAAGTAACTCATGCATTATCTACAGGTTATCATATTCTTAGTTGCTCACAAACTATCAAACTGTAAACATGGCTAGTAAAAGAAATTCACTGAGTATTGACAAAAAAGTTTTACTGATACGCGTAATAAAAACAGGGGAGAAGATAAGTATGTTGGCAGACACTATGGATTTTCTTTTTCTTTTTCTAATTCTTATTTTTTTTCTCTACATTTAATGACAACTCTCTATAACGCCAAAAAATGTCCAGTCTCTTCAGTGTCGTTATATAGAGTATATACTGTATTTCTTCATTTTATTTGAAAGATTATATATTATTCAATGTTATAAGGCTTGTGATCTCCTTGTGTTCACAACGGTAAGTTATTAGTTAGTTTTTACACAGAATCTATTCACTAGATCTTGTTTAAATAATAATAAACTTTTAAACATTTTCTAGTATGCCAAGTTTATAAAGTTGAAAGTTGTTAGTCTTTAAATATAAGTTTTAAGTGCCATTATCAATAAATGCCTAGACTGCATATTACTTCCTAGGTCAAACTAACTAGCTCACAATTTTTAAGATAGGTACTTAATTAAGTTTTTCTATTGTGATTTGAGTCTAATTGTAATTATTTAAAAAAAATAAATACTATTTTAGTATACAAGTGTTTTACTTAGTATTTTTATTTAGTAGTAAGTGCCTATTACCATCTAAGCCAGAGTATGAAAATACCTCGTAAGTTACTTCTACTCATAAAAGAAATAGTAGTGATACCACGTAAATACATTTTCTCAATGAAAACGATATTGATATAATTTACTTTTATAATAATGATATCTCCTATAATATTTTGAGTCAAAATAAAAAAAATCAAATAAATGTACTACAGTTACTTTTAAAAGAACTCTTTTATTTCTCCCGTAAAGTTTGGCAGTTTACACGTATGAGCTATAACATCTAGGCCGACGACACACTGTAACTGCCAGTTACACATTATGTATTCATAAATAAACATGTTGATTCCGGTTTTGAAAGAAACAAAAAAAAAGAACTCCGAGATAATTCACCACTTTTCCAGAACTTATATAACTAAATTTTGGATGGCATTGTTAGAATACTGCACGGATGTTGTTATATTTAAATTACATAATTAAATATGTTATAGTCCTTATAGAATAAATAAAAAGTTATGGAAACAAAAAGAATAAATGATTAAATAGTATAATAAATGTTCTCCTCCTAAATGTTAGAATTAATGTTGCCATTACTAATGTTTTAGTATATTACAATTTTTTTTAAGAACATAAATCAACTTACAGCACCATGAGGCAGCGTCTGCGGCGGCAAACCAAGACGGAGTCTGGTCTTTTTGTTTGTTTGTCTACACATCTCTAAGAACTCATAAAAGTCGTTTATTTTGTCTACGCACAGTTCGCATATCAAAGGGGGCATTTTATCATTTTGATGCACCTACAACATAAGAAAAAGATTTAGTATTGATTTTAATTAAAAAAATATATACACATATGTATATATTTTTATTATCCACAAGTTATAAGATACAACTTAAAAGCTATGAATAGTTATTGGAATCGTAACTTAATAATGTTTAAAATGTCTATAAAGTTGTAATATTATAACTACATGCGCTTCCGCAATCGTGCAATGTTGCCAGGTAGTCATCTTAAGATATAAAATTATCTTAATTTAAAATTGTTATAAGTAACATGAAATAACACCCCGATTTTAGTGAAGTACTTGAAGATCTCTCCTCAACTGTACAAATCCAAGTGAATGTTCAACTACATTAGTCTTCTGAATATTACCAAACAGGTGTGATAAGGAAAATTTGTATTAGTTGAGTTAGGTGTAGGTGGCATGTGAGACATCCGGTCTCCATGCTTAGTCCAGTGAATGTGGGTTCGCGTTATAGTTTTAATTTGATTGTCGAATTATAGTAAAATAGGCATGGCGAAACAGTTAAATCAGTGGGGGATATGAAGAAAAAAGAGTTGACGAGGGCTCACTCCCGAGAACAAAAGCCTAGATAGCAATAAAAGGGGATTTTTAAATACTGATGTGTTAGGTTGAGTATATACAAAAAGAAAGTAAGAACTAATCATATAAATACAGTGAACGTCCTCTTATCTTTAATTGAAGATTTGAAGTCCCGGGTACCCTTAACGGTCACAAGGGGGTACCGACCGAGCTTCAATATACATATGTTGTATGTACAAAAGCTTTTAAAAAGCAAGTTCTTAAAAACTTGTGCGAATTGTTAAAAAAAAATACACACTTCAGAAAGTACTTACTTAACTTCTAAGTCTATTGACATTGATTGCTATTCAATATCATTAAAGCTTCATGCATCTAGCTTTTTGACAATTTAGAATTGAATTTCTAATAGGTAACTAATCATATCTAATGAGATCTTAAATAATGACTCTGACTGTATAACTATCATTGAATACGAATGAAGCTATTTCATCCCAATAGATCTTTGTAAGCAGCACCATCTGTATCACTGAATTATCATAGTATCATTTAATTGATTTCAAAGATTACTAATATGGTTCATCATGTGACCGCCACTTTTCAAATGCAGCCTAATGAGTAAAATCATTATAGTATTAAGTCTACCATATCAGCTTGACACTGAGATTACTGAGTAGGCTTTTAAACCGAAGAAAAATTGATCCAAGCATATTAACAGATCAAGTCACAGTAAGGCTTGTAAAAAATAAAAGAAATTGAGAGTTTTCATCATAATAATGTCATTCAATTTAATTTATAGCATATTAATAGCGGGGCGTTTCAAACTCTCATTTGCCAAAATTAAATGCTGCCTGGTAAAGTTATCAAAATATATTGTTTAACTTCATGATTGACAGTTAATCGGTAATCTTAGAGTTAATGTTGGGATGTGTGTGGGACCACCACCAAATGCTAGAGTTAACTTTCAAAATTTTGGTATTTGACATTGATGGCATATTTTAGTTTCAATTTATTCTTTTTATTATTTATGGTAATAGGCAATAATTGGGATTATTCTTTGCAATCAATTTCGGAAACTTATAACATCTATGAAATTAAGAATCATATATTATGCGCTTATCGTAACTGATACCAACCTGTCAGTCAACATTTAACTTTATCAAATGATTTTATGAAGCAACAGAATTTTCAAGTTTTGCTGAAAGCTTAAGTAAATATTATGTTTAATAGTCAAAATTTATAGATGTTTGTCTGTAACATGCATTAACAGAAAACCCACTGCTGACCCTCGAATCTATTCTACACTACGAACACCTATCCAATGAATTGAATATTGATTCAAGAGGATAGACAGATATCAAACACCTAAGCAAATGTTTGCACTGAGTGCATGGCTATATGACGCGTGTGGTGGTTAGGAGCTCATTAATTAGTGGTTTTAACACTCTTGACACCTTCATGAATGTGACTATCTGCATTTTACTGAGAAGGAGCTGATCTGACATGAAACATATTTAGCGGACTTAGATAAATAAAATACTAACACTTCCTTAGTTGTTTGATATGTGTGTATATTTAATTCATTGGTTATTTCTGAGGATCAGCGGTAGGTAGCATGCTGCATGTTGCAGGCAAGCATTTAATTACGAATACCTGCAGATTAATACCCCACACAACAGAATATTTAAAATTTATATATTAAACACTCTAAGGTTTTGAAACACTGTGCTGTAATTGTTTTACATCATGTGCTAAACTTTGGAGATCTACACCGAGCAGTCACGTTTCATACACATGTCAATTTAAATCAATAGACAAGACAAATTTTGAGGCATTTTTAATTGATATCATGTTTAGAGATCTACATCTATATACATAGATTATCGACATAGAAAATATTGAGGATCCTTTTATTTACATCTTACTCCAGATGGAATTTATGAAAAAAAAATATAAGCTAAATATGGGAAACATATAGGAGAAAAACATACAGAAGAGTTGAGTAAAGATCTCAAGAGCAATAAATAGAAAGATTTATTAGTGAGTGAGCGTAATACATAAATAGAGGAAATAATAGAAATGCAAATTGTTGTACAAAATAAATTAAGAATCATATAAGAAAATGCCTAGTTGCAGCATTGTCTCATCTTATGAAAGTAAAGATTCATTGTTTTGTTTGTTTATGTGCTCTTATCAAGCTTTTACTTTTCTTATACTACAGTCCAATTATAGTTATATTTATATAAAATGCAATATACAAAAATATTTAAGTATTATTTGAACTAAAAATTTAACTGCAAAACCTTGTATTTGAAAAACTACATTTAGTATGTTTATATAAATATAACCTTCATTTTAGCTTGTATAAGCTAAAATTATGAAGGAAGACTGTATAGTCTAAATAATAAATATATTGTATATAACACAGGTGTTTAGTTATGAAGTCATTGATATCACCTGCATTCTACAAATGTATTAATAAAATTTGGTGTGTTTTGTTTATTTTACAGTGATAAATATAGTGAATGTTGTAAGAGCGAGTTAGTATAATCAATATGTGCTACGTCACACGACGCCGTGGTCGTAAACAATAAAAATGGCGAAATAACAATATAGCCTAAGGATTCATATCGACCGCTATAAACTCAAATAATACCTCTATTTGTACACATTCCCTTATTTTTTGCCTTAATTCGACATCTTCCTCGATGTCCAAGGGAATACTCTGTATTATGGGCATTTTGTAGCCCCCACCAGCGCCGCAAAGTCGGCACGCTCTGAATATCTCGTAAATAGATTGCTTCTCGCTCTTTGTGTTCAATAAACGATCCATTTTGGAGTTCATTTCTATTGCCTTTTGGATGATATGATAAAAAAAGCACTAGTATCACTGCAAATTACCGCTTTTCCGCCATAATCGGCCATAACTATGCGCGCTGCCAACCAATACGATTGAATTGGGTTGAGTGATGTTGAAATTTGACATTTAAAAAATCTGAACATGTCAATAATGAATCACAGTCGAGAAGAAAGATTTCCTCAAATTTAAAAATTATAGATTAATAAATATCTATATGTGATTTGAAATAACGACAAAGATTTTAAATTGGGTTGCCAGTGGTATCGAAACTGCCGTATTAATTATAATGACTGTACGTACGGCATAATGTATGAAATCTACCGATGTGAAGTTAGTCACGAAAGCCTCGCGATGGCGTAAAATGGTAATGCGGGGGAGAAGAAGGAAAAGTCGAGGAATGTGGAACCCGCGCATTACATTACTTGCAGGCAATCAGAGAGGCAGAGTTTCGTGCGTTGTACTGTACGTGTTACATAGTTTCTAGTAATGGCGTTCAAAGTTTTCCTCACATTTTGAAGGATATGTTTATGCTTATGTTTGTAACAGAGGTCATTTCGTCAACAGGAGCTTATGTATGAACGCCATCTGTTGAAATATAAATGAACGAAGTCGATAAGTATGAAATATACTACTTTGGCAATTCGCTATTACATGGTTTGCGTTAACACGACGTTTGCAATATGTTTCATGTAATGATAAGAGAATGAACACTACAAGGTTTCTACATGTTCCGAAAGTGAGTAAAATGTTTGATTTATTTATATACGTAATTATGTCTCAACGTTGCATAATTCTGGGTTGTTCTTTTTTTTTTGTTATGTTTTATACTTTATATATCATCAACCTGTCTTTATAAGCCTAGTTTAAAATATTAATTCGTATCATTCTTCCAATTACCCGAATGTTCTTTTGTAGAAAGATATACTCTTGTTAAACTTACGGCTGTGCAATTAAAACAGCCATACCAGAGTTTATTTTAATATTTCTGACTTTTTTATTAACTTATTTCTAACGACATATTGAAAATCTCATTTTTTAACTGTGTAGTCTAAGTATTAGTGTATTGTGTGATCATTAAACATGTACTTTTATTAGAATACTTTTGAATGAGAAATCCTTTTTTATATCCAGTGACTTTATTATCATTAATATTAATTGCTTAATATAACTATAATATAAATATGAAGTTTTACCATAATGATCAACTTAATATAACACCAATAAGTCGTTACACTAACTAATTAATTTTGGAAACCAATAAATTTCTCTTATATATAACCCTAGTTAAAATAATTACTTTAAACATGTAAAAAAAAATCATGTTTAAATGAACATATACTATGCTTAATATAACCACAGTATGTGTTGTTTCTGTTCATCATTAGCAGAAGTGAAACGTGAATTATGGTACCGCTCTTAGAAACTCACCGTAAGTATGGTTACTGCTTTTATGTTAAGGAAGAATAATTTTAAAATCGACTATTTTCCGTTAACCTTATTGACAGTTAAAGGCGGAAACATATTTATGTGTCGTGGCGTGTCGTGACGATTACTGTCGTGACGGTGAGTGTGCACACTAAAGTGTCGTGTCGTGGCGTACTCTGGCGTTATTTCTGAACAGTACTTGACGAACCTTTGCAGTGTTCAAACATAAATAATGTTTTCTTCTGATTCGGATAGTGATTTTGATGAAGACCTTCAATTTCTCTTAGCAATGAAACTTCTTAAGAGCAAAAGAAAAGAAGATACTGGGTTCACCCTATAAACAGAGGAGACAAGACAAAGGTGAATTTCATCGTCTTGTTAGAGAACTGGAGAGTGACGATGAGAAATTTCATCAGTACTTTAGGATGAACCAAGCACAATATGAGGAAATCCATTCGCTGATTGAAGGAGACATAAAAAAAGTACATACGAAATTTCGTGAACCCATAGGTACTAAAGAAAGACTTGCGTTATGTTTAAGGTAAGTTTTATTTTCTTTGAAAAATATAATTGACTGTGCTGTTGCACGAGTTAGGTTAACAATCATTTATCATGAAACTAACTTATATGAAATCAACGTTTAAGTAATCACAACCTGCTGTCTTATTTATTAGTTAAAAAATTATCTGTTTATCATTAAATCATTAGTTTAACCATTATTTTGAATTTATTCATCTTCAAAATTTATACTGTCATAGTATGCTTTCATGTTATCTGAAACAACAGGTTTTGAGTGTGATCGGATGGAAATGATGATGACTGGATATATGTGGGTGACTGAGCGTGTATAGGTGACTGGGTGCATGTTAGTGATTGATGAACGTCTGCAGTAGTTTGGATGTATGTTGAAGAATCAGCATGATTTTGTGCGCGATGTAGTAGGAATTGATAACTCGATATATGTGGGTGACTGATCGTGTGAGGGTGACTGGTTGTATATTGGTAATTCAGCGTTTGCAGTAGTTTGGATGTATGTTGAGGACTGATGTTGTGGAGTTGATTGGATGAATCTTTGAGTTGTTATTTTTATAGGCGTTTTTAAAATTTTGTCTCTGTGTTCCAATTGCCGTATTAATGCTTGGGAAATAGCGGTGTGCAAGTCTAATTTTATTTTTGTTTGTTCAAGTTTTGGCAGCGCTTTTAATTCTTTACTCATGCTAAGGAAAAATAGATCAGTTTCGTCCATGTCTTGTCTAAAATTTTGCTTCTGACGTCTTAAATCTTGGGAAGATTTCATCAAATCATACAACTCTTGTAATTTGGGTTCTTTATTAGGTTTTCCACGTGAGGAACTGGATTGTGATTGACTGCGTGAAGTACTGGGACTTTCTGGAAGACTTTCGTCGGGAGACTCTTCTGTGGGTGGTGATTCTGGTGTAGTTGTCACATTTGTTTTTGTACTTCTACATTCCATATAAGGAAGAAGAAAACTCAAGCTTTCTTCATATTTCCAGGGCACCAACGCCGCCGCAGCCTGCCCACTTTTCTTATTCCTTCGTCGCTTCAAAGCGCTGGCGAAAGCATTCCTTAGTTTTGCCCAGTCATCCTTGCATTTATTTACTGTAACAAATAATAATAATTGTTTATTTCTTTTCAGATTTTTAGCTACTGGAAACACTTTTCGATCATTGGCCTTCAACTATCGAATGGGATTTTCTACTGTGAGAGTTATAGTACAAGAAGTGTGTGAAGCCATTTGGAAAAATATGGCACCTATTGTAATGCCTACACCTTCTGAACAAATGTGGAAAGATATTGCAAATAACTTTAAACAATTTTGGCATTTTCCAAATTGTATTGGAGCATTAGATGGCAAACACGTTAACATAATTTGTCCTATAAACGCAGGTTCTACTTTCTATAACTATAAACAAGAACACTCCATAGTTTTACTTGCATTAGTTGATGCTCAATACAAATTTATCATGATTGACGTAGGTGCGTATGGTCGAAACAGTGACGGTGGCATATACGAGAAATCTTTGATGGGAAAATTATTTGAGCAAAAAGCATTAAATGTACCACAGGATGAACCACTGAGTGTAAACTCACAACCTATGCCATACACTATTGTTGCTGATGCAGCATTCCCGTTGAAACCATATTTGTTAAAACCTTATCACAAAGACAAGCTAGTTAACAATGATGCAAATAAAATATTTAATTACCGCTTATCACGTGCACGCCGGTGTGTAGAAAATGCGTTTGGTATTTTACGGGCTCGATTTCGTGTATTTCATGGACCTATGCAAGTCCAACCGGACATGGTAGACAAGATTGTGCTAGCTGCCTGCTGCTTACATAATTTTTTAAGAACAGAAACATTGCTCCCTGAAGAAAATTTGATGGATTCTACTGACCATAGCAGCAACATCGACTGTCTAATTAATATTGAATCTTTACCAAGAAACCCATCAAAAACGCTGTTTATGTCAGAGAAATACAAAGAGTATTTTATTAGTCCAGAAGGGAGAGTACCATGGCAAATAGAAATTATTCGCCGAGGTAGACAAAATTCTTAAATAGTATTAATTGTTAATTTTGTATATTTATTCATTATCTCTTTTCAAATAAATAATAAAGTAAAATACAACTTTATTGACTTACCTGGTTGTTCTAAGATTTCAGCGATTTCTTCCCAAGCAGCATTTCTCATGAAATGATCCTTGTAATCTTTACACTTAGAATCATATATAACTTTTCTTTGGCGTACGAGTTCTATGAGATCGTCAGTCATTTTTTAAATTAAAATTTAAACCCGCTAGATGTTTGCGCCACGAGCCACGCGCCGTATAGAAACACATTTGTCTGTTGTGCCGTGTCGCGCCATAACCCCCACCACCGCTCTGGCGCAATCGGTGGCGAGCAGTCCGCGCCACGACAGAACGCTTTGCGTCACGACACGACACGCAAATATGTCCCTAACCATATTAAATGTATGAAACCGATATGCTCCTGGCGCGCCACGACACGCCACGACACGTAAGTATGTTTCCGCCTTAAGGGTTCTAATGATATATTAAATTGACAAATCAAATTGTATTGCCCATTGTGCTGATTTCAAATCATATTTAACTCAATAATAATAAATATCACGCGTGCAGTAGAATATTATAGTTGTGTAATCCATCCTAGTAAATTTAGCTGGTTATTCATATTTTTTATTAAATCCTGACGGTTTTTAACCGATTAACTCTTGACCGTTCCTCAGAATTTTTTCTATATACCTGAAAACGTCCCTTAAAATGTGATCATCAAAATAAATGTTTTAATTAGGTAGTGTTATATTTTTAAATCGTTAACACTATACTTAGCTGAATATTTTGCTTTACTTGAAATAAAAAAAAAATATTGTCAAATAGCAGGGCATGCAATATTGCCATTTATGATTCCGCGGCTGTGAATTGCGCTAAGATAAATTATTTTAACAATCAACCATTGTAAAAGAAGAATTATTAAAAAATTTTCGTGTTTTGGAAAGTAGTTGCAAACGAACTGTATCATTTGTTTAAATTTCGCAGCAAGAGGTAAACGACCTCCATAATTATTTGTATTTGTAATATGTTTGTATTATCGTGTCAAATTATAGAGAACGTGTTCAAGGATGCAACGGCTGAATTTTTAACGCGGATCGCAATTATTTCGCGTAGTAATATCGCTTTAAAATAATTTAGCCGTGTATGTATATTTCGTCGTGTGTGGCGTTTTATTACGCAGAACGGTTTTAAAAGCGTTCGCGTGAATAATGTGTTGCGTTTATCTTGTGCAAAAGGTGGAGAAAACGTCATCGTACATTCATATCGGATCTTAACATCGAAATGCTAGTTTGTAAATGTTCGTGTTATACGAAAACTGAATACAGAGGACACCTATTTACTACTGCGCTTTGAAGGGTTCTCCGCTGGCAAAATTTATAGCTACCCTGTAATTGTGTTTGTGTTGAAAAATTTTCTTGCTCAAATTGTGTAATGTTGTGACGCTCAGAGTAATATTGCACAACATGTAAATGTTTAGTGTTAAATAACTAGGAATTTAAAAATATAAACCTCTAGCAGCAGACCTTCCATGTCAGTTTCTTGTGGACGGTTGCACTGAACTGTATACTGCTTTGGTTTGGAACCAATTGTGTTTGAATTTCTTAGGCGATAAACAAAGTTCTTAATGTTCATTTGTTTGGATTGTTAATGTACTAAATTTCTTTTGTCATTTATTGTGAGTTTATTTTCCATGCATTATATTACTTTGTAAAATATTTTAAATAATCGTTCAACATGCGTTCCAATTGCATAATTGGTAATTCACAGCCATAACAGATAAATCTAGAAACATCATTGACGTTGATACCTTTTGGTGAATGTACTTATTGCAGTTTTCATCATGTACAAATGACAACAACGAGTTGAAAGTGTAAAAGGCAGTTGATTTACCATCAAAGACCAGCACTCATTATTTTGGCAGACAAGATGTTCCAGAAACCTGCATTTGGTGCCAATACTTCGAGCTTCGGTATGTATAATGAATTATAATGTAATTTTATATATATTTATTTTATTTTATATATATGTAATATAATTTTATATATATATATATATATATATATATATATATATATATATATATATATATATATATATATATTGAACTGTTTAATAGAATTATGGACTGATACTTAAAAGAAGGTGACCCATGATAACATAATTTAATTTATTTGAAATACATCCTAATTTTCAGTTATACATATTTTTGTAATTTCTAGAAAGTGCAAATTCACTCATGTATAAACATATAACTAAAATTTTACATTATCATTTTTGTGGTGTAGCAGCAATTTATATATATATATATATATATATATATATATATATGTATACACTAGCTGACCCGCCCGCTTAGCTGGGTAATTTTTATTATAAATAAAATGGTGAAGGATTTACGGAATTCGAAAAATGAGTAGTCTAGAACCATCTACAAATCATCCCGCATCAAATGGTCCCAGTTCCATGTATATACATTTAGTAGTTTTTATGTGATTGGCGAACAAAGACAACCTATTTTCATTATATATGTATAGACATATATATATTTATAAAATATATAATCCTTATTTTATTTATGCTTAGTTTCATAACGCTATTTAAATGTAATCATTACTTGTCATTCTAAGTAAAAGAGTTTTTCATCAAAAAGGAAAAATGATCAACTTTATATATTTAATGATTTAAACTGTTTTCATAAGATATTACTCAGTGTCTAAGTAATATTTGAATACAATTAAAACAAAATATTTTGAAATGTCATTAGTAGAAAAAATTATCTGCTTGGTTTGGTTAATAAGTTTTTAACAAAAAAATATGTTCACATAAATGTTTGTAATGTATTTTCATAAATTGAATAATATCATTGAGTAGCGATTAAAGTTCTTTTATGTTCAGATTCTGATAATTGTGCTAGGTGTGGAAGAGAACAGTTAATTTCTCTTTTTTTCACAGAAAATTGACCATTATCTTGGTTTGGTCATATTTTTTGTAATTTTTGTATCATTTAGTTACTCCAAAAGCTACAATTCTGATTTCTTTTGTTTCTAAACATGAATTTAATTTAATTTGAGTTTATTTTTTATTGTGATGAGCTGGAGTCTAACGAGTCAAATAGTTTTTAGCTTATTTTTCAATTTTTTTTTAATTAAAATTTTTGTCTAAATTTTACTGCATGCATGTACATTATTGAACTAAATTAAAACATAAAAAAACAATATTAATATCTTAATATGATAAATAACGATGTGATATTAAAGAATGAGATTCATATCTTAATAAGATAAACAACAATATGATATAAAAGAATGACATTATTTCTCTTAATCATATTTGCATATATATTGCACAATTCACCAACATTCATAAACTTGACAAAAACGTGATTACATTGATTAAAACTTGATTAATCTTGATTGACCAATTAAATGACTCAGAATAATCAAATTTTTAAAGTCCTGTTGAACAGATTAAAATATTTTGTTGTATTAATAATAAATAGTATAAACACAATAAACATATCTAAATATATCAAAAATTAAATATAGTATTAATACAAAAACAATATGCATTGAAGTCTTTATATTTACATTGTGTAATATTTACATGTAAGAGTCATATCTATATTAATCATTAATGTAATTGTAATTATTTCTATTTATATGTATAAAGAAATCTAAAACCTTCGCCTGAAGTAGAGTAGCTCATTCTCTTAATGTATTTGGATTAAAAGTGTTTTCATACCACCAAAATTTATGAAGAAACATGTTTGACTTTGCTTGCGCCTACAGTGAAAAATCGCTATGCTTTTGCTCGACTTTAACTTAAAATTAAAAAATATAGCAGTCAAACAAAAATGTTGTTAGTTGTCAAACTGATGTGTTGCACGAATTGTCAGGATTAGCTTTGACAAAGTCATTTTTTTGTTAATAAAAAGCAATTATATTTTTTTTATGCCGGTGACAATGTTATCAGTAACAAATTACATGTGCTGTATAAACTATAGGTTCTGTCTTTCCAAGTTTTGCATGAAAAAAAATTAAACAAACAAAAGGAAACATTAAACAACATTTCATGAAATGTTGTTTAATGTAGTAAAAATTATCATTTAATGATTTACCTCAAACCTACCCTTTTTTAAAATCTTTGTTTGTCTGTCTGTCTGTGTCCTTTTATAACTTAAGAGTGGGTAGTCCAATCTTAATGAAACTTGGTATACAGTAAAAACATGTGATTGTGTAAATGATAGTCTACAATCATTTTGTGTCTCTCTGTCTGTTTATCTATGTATCATTTTACAACTTTAATATTGTTTTTGATGAAATTATCGATACGCCATATGATAACCATAAAAAAATTAATCATTATTTTTATTTTTCTTCAGTAGTCATATTAATTTGTTATGACTACCAATCACGCCTTCACGACCATTGGGGTGGTGGTATGGGGTTGGGATAGTGTATGAATGTGTGTGTCTGCAAAACCATGGCAGTATTTAGATCATAAAAAAAATCATTACGAAATTTCAATTAAAACCCAGCGATACTGGTAGGTGGTAAAGGCTATTTAAGTATAGATTTAAGGTAAAATTAATTCAAATTATTATTTCTTATCCTTTCTGAATTATCCTTATTAAATACATATTTAATACTGTATACTAAATGTAAATAATTTATCTCTGGAAAAAAGACGGTAGTAATAAACCTTCATAGTTGAATTTTGGTTTGAAGAGACTTCTAACACAACACAACAAGGTTAAATTCTGAAGACTTAATATTATTGTCATTTTCCATGAGATAAATAACTTACAATTGATTCAGATTAGTTTCTTAAAACATACTTAAGTTATGTATAAACTTACAACTATATTACCCTGTTCCCAGGAAGGTGGGTAAGTTCTACAGATAAATTTGTTTTGGACAATGCAAATTGCAAATAATGTGTTTAAAATTGTGCGGTCATAATGGATGGTCTATTTTCTAAAATTCCCCCACCTAGCGCTTAGATGGATAATTTTGAAAAAGTAATGAATGTATATTTAGAAAATAAAATCTTGACCGTGTAAACATCATATTCATAATAATTATTAATGTGCAGTGATGATAATTTATGTTTATGAAATTCATAAGAACCGCTTTTAAAATTTGACTCGTTAATGATCTTGAGAGTCATAATTTATATGGAGGTTTGAGTTAATAAGAGTTGTATGGTTCCATGTAAATCGTAGTGCATTAACCATTATGGTTAGACACTATACAATATCATACCACCCAAAGGCTTATATCTCATGGTCGAACATCATGCAGCATAATGGGTTTTATTTATATTTTTCTATAAAATGGGAGGTTTTGCATTTGAATAAAAAGTAGTTGTGAAAAATGTAAGTTCAAATATATGTGTTCATTTTGTTATTAATTTAAAAATGCATATAGTGTTTTGTTTAAAAATAAAACAAAAATGTTTGTTCTCGCATGTATATTGTTTTCCAGCCCTGTTAATATTATTTTCTAGTTTAGTTTCATTAATGTATTATGAATTCTAGGCTCCTTCAACACAAGCACCAACACAGCATCACCTTTTGGTTTCAAGCCTACGACTGGTACGAGCACGTTTGGTGCCGCACCTTCCTTTGGAGCTACGGCGACCACTCAGCAGACTGGAGGCGGAGGTGAAATATTAAAATTTTCGTTATTTCAGAAAATCATATCAAAACATCACACTGATATATAAAAGATGTCATTCCATTGTCAGATTTCCAATTGCGCTGTTCAAATCTTTCCGAACATCATTCTAGATGTGCTATGTCTGCTGATAATGTATATCGTACCAATTTGATTATGCCCAAAACGTGTTGGAGATGGGTAAAATTCAATCCAAATTTTATTCATTTGGGCACAGGAGTTGTATTTGTAGGGCCGAATCTTATGTTTTATTGTTTTTTGACATCCAATACATATAGAGTGAACAAATATTTATATTGTTACACAAACATTTTATTCATACTTATAACTACTTTGTATGTAATTTAGACTCAGATTTATTAACATTATTTGGGCTGTCTCTGAAGTTGACGTCAATCCTGAAACGGCAAGATGTTGACTTTTGAAACACCTTGTATGAGTCTAACTTAAATATTAGTTTTTGTGGCAGATTAAAATGAGTACATTTTGCTCAGGTGTTTGATATCTGTCAATCTTTTCAAGTCAATCAGTTCATTGGAGAGAGATTCATAGTGGATGAACAGATTTAAGGGTTACCGGCAGACTGCACACTGCATGTTAATAATGTTGTTAGCCTCTAATTATGAATTTCCATGAATTAACACCAAATGCAATAAAATACTAGTCATATGTTATAGGGAAGATTATATTTTGGATTAAATTGGAATCTATAGAATTTTAGAGAGACAAAAATTCATCCACATATTCTGAGTATACAATAATCGTTTAATTGTAACAGTCACAAAAATTATCAGTTCCGAGTGTACACTCCCTGTGCTAGGATTGGAATTGACAATAAAAGTGGTTAATCACAACAAACAATAGGACTAGAATTGATTTGTAGTACAGTAGTAGGATTGCAATCATGATTGAAAGATAGATCCATTTATATAAAATTGCAGAAATTCATTAGACGAAAGCTATATTTGGACACATTTAATTTAGTACTCGTAAGAGACAAAATAAACATTATTATTTAGTGTGTGGCTACGTGATGTATTAGTTTTTATATATGTATAGTACAACACATGAAACTCGGCCGCTCTGGATTGTCTATGAATAACGCAATGCTCAGGTCCAATGGTTTCCGACTCTTGCTTCATATGCGTTCTATTTCATTTTTAAGCACAGCATACCAGGGCTGACAGTCCTAATAATATAATAGATTAACAATTAATACATTAAGAACTAATATAAGTATTAAACAGCTTGTTAGTGATAATCGATTTATATAGTCACGATTGCTGTGCAGGTTTATTTGGAGCATCCAGCACATCGGGTGGTCTGTTTGGTGGCCCCTCCACGTCCACCGCCACACCCGGATTTGGCGGCACATCGAGCTTCGGTCTTGGTAATACGAGCGGAGGCCTATTCGGATCCAACACGACCGGCAGCACCCTCTTCGGATCTGGACAACAACAGCAGACTGGAGCTTTCGGAGCTAAACCTTCTGGTAAGTTTGTAACATTTCATTTTCAATTTCAGTTCACACTATCAAGACACAATTTATCTTCAAGCAAAATTTTCATTAAAATCAAGCAAGTCTTTCAAGGATCAAAAGACAAACATCCGAATAAACACACTTCCATGTTTATAATATAAGGATTTTTGAGTTTTGACAGGATATTTTAGGTTTCATAATATTTTTTCCAATTTTCTACATAATAATAGGCATAGGAGCTGTAACAGCTATAAATTAATCCATACTCATTAAGAATTGTGAGCAAATTAAATACCCTAGTCCATACTTCATTTGCATAGTACTGTGTGGACAGACCTTGATATTTATTATAAACATAAATTGTGGGTTTGTTTATTTTTTAATATATAAATTATTATACACATTTATGTTTATAACGGTGAATTAATTATAATTAAAAATGTGTACAGAGGATGATATTATCTTACTGATAAGATATTCATTTTGGTGCGAAAGCGTCATTTATTAAGTCCGGTGTGTTACTTATGGACAAACAATATCAACCCTCAATATTGATAAACTTAATAAAATTTAAAATTTGTAAATAATTTTGCGATTCTGGGAAATATTTATTTGTTATTCAAAATAAAATCTAAACACATTCATAATGAAGGTTAAAACAAGTTTATTTATTTACTGTACCAAGTTTGTCTGCATTTTAATTAATCATAATTTATTCATGTTTTCAATAAAACCTGTATTATACTGTGTTTTAAAAATTTATGTAAATTTCTGCATCCTTTATAATAAATGTATCTTTATAGATCATTACATTTTAATATAGACATTTTATGCATATAGTAAATGGTTGTTCTGCTAATTGTTTTTTTTCATTAGTCACTTTATCTGTTTTTTAGGATTTGGCTTTGCCAGTACCAGCACCGGTACAGGTGGTGGCCTGTTCGGTTCTACTACCACAACTGGTGGACTTTTCGGCCAGCAGAACACCACTATTGGAGCTGGTGGATTGTTCGGGGGCACTACCACTGGTCTGCCTTTTTATTTTGTATTAATTCATTATTATATAAAAAAAATGTGTGTGTATGCAAGTCACACATGGCAGCAGTGAAACTTCAGGAAAATAACCTATGGGAGAATGAGATGAATATAGAGTATCAGGAGTAGGATAACTGTAGTTAATTTTCTGTATAACATTTTCATCAAAATTGAATATTTAGAATCTTAAAATACACAAGTAATATGTATCATTGCCAAAACCCAATATAGTTTTAACTGAGATTCAATCTTTTATAGATTAAAAAAATAATTTACAATGAGCATTTTAAATTTGAAGCTGTAATATATTTTACTGAAACGAAATATGTGATATAGAAATCAGTATTATGATATATGTCGTGGGGCACTTCAACGAATGAGTGAGAATATAAATGCTACATGATCAGCTGATGCGAGCCATGGACGCCGCCATATTTGCCTTGGCTGCTCTGCCGAGCGTCTTTCAATTTACCCTTACTTCACGACCGGCTGTAATGCGACGTGCGATAGATGGACGAAAAAATTTGAGGCTATGAAAAACAAGTTTCATTTAAAATCTTCGATGGAGCCAACCATATGTGTACATCCTTTGCACCATGCCATTTTTGCATTCCAAGTCCTTCTCTTAACGGTTGTTAGGGCTAAAAACCTTTCTTGGAACACAAAATTGATTTTGAAAGTCAGTTTAAAAAGAAGTTGGTGGAAAAGGCCTAAGACTGTGGAGTAGTATGCGATAAAAATATATTAAATAAAGTAGAAGCACTGGCTGTTAATACAATATTGTTACACCATTGTGAAAATCTGTGGGAATCAAAGAGTTTTAAAATCAATTTTGGCATAGAGTCATTCAGTGTTCAACCAAAAAAAAGTTTTGTGTTCACAAAATATCTGATGAGAAATCTGTTCAGATGAGTACCGCAACTCATGTTTAGTTTTCGATTCTTACAGGAGCGTTCGGCCAACAGCAACAAGCTGGAACAGCCCATGTCAAGTATAACCCGGTGGTGGGCACCGAGGTTATGATAAAGTCGGGCAACTCACAGAACATCAACACCAAACATCACTGCATTACTTGCATGAAGGTAAGATAGTTGATTGAGATAGTTGGTCAGCAGAAACTTACATATTCTTTTTTTTTAATAGACTTTATCCATGTCGTCATAAATACCTAAAATAAAGTTTAAAGTCAATGACTTATGCTTGGGAGTTTCCCAGTGTCATAAAAATTAATTTCAAATCTAAAAAGTAACAATCTAAAATAAATGTAATGTTATTTAATTCTTGTTCATCATTGATGTATCGAAGTGATTGTATTATTTTTTTGTATCCGAACCAGGTACAACTTTTAAAAGTCATAGTGATGTATGTGATAGAGCTGTGCTTAAAAATAATTTTATGTATGTATTTTACTGTAGTAACATTACTAGGCACAAGTATAAACTTTTTTTTTATCCATTCATGCATACTTTTACTCCTGCATTAAACTAGTGTGGAGGGTTCATAGTCCTGGTTTCTCGTCTGAAAAAAGAGATTGTGTGATGGTATGACTCCAGCAGCGAGATGAAGAATATCCCATGCAAAAACAGTGGATAACAGTTGTCATTTTATAGAACATGGCGGTTATCTGATCGAAACACCGGGTTTCACATATCGGGATGGAAGTATTGAGATCTGCCTTCACTCGCAATATGTGTCGGTCGCCCAAATCATAATAAAATAATTGCATTCAACATTCCTTATCAATTCTCTTGCTTTGTTTCTTTTATCTGTGATTGGAAATTGAAATTTCACATGCAATTATATTATTTGGCCACTTCAATACACAGAGTGCAGTACAACGTACGAAATTCTGCTGCTGTGATGTTAGTCAGGAAAGTGTCGCAGTGCCGTAAAATAGGAATGCGGGGTAGAAGGAAGGGGTTGTCTTGTAATGTTTTTTTACTGTGTATGGAGCCCGAATGTAGATAAAAACGTTATGTCGAAAAAAATGTCAGTTACTTTGTGCTTTCTGCAGCCGAAATAATTTGATTCAATGTCTGATTTATTACTGGCTGCCCCATTATAGAACTCGACAAATAGTGTTGTAACATGGTTTCCGATAATTCACAAAGTTTAAGTATAGATGAATTCATAAAGTTTGTGCGTGATAAGTGAGGATTATGTCAAACGCTTGCTGATAAAAGTTGAATGGCTTTGATGAATTTGATAATATTATGATGAAATGGATATCCTTAGCAATTATATTCAATTTTATGGGGGAAATTCAACGACATCTATGCATCCATGATGTCAATTAAAATGTATAAACTAAATAAATCCTCATTATTCTTTTTATTTGTTTATAATGGTAGAATTAAATTTCCTTTGTCTGGCAACCCATTTTTTTTTTAATTTTTAGCTTTTGCAGATTAGGCTGTATGAATACACCTGTACTGTACCTCCAATAGATTGAATTAAAACATTGTTATAATGACAACTGACATTTTTGCCGTAATACATTTTATTAGGGTTAGTGTTGGGTATTATGAAAAAAAATTTTAGTTTCATCCCTTTGGAGTTACAAATAAAAATCCATATTTGCCACTTTCCTTATCTTTTTAATGCTAAATATTTGTGTGAATCAAGATATAGGTGTGAAAGTATAATAAAAATAGGTGAGATATAAATTGATAGAAAAAAACAAAAGCCAACCATCTCATAACCTTGTCAAACTTATTGTACTGGTTACGATATTCCATTGTTCTCTGTCTCAATCGCACTGCGCGAGCTGTGCAACTTCTTGATGAGCAGATCCTTTCATTGATTTTGGATGACCCTTGTGAATGTTCTACTAATAGTAATTTTTCAGGCCTGTCATGAAAATAACACTCCCATAATGTCAACTATGAAGAATGATTTTTGAAGTTGATTTGGTTGAATTTTAAAATATTATCATGTTATAATCTTGTCTAACCTGATGTTTCGTTTTTTAATTATGACCATTGTGTAAATGAAATAATTTGAAGACTTTGAAACATCAATTCTTAACATACTTGTGAATTATCAATGTATTTGTAATGATCGCAAACTCAAATTTCTAACCGACTCCATATTATGTTCATTATACACATGTATTTATATTATTTAAATTTGTAGGCCCAAATTTCAACAATCTTTTGTGACTTGGGTCTTCCAATGACTTACATTTTAGTTTCCAAACCAAAATGGCAAAAATGGAACCCTTACAGTTTCATTATGTCCGTCTGTCCATATGACACAGGCATTTTAATCAAAAACTACAAAATGTATATTGATGAAATGGAGTATAGGTGTCTTATATAAGCCAGTACTAAGTTTGGTAGTTAAGGAATAAAAATAAATATTTCTAGAGGCGACTCTTCATGCATGTAACAAAGCGCATACATGTTTTTTTCTGTAAACATTGTGTGGTATATATTTCAGCAGTTCTTTTAAAAACACTAAGGTTTCTTAGCAGTTTTTTTGATTAGCTAAATATTTTTGGAAATAATCGCTCTGAAAATAGTAGAAATTGTGTCCTCTATATTTTTTAAACTGTAAGTTCAAAAAATATGAAAAAAGTTAGAAAAATAAGGCTTAATAAATACTTTCAATGAAAATTATTTTGAAGATCATCGGATATACGTTTTTGAGTTATTTCCGAAAAACTGTGATTCTCAACAAAAGAAAGTAAATGCAATAAATGTAACCTCTTTTGCTGGTGCAATTTGATTTACACTAGTTTAGTAGTAATACATACCTAGGTATGTCGTCATAGCTCGATATAGGCGACTAAAATTTTATACCCTATTGTGTGTGGGAAGCATGGATATAGTGTAGTAATGTTTTCATCTATAGTGCATTTCTTTGTAGAAACCCTACAGTGAGTATGATCCGACATGCTCTTTGCCGGTTTTATATTATGATGTGGTTGATTCAATGCAGATGTGTGAACGAAATCAAAATGTATCGAGACACAAAGGAATCTACATGATAGCATGGCCCAATAGTGCCTTTTGTGTTTGATTGGAAATTTGGAGAATATTATTTTGAATCAATCAATTGATTGAAACATAATCACACTTTTTCTCTTAAAATAAAATAAAAGTGTCGCGTTACACTAACTGGGATTGTTGACATTTAGTAACTTGTTATAGAATACTTATAGAATTAATTTATTCTTGGACGTTCAACAGGAGTATGAGAGCAAATCGCTAGAAGAACTCCGTCTGGAAGACTACATGGCCGGCAGGAAGGGCAGCACCAATGCCGGCGTCTTCGGGAGCTTCCAGCCGCCGGCTGAGAACAAACCCCTTTTCGGCGGCAGCAGTAAGCGTTCATCATTTCTTTATTCTTGAATTCAAAGAGAGACATATATAGTTGAAAGACGGATCGAGGATTCCTTACTCCATCCTAAACTTAACCTTCTTATATAACTACAGAGGTTTATGATTTTAGCAAACTGTGAGTGTATGTTCATCTTCTGTATAGCCCTTTGGAAAATGAATGTGAGCTTGCAAATAAACAAATAAATGAAAATTTTGTTTAAATAAATGTGAGCTCTATAGTATTCAATATTTATTGTGATATTAAATTTGGTCTATGTGTCTTATTCACTAATAAAAAAGAAGTATCATTATTCTTTATGATTGTATAATCAGTGACAAACACTTTTGTATAGTGTATTTGTATTCATACTAATATTAGAAAAAAAAACCACCAGTGTTTCAAATCATAAGCTATTGAATTTTGATTGTGGATAAGAAAATTACTATTTCAACCTTTACTTTTTGTTGGTTGCATATTCTCAAAAAAAATTGCATATTTAATAGCTTAATTTGAGAAACTTTAATATTCGAATTTTTAAATCAGTATCATCGCTTATTATGTTTTCTCTATGAGAACTTCTAAATCGTTTCTATTAGGAATACAAATAAGTTTCTGCTATTTTGAGAGAGAGGGCATGGGACAAGGCTTATGTTAGAATTTGCAGATGATAATCAGCTTGAAAATTAGGTTGCTCATTCAAGAACAATATAACCCTATCATATTATTAACTTCATATTAGCATCATATATTTTTTTTATCCTAAAATGTCTAAATTTGAGCCAAATAAGCGTCATTTGCGGGAACTTTTAATTTACCTTTTTAATTTAAAAAAATCTACAGCTGAGGCACATCGATTGCTCGTAGAAGCATATAATGAGGCTGCCTAGAGTGAGAAAACATGTGAGTCGTTTAAAAATGGTGATTTTGATGTAGAAGACAAAGATTGCAGTGGAAGACCAAAAATTTATGAGGATTCAGAATTGGAGAAAGATGCGTCTCAAACACAATTGGAATTTGCACATACTTTAGAAGTCACTCAGCAAGCAGTCTCGCATCGTTTAAAATAGTGAGGAATTATTCATAAACAAGGTAATGGGGTTCCATACGAATTAAAGTCAAGAGATGTTGAACGCCGATTATACATGAGTGAAATGCTGCTAGCTAGGAACAAAAAAAGTTTCTTACATCAAATCATCACTGGTGATGGAAAGTAGATATATTATGATAATCCAAAAAGAAGAAAATCATGGGGACTACCTGGCCATGCGTCGACATTAACAGCAAAACCGAATAATCATGGAAAAAACTCATGCTGTGTATTTGGTGGGATCAGCTGGCAATGGTGTATTACGAGTTGCTTAATCCAAGTGAAACAATCTGGAACTCTATACCAAATACAATTGATGAGATTGAGTCAAGCTCTGAAGGAAAACACCCTCAATACTACTCCAGACACGATAAAATTATTCTTCTACATGATAATGCTCGTCCGCATGTAGTGGTTCCGGTGAAAAAATATTTGAAAACACTTGATTGGGGAGTACTACCCTACTCGCCGTATTCATCAGACATTGCGCAGTCCGACTATCATCTGTTTCGGTCAATGGCACATGCTCTGTCAGAGCAGCGGTTCACATCATATGAAGATACCAAAAATTGGGTTGATTCATGGATAGCCTCAGAAGATAAGGAGTTCATTCAGACTTGGAATCTGTACGCTGCCTAAAAGATGAAAAAAAGTAGTTGCTAATGATGGACAATATTTTGTTTGAAATTAAATTACCATTCTTTCACAATAAATATTATTTCATTGACATAAAACGGCGGAAACTTATTTGTACTTCTAGTAATATTGCAAATATTGCGTCAAAAGTGGTGTCTCCGCACGCCATCCTGGAAAATGAGCTTGCATACATGTTCTCATTTAATATCCCGTTGCAGCGTTCGGCCAGCCCGCTACAACGAGCACCGGCATGTTCGGCGGCGGCCTCGGCAGCGGCGGTTTTGGCCAAAGCAGTCAGTATTTATTTTTCTCTAATACATTATACAAACGCACGCACGCGCACATACACATCACAGACACACGCTCATACACATCACACACGCACGCACGTACACATCACACACGCACGCACGTACGTACATCACACACGCACACGCACACTTAGATATAAATCAGGTTGAAGAAAATGATGATGGATGTATGGAATCAAAATGTGTAGCTTAAAACCATATAAAAAATTGATTGTGTGTAAAGCCGGTTTACGGACGATAATTTTACGTGATAACGTCATAAGAAAACATTGATGAAAAATTGCATACTTTCATGAATTGAATTGGATTATTATCACTGAATTATAATTATTTTGTATCTCTCTTCCACTCCATTAATCGATAGTGGAAGAGAGATAGATGCGTCACAAGCCGAACGCTTAGGACGCCTCTCTATCGCTCGTTCCGCGCTCTCGCTCGCACGCTCGGCTCAGGGGAACGCGACAATGAGTCATGCTTTTTCGTGCGTGCAGCCAGCGTTCAGCGATTTATAAGACCTTATCACGTCAAAAATGATTCCCCGCCAAATGGTCAAAGCTCCATAACGATACATTTTTTTTTTATTCACATTCATAACTCATAACACCCAATGAAACAAACCAATGATCGCTAGTTGTAATATAAAGTAGCTATATGGTTTTGAAGTTGATGTCACATACAATAGTATACTTATGTGAGAGTTGTGTTTGTGATTGTATAAGTTTTGTATTTCGACACGAACAATTCACAAAGAAATTTTGTCAGGTTTATTCCGAAAATGTGAGATCAATGCAAATTTAACAAGATAGAAATAACAGTCACTATATGAATCAAAATATTTTTAATGAACTTTATTGTTATTCTATTTAGATACATTTTCATTTGGCGGCACCACACAAAGTACCAACACTTCCAATCTGTTTGGTGCGTCCAAGCCCGCCTTCGGAGCGACATCTACAGCAGGTATTGATCATGTGATAAAATTTTAAAATAATAGATTTAATTGTATAACAACTTTTTTTATCACCGTTGTCGATGTTTTTTCTTTTTTCTTAGACAATCAATTTGAGTATAAGAAATACATTTGAAAATTGAATAAATAAAAAATAAAATACTGTAAGGAAAGCGTGGTATTTTGTATGATGATACCTCACTTATGAGCATCCTAAAACAAACAACTTCCGAAATCATACTATTTCGCCATTTTATAGAAATATTTTTTTTTATCCAAACAAATAGATGTGTATTTATTCTAAAAATAAGTGGTTTTCTCTATTATGGTTCATATTTTAATATTAATCGAACATCCATATTTCGGAAGTTTGTTAAGTTTAATTAACATTATAATTTTCAAAAATTAGTACAAATTCGATTAGACCCTTTTCGTAAAAATTAAATTCTCTTGATATTTTATACACGTAGGTATATTGATAAAATTTTTCTATATAAAAAAAACATATAATTGATGTTTAAGAAGGTTGCATAATATCTGCCGTATGAGATTTGTATATGAATTGAAATGCTTGTGTGTAGGTGGCGGTCTGTTCGGCTCCACGACGACGCAGGCGGCGCCCGCATTCGGGACCGCCACGTCCACCTTTAATTTCGGTGCGAACGCGCAGAATCAGGTGACTTTTTGCATAGAAAAATTCAATTTTATTTTTACAGTGATATTTCTACCTACATATTTTTAATAGTGACCCAATCTTTTGTACATTTCTCAATATTACCCTCATATTCGCTACATACTTACACAAAATAAATGACAAAATTCACTATCTGAAATTAAAACGTCGCGTTCGTACAAGAGATGTGTAACTACAAAATATAAAAAAAATAAAACACGCAGACGGAACGTAGAACTTCCTTCTCCTTTTTTTTTTCCTGAAGTCGATTAAAAATCGTTCGAACGTTCTCACACAAACGCCATCTATATGTTCCAGTCGACGAACCTGTTCGCGAAGCCGGCGACGTCCGGCTTCGGTTCGACGTCGTCCACGGCCGGCGGCTTCGGCTCCTTCGGCCCGACCGGCGGCGCGACGCTGTTCAAGCCGGCGTCCACCGCCGCCCCCGCCCCCGGTAAGTGTGACGTCGTCGTAACGCTCCCTATCGACTACACCGAAGGGGGGTCGTCCGAGGAAAGAGCCCGTTGATTTTTAGAAGGCCGGCGACGCACCAACGACTCCTCTGCGGTCGTGGGCGTCCGCGGACGGTGATAGCCCATTCTTCTCTGGTGGCCCGCATTCTCGTTTGCGCATTAAAATATAACAGAAGTAGAGGTGAGTCGCCGAAAGCGACACCACCGTCTGAAACGAAGCAGATGATGAAACGACTTAAGTGTTCAGAGATGATGTTTTAGATGAAAGGCCATAGATTTGAATTCTGTCATTGCAAATTTGAATGTGGCTAAACCCTTGGAGAAGTTAGCAAAAAGAGACTTTAATAAAACAATGCACATTGTGGCGCTTGTAGAACTCAAAAAGGGAAAGTTGGGAAGTCTCACTAGTAATTTGTGGTTCTAGTAAATACTAAATATTTTTTAAATGTTAATATTAGAAGCAATTAATCATATATCTGTGTTGCTGTGATTATTAAAATGCATGTGCGTAAAACGCAGGTATAATTACTGATTTAACTTGCCTGCTAATTTACATAATTCACGTATAGACTACCTTTCCGGGAAATAGGCGTAAGTTTCTAATAAATAATAATTTTTTTTTTCTATTGCTTAGCGTTCGGGACTCTGTCGAGCGGCTTCGGGACTAACACATCTACGTCGGGAGGCCTGTTCTCCAACACGAACGCGTTCGGTACGAAACCGGCGCCAGCATTTGGCTTCGGCACCAATCAGCAGACCCCCGGTTTGGGTAAAGTTATTTATTTTTATATTTTTCATCATGCATTCTGTATAGTAGTATATCTTGGGTCAAAATCGAATTAAATTATTTCACCCATTAATAAGAAATGGGTAGAATAATGAAATGGAGTCAATAGTTATATGTACTTCATGAACCCACAAGCATTAAGGTTCACGTGCTAGTTTTCACTGACCGCCATATTGATTGTCAATAATCAGTATACATTGTTATTGATAGGCTTACTAAATGTCAATAGTTAAGAACGTCACTTATCTACCATTTTAACAGGGTGATTAATTACTATGGTATTATCAACAATCAACCTGAACTTATTAAGGAATATATAATTCTAAACAAATTGTTTAAATCAGAAAAAGTATACATATGTATTTAATTTAAAATATAATGTTCCTTAACTGAATTGATTACAAACTGTTTATGAATTTTATATTTATTTAGCAATGTCAGTGGGTTGGTTAACGATCTTTTTATATACAAGGACTTTTTCATGCTATACAGTAGAACCTCGATAACTCAAACTTCGGTAACTTACAAACCTCTATAACTTCAAAAAATAATATGTTCCCTTCCCATCAGAGCCCAAAACCTCTATAACTTAAAATACGCAACCTCTATAACTTAAATAAGTAATCTCTGTATTGGCCCTCAGTAACTTAAAGAAATGTTTCCACAACCTCTATAACATAAAATTGTTTGTCAACGAGTCATTTTGAAAGAGTGTGCAAAACAAAAGGTTTCGGTATTTATTGCTTGCACGTGTTCACTAGTTAAATTGTTAACCTAAACAATACATATGTCACCTATTGTTTGCTTCTTTGAAATTCTTTAAAGCTTTGCGGCGGTTAGCCTTAAGACATAAGTAAGTCTTGGATCATAAGTTTTTGATCATTGTCCTGGAAACATCGCTTTACTTACTGTGTGATAAAACTGGCTTAAAATGAGTTCAAAAAGAAAACTAACAACACTCACATACGCTGATAAAGGGTGGAACAAGGGTACATACATACATGTACATACCTACCTCTATATTAACCTATCCCTAACATAGACCCTTGATAACTTAAAACCTCTATAACTTAAAATATTTTGTGTTTCCCTTGGACTTTAACTTATCGAGATTCAACTGTATTATACGAGTGAATAAAAATTGATCTGCACTCCTCTAAAATAACAAAATTTTTATTATGTATTATGTGTTTTTGTCTTGTAATAAAACTAGGTAAAAAAAAAATTATTGTTCAATATTTAATTTTATTTCCTTGTACACGTAGAACTGTGTCGTTTTACGAGATGTACATGTGAATGTTTCTGTAATTTGTAGATCAATAATAATGTCGAGATATTTTCGTCTGCTAGGTGGCGGGCTCGGGACGGGCCTGGGCGCCAACACGTTCCAGACTAAGCCCGGAGGCTCGGTGTTCCCCTCGTTCTCGGCGGGCGGCGCCACCGGCGGCGGGTCCATCTTCACCGGCGCCACGCAAAATCAGGCGCCTTCGCTTTCGTTCGGTATGTATTTTACTTTCGCGTTATAAATTTTAAATATCTTTATGGGTCTAGAGCCCTCACACTGAAGGCGCATTGTAGACCTAACGCGCATTAAGACTTACTAATTTTAAAACTTTTGTTGCAGAGTCTTAGTTTAGTATTTATTATAAGCTTTTTTATTCATTATATGTAAAGGGCTGTTTTCTAAAAAGTATAAAAGCTAGCCAAATTAGCTACAGTGTGAAAATACTCGTCTGGTGAGATACCACATTCCCACAAAATACAGACGAGAAGTAGCAGCTTCTACTGTTGATTTCGCCATGTGAGTGAGAGTTCCGGTGGCCCATTCCTTTACTATCCCTTCCTAAAAGGCCGGAAAAGCACTGGGACTGTCGATAGACGGCGGTAATCGCTTATTCTCTGATGGCTCGCATGCTTGTTTGCTTCTTAAAATGTACATAAAAAAGTAACATTAGTTCCGTGTTGATTTCTGAGCGTAAAAGGACCTTGTCAGACTAATTGCATATAACATTATGCGCACATTTGTATCGAGGGCGTTGCAAACAGTTGCAAATGGCAACGAGTGATATGACTGAACATGATTTGCTGTACAGCTCATATTTTATTGATGTGTGTGTGTGTATACGTGTGTGCGTGCTTAAAAACAGAGCAACCCAGAGCACTATTGTGTTTTGTGCCAAAAATAAATAATTGATGGAATAATATCCAAATAATGCCTTTATGAATTCATATAAGTATGGAAAAACAATAGTTCCTGTATGTTTTCAACCTCACGTTAAAGAGAGTCACAAAATGTAGTAGTATGTCTAATAAATGCGGTCGTCCGCCACATCGTCCAAAACGCCACCTATCATACTAATACATTTTTTAGACACGAGAGCTTGTTCTCCCAGTTTCCGATAAACTAGAGACATGTTTAAGAATCAAATTTTCTTAGCTTCCTATCTGTTAACATGTATTTGATGTGTAACACTTGCAGGCAATACGCTAGGAGGCGGCCTCAACCCGGGCCTCGGGGGCTTCGGTACGGGCACGGCGCTCGGCAGCACCGGCCTGGGCGGGTTCAACAACACCTCCAACATGCAACGGTAAAGTTTAAAGTTTTAATAATAGTACCAATCTTATATTATAACTTGT